>SJXQ01007869.1:85438-199988 GCA_006408695.1 Aepyceros melampus
CTTTTTTTTTTTTTTTTTTTTAGTGGTTTTGTGTATTTTAAAAAGTACAGTTATCTGAGTAATTCATTAAAACATATTCAAACAGATTCAGACTTTCAGTTCAGACAAGATGGTGTAGACTCATTTTTCCCCGGCCTTCCAAGCTAAATACAATAATAGATGCTAGAGATAACACAAGAAGCAATCAAAAGAGATCTGGGAAAGGTGATCAGAAGAAAGCAAACTGATTTGAGACTCCAGGACTGGAAGAAAACCAACAACAGCAAGGTCGCCTATGTATTTCCATCCAACAAAAGAAGGTGACCCGTATCTACACATCAGAAACCCCCAACTGGTATCAGAAAGCAGCCCAGATGGGCTTATTGCTCCCATGGATTGAATAGGAGTTCCTCTGATTATCCCAGATAAGCCAGGTACAATTGCAAAAGTAAATGGAACAGGGCTCCTACTAGCAATAATTAGATAGGAAAAAGGTTTCTCTTTCCCCTAGACTTAATACTGTCATCCTCTTCTGAAAGACATGGACAGAGCTGGCATTAGAAGAACCTTGCTATAGCAAATGACCTCATCTGGGAAGGCTTTGTTCCTATAGGCCTGAGACACATTACAAGTAATACTTAGATAACTCCATAGCACCAGATCAAGGGATCCCATTACATGTGGTCTGATCCGGAAAACCTGTATGTTCCTATGGGTTAAGACTGCCCTTTAGTACACAGGAATACTAGAGTAGCCCCAAGACACTGGAAGGGGAATGCCCCCATAGCAAGTTCTCAGCCAGGGAGTATTCTCTTTCCAATACACAGAAGGATCTTGCCACAAAAATGATCCTGCCCATGGAAGCCTGCAGGCCTGAGACTTCCTTTTCCCACAGGGAGAAACCAGCGTGGGTTGGAAGAAACAAGAAAGACACAACTGCAATGAGCAACCTGGCCCAGAAAGCTCCTTTGTCC
Organism: Aepyceros melampus; assembly: GCA_006408695.1. Classification (NCBI taxonomy): domain Eukaryota; kingdom Metazoa; phylum Chordata; class Mammalia; order Artiodactyla; family Bovidae; genus Aepyceros; species Aepyceros melampus. The sequence goes on from SJXQ01007869.1 coordinate 86,392, forward strand.
TTTTGGACTCAGAACTTCACTCCTATACCCAGAGATACCTGGGCAACCATGGGTCATTTGTAGGCTTATTATCAGGAGGGTTTTGGCCAAGAAAGTCTTTCTGGCCTGATGGCACTGAGATTCCTCTCTTTCTAGCTAGAGATATTGCAGCCACTGGAGAACACCAGTGTAGTGATTCTACCACAGCAAGCATCTCAGCCTGGGAAGTTCTGTGTCTTCCTGAGCCTGAGATACTGCTACTCCACCTAGGGGCACTAGGTCCCTCAGCCTGGGGAACTCCTTCTGCCTCCTCAGGTAGTAAGTACCACTGGGGACTATTGTCACCAGTTACCCAAGCAGGTCGAAATAGCACCACAAAGCTTCTGAATATAGAACTGTCCTTGGAACCACAGCCCATAAAAGTAGGCTGGGACTTGTGTACCAAAACTGCATTAGGTGAATGCCTGCTGAAATAAAGGTTATAATAAGATCCATACTGTCTATACATAAAGGATGGAATGCCAAGGGTACCATCAGAACTCACTCATCATACTTAGAATCAAGAAAACTACAACTAGATGAGGAAAGACATCTACTAATGTCATTACTGAGATGAATTAGATGTTAAATCATCTGACAAAGATTTTAAAGCATGAGTCATAAAACTACTTAATCTAATACAGCTTCTCTCAAAACAAATGAAAAATAATCTGCAAATCTTTGTTATAAAAAGAGAAAAATAGAATGTATAAAACTGAAAAAATTCAGTAGCCACAGTAAAAAAAAGACAGCAAAAAAGCTTTTTGTATGGATTCAGTAGTAGAGTGGAGATAACAGGGAATAAAAATCAATGGACTCAAAGACATAGCAACATAATTCACCTAGTCTGGACAACAGGGAGAATATAGAATAATGATAATAAAGAACAGAGTTTCAAGAAACTTTGGGACAATAGCAAAAGATCCATCACTTGCACCATTGTAATCCCAGAACGAGAGTAGAAAGTGAGTGGGATTGAAATAATATTATCAAAAATAATGGCTGAAAATTTCCCAAATTTGGTAAAAGACACAAAAATAAATAACAAACTGAGTAAACCCCAAACAAAATTCTTTTCATATTTATAGTTATGAAAACTAAAGACAAACTTGTAAAAGCAGCCAGAAAAATAGCACACTACATATAGTGAAACATCAATTTGAATGACAGTGATTTATCTTCTGAAACATGAAAGCCAGGAGGAAATGGAACATTTTCAAATGCTCAGAAGTTCCAGCAGAACTACCTCAGGAATGCAGGGCAAATAAAGTTATTCTCAGATGAAGGAAAACTAAAAGGATTTGTCACTAGCAAAACTACTCTGAAAGACTGCTTAAAACAAGACCTTCAGACATAAAGAACATGATAAAAGAAAAAAAAAATTATGAAGGGAAGAAGGAACAACAGAAAAGGTATAACTATGGATAGATAAAATAGATTATTAATCTCATGAGTTTTATAAATAATATTTGATTATTGAAATGCAACTTAGAATATAGTAAATGAGAAAATGACTTTTTAAAGTGGGAAAATTAAAGCTAAATTGAAGTATGGTTTTAACACTTTACTCAGACGTAATATGTTAGCATGAGTTCAGTATGATTTTGTAGTACAGTGCAACTGCTTAGAAATATATTAAAAGTTAAAGTCTCAAAAGCACGATAAAGAAAGCACAGTAGAATTTTAAAAAATAAATTCAAGTAACCAACAGGGAGGGGGAGAAAAGAGAAAGAAGAAAGAACTAGAAGAAACAGAAAATAAATAATAAAATGCCATACTTGAGACTTAATGTATACATGATATGTTTAAATATAATTGGTCTAAATATAATAATTAAAAGATAAAAATACACAGAACAGATAGGAAGAATGATCCAACTTTCTACTGTTCAGAAGATGCTTATTTGAAATTCATTGGCATTGGTAGATTTAAAGTAAAGGGATGGAAAACACATGGTATACAAACATTACTTTTAAAAAGCAAGAGTATTTATATTAATGTAAGATAAAGTACAGTTCAGAGAAAAAAATTACTACAGACAAAAAGGAGTGTTATATACTTATAAAGGAATGAATCCAATGGAAAGGCATAATGATCCAAATGTGTATGCACCAAACATAGAACTTCAAAATACATGAGACAAAAAAAGTTGGAACTTAAAATAGAAATAGATAAATCCACAGTTATGTTGGGGATTGGATTGCCCCACTGTCGGCAAGGGATGGATTTACTTGACGGAAAGTTTTAGAAGTATATAGATGATCACAATGACTCAAGAAGCAAATGGGATCTAATTGACCTATTAAAAAGACTCTATGCAACAACAGTCAAGAACATATTCTTTTTCAAGCATTCAGGGACTATTCACCAAGATGGCCCATATGCTGGATCATGAAAGAAAGTTCAATGACTTTTTAAATATTGAAATCATATGGAATATGTTTTCTGAACAACATAGGGTTGAACTAGAAAGGGGTAACAGGAAATTTAAACTCTCTAAACACAATGGGATTAAATAACATATTTCTAAATAATCCATAAGTAAAAGAAGATTTTGTAAGGGAAACTGAAAAAAAATAGAACTGAGTGAAAGTAAAAATATAAAATATTAAAAAATGTAAGGTTCAGCTAAAACAATGCTAGGGAAACTTGGGACAGTAAATTTTTGGGGTTTCAAAGGAAGACAGATCTCAAAACAATAATGTAACTTTTTAACTAGTGGTGACAAGTAGGGGGAGGGAAGTGGGGAAGGGCAAGATAAGGGTAGGGAATAAAGAGGTACAAACTACTTGTGTGCCTGCGTGCTGAGTCACTTCAGTCCTCTCTGATTCTTTGTGACCCTATAGACTGTAGCCCACCAGGCTCTTCTGGCCGTGGAATTCTCTAGGCCAAGAATACTGGAGTGGGTAGCCATTCCCTTCTCCAGGGGATTCTTCCAGACCCAGGGATCTCCTGCCTTGCAAGCAGATTCTTTACCATCTGAACCACCAGGGAAGTCCGTATATGCATATACCCACACTCATGCACATATAGCATATATATTTATGAAGTACACGTCATGTGCTTTTCCATTAATATATGATTAACATATTCCCTATTTTGTTGGAGGCTAATACTTATCTTGCTCATTCTCATAGTTACTTTTGGTCCTGTTTTATTCACCATCAAAATACTTTTCATTTGGCTCAGTTTCTGTCCAACTTCCACAGTCTAGCACAACCCCACATTTCTTTGAATAATTCTTAACAGTAAAATGCTACCATGAATCATTCCTCTTTCTGCCGCCTTTTGCATTAATTTTGAGTACCATAGGTATTGACACTTAATTATACTACATCTGAGTTTGTCTTAGAAAATATTTTTGGTGGTATATGTATATACATTATTTTAAATATAAAAATGTCGACATTTAATAAACAGATCCAGAATTGTGCTTAATACCGGTTCACTTATTACTTGCAAGAACCTCACACTCAGTCCATTTTTTCCAGTGAGAAGACCTGAAGTTCAAAGAGCTTCAGTACAGAACCTAGATGACTCAGCTAGTCCCTGCTAGAGCCAGGGTTTAAGCCCAGGCTGTCTGCTTCCAAAGCTTGACTTTTCACCAGTATGCAATGCTAATTTTAGATGTTTCATATGAGCAAATCTTGTTTTAGAAATGTTTATTTTTGAACGCATGCAAGAATAACATTTACTAGGCTGTCCCATATATGGATTTAGTCAGGCCATGTAACTTACACAACACCATTCAGCATGAATTTTATATTCAGGAAAGGATGGGAAATTGGCTTTTCCTTAGAAAACAAAAACAAACCAATGAAAACCTTGCTCCAATTCCATTGCGTAGACAAGCGCTAAGCTGTGGTCAGTCAAACAGTAAAAGCAGACACTTGGGTTCGTTTAGTCAATTCCTTGCTCGGGGCACGGCCAGCACACTGCTCAAAACTCAGCACCAATATTGGCTTTTTGCTATTAAGGCAATATTCTTAGGATAATGGTAAGAAAACATTTTAACAAAATTCCAAAGTCTTCAAATCTTCCTGGAGTTGATGTGCTGATAAAACATATGACAGTCTGGATGGAACCTCAGTTACAGGCTCCTCATTTACAGCAGATTAAATTAAGTGGTGTTTGAAACAAGTATGTACTAAGTAAATCCCAAATTTTGATTACTAGTATTAAACTATTTTAAAGGTATAATTCAATATTGATACAATAAGTAATTTCTTTTGAAAAGCTCACAAGGTTTTCAAGCCTCAAGTAATCAGAGAGCCTTTTGTTTGCTCTTGAATTTTCCTAAGTCTTTATTGAATTTGTTGCAGTATTGCTTCTGTTTTCTGTTTTGTTTTTTTGGCTTCAAGGTATGTGGAAGCTTAGCTTCCTGACCAGGGATCGAACCCTCATCCCCTGCATTGGAAGGCAAAGTCTTAACCACTGGCCTGCCAGGGAAGTCCCATTAGCTATTGAATTTCTGCAGGCAATTCTCTAATTTGGACCCCCTTGATGGCAAGGTTTTCTCTACCTTATCCTGTAAATTCATAGCAAATTATCCTTGCTAAAAACTTATCTCTGTGGTCTCTTCTTTTGTTCATAAATCTCCAGCATATGTCTTACATGCATGTTATCTTATCTACTTCAGACTCTGATCCTTCAGGCTACCTTGGATCCTACATCATCTCCACTACTCCTGCAAGATAAGCTTTCAAAATATTTTCAGTTTAGTCCTTTTAAAGTTATCAAGTTAGAATTAGTGCTGATCTGGTGATAGTTAATATCAGCATGACATATACAGTATAATAGTACGGATATGTCATTAACAAATGTAAATAGAGCATTTTCTAGGATGTACCAACTACCTGTGTGACCTTGAGCTAATCATATACATCCTGAGCTTCCAGTTTTCACTAATGGTTAAGATTGTATTAAATGATTTCTCACATATTCTTTAACATCAATGACAAAAACTTCAGTAATCTGATTGCTTATCTAACTTGTGTTTGTTTTGGATTCTCTTAAGTACACTTGAATATGTGGATCCATATACAATTACTGAATTACCATAATGCAATTCATCTTCTGGCACTGGTGTTAGGATTGAGAATTTTTGATATTGATGGACAGAGCTGTGGTATCGTGAGGCAATATTTCTCACTATAATGTTTTGTTGAAGTTAATGAGTAGTGTAATCCTGAAAGCAAAATAAGATGTGGAGCCAAACAAATTGCCTCTCATATTTACAGAGGGCAGGCATGCATATTACCTCACATTATGCAGAACTGAAGTTGTAAAATACTGCTGTAGTGTTTTGATGATTCAACAGTTAGGCTGCATTGTTGATCAGAGAGCTGTTGTTGACAGAACATATCACAATATAGCATATGCTAATTGCAGATGATTTCATGTGGGCTCTTCAAAATATCGGAGTGTGGAACTTTTAGGATGCACTATGAGAAATCCACAGTTGTAGGTTGCTGCTGCTGCTAAGTCACTTCAGTCGTGTCCGACTCTGTGCAACCCCAGAGACGGCAGCCCACCAGGCTCCCCGTCCCTGGGATTCTCCAGGCAAGAACACTGGAGTGGGTTGCCATTTCCTTCTCCAACATTTGTGGGTAGCAGAAGGGAATATAATTTGATATTTGAACTCAAGAAATGGATTAGATGAGTGAGCGATTCAGCAATATTTGCAAGGTCTGTATGACCTTTACATAGCATGATCTACCGAAACCTGTTTTTCCAAATGTTTGTATGTACATGCATTGACATTTAAACTGAAAACAATGGAGTATAAATCCTCTCATTAAGAAGGTACCACCGACTGATTCTTGAAGCAGTATTATCCCTTTTCTTACATGATAAATGCTTCTTTTTAAAAAAATCTATTGCTATTTATAAAATGCATTATTCTGAGATTATAACTGAGGTTAGAAATACCATATTTGAACTTTAATTTAGACAAGCATAACACATGTCAGAACCAGGTCACTTTTTGATGTTTGCTTTTTGTTCAGAGCTCTACTTGGGTTAGGCCTGGACTGAGGTGGTAATTGCAACCAGTTACCTTTACCACTGATTACCATTGCTAGTTCATGCTTAAAGGTTTAAGATACTGATACAGTATTTTCAAATATACAATCAATCAGTCATTCACAGAATGTTTAGAGAGTGTCAGATTACATGTTCTTTTTAGGAATACACTGGTGATAATTTTTAAAGTGATTAAAATCCATTGATTTTTAATTATTTCTGCATTTGTCAATTTTCCCAGGGCCTATTGCAAGAAAGCAAAACTTGCCTCCAGTCTTCCTCTTTCTCTGTTTTTGCATTCCCCAAATCCAATACCCTCCTCTTCTGGGAAGTTCAACCTTTATAGTCACCCTTAATTTATCTCTGACTTTAATTACTCCCTCATATCCCTAATTAAGGTAAATCTGAGTTGTCTTTGTTACCGTATTTTGCATTAGGTTCAGCTAATTAATTTGGTAAAAATATCTGTGATAAAGAAACCTTCAATGAGTGTCATAAAATGATCACTTCTAATTGTCTCAATTACATTTTTCCTGCGTTATACGCAATTTCTTTCTTTGATTTTGTTGCTTAGTGATCTGACCTTTATGGTCTCAACTCTTTCCTGGAACACCATGAAGATAACTAGATCATGCGTAGCTCTACTTCTCATTACAGTTTGAATAATTTGCTTCTGTTGGTTCTCATTTTAACGTCCTTGTCATAAGTTGGGATCCCACTATAAGGCAAAAATGGCAGTCACCTTCCCCACAATATGTATAATTTCAAGCTTGACTCTTGAGAAAGCCTACCTGAAAAACTTCCCGTAAATGGATGACTTGCTTCAGCTTTATAGGCCACATAATGTAAATAAACCATTCACTGTTCTATTTTTTTTGTTCCTTTTAATCTTTTAAAATATGGTTGAGTTACTAACTTTCCCTTGAATTAATTTTAGCCACAAAATAACTCTGATCATTTCCTCCCTATACATGGATTTCCCTATTAATCTCCACCCCCACCCCTCACCCCCACTTACAACGTCTTTCTTAACATTTTCTAATGCCAATAAATTCTTGCTTCTCTGAATTTAGAATACAAATATTCTTTACCACTTACTTTCTGACTTATATTGTTGAGTTACGTTGTCATGTCTTCATACTTAATGTTTCATCAAACAGAATGAAATCTTCAGAGTAGGATTATAAAAATAAATAGATGAGAAGATAAATAATGGCTCACAGTATTTAGCATAGTGCTTGACAAATGTTATATGTTTGTAAATGTTTATGTTTTTCAGTCTAGGTAAAAAAGAATCATTCTTAAAATATATATATATAATATTTGTACACTATGAAAATATTGAAACTAAAACTTACCAATATTAGTAAGGCATTCAATACTATAGATTTACTTTATATTCAATAAATATTCACAATTAGTAATTGCTGTTTTTAGGTCTTTAAGGTAATTAGGATTAGTATTAAAATATTGCTAAAAATGGCTTCTTTTAGAGATACTTTGAAATATCAGAATAATAGATAAATCTTACTTTGAGTGGCCAAAGTCCTTGTTATTTTAACCACAGCTGTTGAAAATTTTAATAATTATCAATAATTTTAGAAAATAATACAAATAAATACAATAAAGATTCTATTGCGGTATATTTCATGACTATATGTAATTTATATAATAAAAGAATACAGTGGTTTCATATTGAAACTCTCTTCAAGCTAATAGTTTATTCAGTTGTTCTATTTAAATTTCTTTTGTTTATTTATCCTTCCCTTATATTGCCATATTATTAGACACCCTTAGAAAGTGAAAGTTAAGTCGCTCAGTCGTGTCTGACTCTTTGCGACTCCGTGGACTGTAGCCCGCCAGGCTCCTCTGTCCATGGGATTCTCCAGGCAAGAATACTGGAGTGGGTTGCCATTTCCTTCTCCAGGGGATCTTCCCGACCCAGGGATCGATCCCAGGTCTCCCACATTGCAGGCAGACGCTTTAACCTCTGAGCCACCAGGGAAGCCCAGACACCCTTGGAATGTGTTAAATATTTTTCTTTTGGACAAGTGTAATTGAATGGCTACTACTGCTAGTTCAGTTTCTTTCCAGGTGCCTAAACTGAGACTTTGCCTTCTAAATCTCACCCTCATCTGGAAGTCAATGTGCTTGCCTTCTGTTGTGAGGGAAGTGAAAGTGAAAGTGAAAGTGAAAGTCGCTCATCCGGTTGACTCTTTGTGACCCATGGACTATATAGTTCATGGAATTATCCAAGCCAGAATACTGGAGTAGGTAACCCATCCCTTTTCCAGTGGATCTTCCCGACCCCAGAGATAGAACCAGGGTTTCCTGCATTGCAGGCAGATTCTTTTCCAACTGAGCTACCAGGGAAGTCTGTTGTAAGGGAGCTGGCTGTAATTGTCCCAAGGCATTGCAGAAGGACCTACCGAAGACAATTCAGATGAGAGTAAGCAAATAATTTGTGTACTGCTGCTGCTGCTGCTAAGTTGCATCAATTGTGTCCAACTCTGTGCAACCCCATAGACGGCAGCCCACGAGGCTCCCCTGTCCTTGGGATTCTCCAGGCAAGAACACTGGAGTGGGTTGCCGTTTCCTTCTCCAATGCATGAAAGTGAAAAGTGAAAGTGAAATTGCTCAGTCATGGCTGACTCTTCACGACCCCATGGACTGCAGCCAACCAGGCTCCTCCATCTGTGGGATTTTCCAGGCAAGAGTACTGGAGTTGGGTGCCATCGCCTTCTCTGGAATTTGTGTACAGCGCATGCTAAATTACTTTAGTCTGGTGGCTCAGATGGTAAAGAATCCGTCTGTGATACAGATACGGGAGACCTGGGTTCAATCCCTGGGTTGGAAAGACTCCTGGAGAAGGGATCGGCTACCACTCCAGTATTCTTGCTTAGAGAATTCCATGGACAGAGAAGCCTGGCAGGCTACAGTCCATGGAGTCACAAAGAATCAGACACAACTGAGACTTTCACTTCACTTCACTTCAAACTGTAACTAGTCTCCTCTGTCCATGAGATTCTCTAGGCAAGAATACTAGAGTGGGTTGCCGTGACCTCCTCCAGGGGATCTTCCTGACCCAGGGATTGAACCGGTGTCTCTTAGTCCCCTGCATTGGCAGGCAGATAGAGTTGGGTGCCATCGCCTTCTCTGGAATTTGTGTACAGCGCATGCTAAATTACTTTAGTCTGGTGGCTCAGATGGTAAAGAATCCGTCTGTGATACAGATACGGGAGACCTGGGTTCAATCCCTGGGTTGGAAAGACTCCTGGAGAAGGGATCGGCTACCACTCCAGTATTCTTGCTTAGAGAATTCCATGGACAGAGAAGCCTGGCAGGCTACAGTCCATGGAGTCACAAAGAATCAGACACAACTGAGACTTTCACTTCACTTCACTTCAAACTGTAACTAGTCTCCTCTGTCCATGAGATTCTCTAGGCAAGAATACTAGAGTGGGTTGCCGTGACCTCCTCCAGGGGATCTTCCTGACCCAGGGATTGAACCGGTGTCTCTTAGTCCCCTGCATTGGCAGGCAGATTCTTTACCACTAGTGCCACCTGGGAAGTAGGAGTCTCCTATTGTCAGTCCTGTTGATTCCCCACTGTTGTGCCTGTGGATAGAGTGGTGTGGGGCTGTTATTCTTTATTCTTTTCTCTGCTCTGTTGCTGTAGGATAAACTCTGAGCCTTATTTTAGTCAGATATACCATTTTGTCTCCTAAAAGTCAGTTTGAGAAATTTTTAAACGTACTGACCATTTGCTGTTTCTTGATATTTTCAACCTTTAGACAATAAGTTTTCTTTACCTTGAGTACCTATTAATGATGTCTGGGGCAGGGGAAGGGGGAACAGGAAGGAGGCATTAAACAAATCAAGAGAGAAAAACATAAACATTGTCTTGCTAGAGACATCAACCAAATATACTATTGAACGAGGCAAGATAGAGAAAGCATCACCCTATTAAGTCACCTATAGCTATATCCATTTTGGTGATAATTGAAAAGCTATAATTAATAAAATTATATGGAGACAGCTTATTTATACAAGTGTATAAAACAAACTCCCAGTAGCCAAAGGTATATGTCCTGAGACCTTTGCAAACCTCCCAATTTGCAAATACCACTAAACCATATAATTCTACTCATAAAATGCAGTAAAGTATAGCCGAACAATTACAGAGACCCCATCAGACCCTTAATGATGGTATAAATTCAAGTTAATTTATAAAGCTATTAAAATAAAGTCTACAATGAAAACCACACAAAGAACATTGCATCACCCCAATATGATTTTTAACTAAGAACTCACCTGAATTGAAAACTCTAACACATGAATGTTGATGACAGTTGCTGTGTAATACATGTGCAGCAGGCTTTCTCTGCAATAGACCTTTTATTCTTTGGTCTCTGTTTAACAACTTGTTTTTTCTTATTCCATTTCACTTGTTGAGCTGTTTCTTCTCAAGTAGAAATGCTGAAGCAACAATCTGGTATTCCATGCTTCCTGCTACAGAAAAACAAATGCTTCCTAAAGTTTTTTGTTCAACTAATGCTCAGTTATGGCTGATCCCCTGGCCGAGCTAGCACCTCTCTCACCTGTCACTGGATGAAGATACCCAAGACATGAGTTTTCTCCTAAAATCTGCATGCATCAAGAGGCATGTATTTTTTGCTTTTGTCTTATTTCAACTCAACCACCTTTCAACTTGTGCTAAAGTCTCTGACATCTACTTGATGAGATACTGAGCATTATATATAGTAAAGCAGTTCTTTAGTTTTATTCTTAGATTTTCTATAGAGAACATGATGTAGTTGAATCACTTCAAGAAACAAAGACTTGTACTTTTATAAAGAATTACTGTACTTGATTTACAATATCATTTCATGTATACAGCAAAGTGGTTAAGTTATATACATATTCATTATTTTTTCAGATTCTTTACCCATATAGATTCTTACAGAATACTGAGTGAAACTCCTTGTATTATATAGTAGGTCCTTGTTAGTTACCTACTTTATGTATAGTAGTACATGTATGCTAATCCCAAGTTCCAAATTTACTCCTCCTTCACTCAAGTCTCCCTTTTGGTAACCAAATTTTGTTTTCAAAATCTGTGAGTCTGTTTGTAAATAAGTTAATTTGTATAATTTTAATTAGATTCTATATATGAGTGATATCATATGGTATTTGTCTTTCTCTGATTTACCTCAATTAGTATGATAATCCCTAGGTTCATCCATATTGCTTCAAATGGGATTATTTTGTTGTTTTTATGGCTGAGTATTATTCCATTGCATTTATGTACTGTATCTTTATCCATTTCTCTGTCAATGGGCATTTATGTTGATTCCATGTTGTTGGCTACCGTAAATAGTGGTGCAGTGAACATTGGGTTGCATGTATTTTTCTTCAAGTATGGTTTTCTCCAGATACATGCCCTGGAGTGGGATTGCTGGATTATATGGTAGTTCTATTTTAAGTGTTCTCAGAAATGTCCACACTGTTCTCCATAGTGACTGTACCAATTTATGTTCCCACCAACATTGTACAGGGGTCCCCTCTCTGAGCTGTGTGAAGATATACCTCACTGTAGCTTTTATTTGCATCTCTCTGATAATTAGTCATATTGAGCATCTTTTCATGTGTTTTTTTAGACATTTGTATGTCTTCTTTGTAGAAACATCTATCTAAATCTTCATTTTTAGATTGAGTTATTTTTTTGACATAGAGGTGCACAAGCTGTTTATTTTGGAGATCAATCCCTTGTCAGTTGCATCATTTGCAAATATTTTATCCCATTCTGTCAGTTGGCTTTTAGTTTTGATTACAGTTTCCTTTACTGTACATATAAACTTTTAAGTACCCCATACTTTCACTTTGCTGGTTCAAGAGTAATCTCCATTGTAAAACATTTGTCTACTTTTCTGTTGCCAACATTATCAACATTCTTTGGGATAACAGAGGTTGGAAAGATGGCAAAGAGATGAATGGTTGTGTATGTTTCTCAAAGGAGGAAAGTTGGCTTCAAGTTAGGGGAATCACTGCCTAAACAAAGATAAGGGGTAGTTTAAGCTGCTTTGACAAAGGGAATTCTAGAGGGATCATCTTGGATCACTACTAGCATAAGTGTGTTATAGGTACCTAGTAAAATATTAATATTCTAGATACAGTGTTTTGATATTTCTCAGAAATAGCCCCATCAGTATTATCCATAATGCCGAGCATATTGCACAAGGAAAAAAAAGTGACTAAATACTTCAGCCCACTTACAAAGCACTAATATTTAGTACTAAAAAGACATGTCAACACCATGTATATTTATTTTATATTAACTAAAAGGTACATTGTTGATTAACCTTGTAATAATAAATTCAGGAGTTTTAACTAAGAAGCCCATCAATATGGAATCTTAGGGCTAGAAATGTATGTCATTCAATATCCTACAAAGTATGGTATAAAAATTGGAAAATTTTTCTTTATGTGTTTTGTTGGGACCCATACTGGTATTTTCAGCTTATTTTATATCATGAATTTATATTTGGCAAAACTGATTTTGAAATGAGATATTAGAATTTAATAACATAGCACTTCTAATGTTGGATACCCTCCTTTAAAATAACAGTAACTTACTGGATTTTTTTTTTTTTTTTGCTAAAGTTTCCTGAGATTTCAGTGAAAATGCAGATGAAGAAATAAGAATACATAATATAAATTCTCAGCATTTTTATATAGATAAATCCAGAATGATTCCTTTGGAACAATATATGAACAACTGACACACTTTCTCCACAATGACTGGGTTAAGTATTAAAATGGTAGGAATTTATTTTGTGAGGAATTTTATTGACTAGATCATGCTAATAGAAATAATGTTTCTAATTTCAGAAGTTATAATAAATAAGCAAATTATATGGGTATTGTTACCTCATTGCTGTTTTAAGCAAATCTCAGTGGTGATTAAATCTACTGAAATTTGTCAAATTTATCATTTCTCTGAAAGATGACCTTTTCTAAACTACCTCCTGCACTTAATCCATTATACGAATGCATGCCATTCCGGGAGGAGAGGATTTCCATTTTTCTAATATTACCCTTCTTGTAATCAATGCTATTCTCAAGAGGATTTTTGTTTCGTGGACTCGATGTTCTTTGTAAATTCTCAACATGACCTAATATAAAAATCAATGCATCTTTAGGTAAGTTCATTTCTATTATTAGATCTCACTGTAGCTTCACGCTAACGTGTTTCGAAATATAAGCAGCACCCTACCACAGGGCATGGCTTTTTCCTGGTAATGCATTAAATCTCATTATGGTAAAAACCATTATAGCAACAATAAAATCCACCACAGGTTTAAAGAAAAAGTCTCTCAGCTCCAGCTGATTGCCAATACTATTTGTGCTTTAATGTTCTCATTATAATAGCGGTCTTAATTAAGTTAAAACGTGCCTTTTATCCAGGTTATATCTCTCTTTGTGATCTCCCTCCATGATAACGAATGCAGATTTTCTGGCTCAGCAAGGACTACAGGAAGTGCTTTCTATGAAGAGGGGTAAACAGCTACTCTGGAAGCCTACAGCAAAAGAGGAAAGCCAAACAGGGCACACAGCATTGCTTACAGAATAAATCTGCAGGAGCAATTTATTTCATGGAATAAAGAGAATGATTAATTCTGTATTTTGCATATTCATGAAGTAAACATACCCAAATAAAGTAAAGGTGCCAAAGGAAGTCCAAGGGCATCTGAGATCTGTTTTATTTCAGCCCGATTCTAATGGAGGAGGTCGTTAATTACCTGTAACTTGGTTTTTCTAGCCATAATAATTAGAACATTCCAGCACAAGGAAAGAATTCAGACGCTTTGAAGTGGTTGTAGAAGGCTTTGCCCTGAACTATAATTTTTCTAGAATCTAGAGTACACAGAACACTTCAGTGATTATATATATTTTTATTGATCTTACTCTCCCATCAGAGCACAACTCTTGATAACTCTCACATGTATTTGAAGCTGAGTAAGCAGCTTAGCAGCAGCAGCAGCAGCTTTCTATTGATCACTCCCTCTTTTCATTATCCTGTAAAAAAATCTCACTTTCATGGTCTAGACTTCTTAATGATGTACTTGATTGAAATACTCATCTTATGCTTTTCAAGTTTAGCATAGCAAGAAAAGAGATACCTTTAAAGCAAAACTATTATTATACATATTCAAGAGAGGTGTGACTCAGCACGTTTGCGGAAATTCTTTGGGGCTGATCATAATGCTAGTCAAGTGCTCTCACAGCAAATTAGGAAGTGTTGTAGAGGCATTTATGGGACACAATGGAAAAAAGAAATCTTTAAAGCTTTATGGTATAATTTCAATACTTAGTTTGAGTAGTTTCAGAAAATTAGACATGCACAAAATAACTATAAAGAATGGTCTTAAAAGACAAGTAATTCTTGGATTGTCTACCAATTTGGACAATAAGAGCTCTTGTGTCCTTTGATTAATACTAACTAGTTTTAGGCCACTGTTGAAAATAAATATATTTTTCCTGTCCTGAAAACTTTGTAACATCAATTTGAATCTTAAAAGCATTCATAAACAAAATGTATCTTACATTTCCATTATTGGATGCAATGAACAGATTTTTAACATTTCATATTCTGTTGTTTAAGGCAAAAGCATTGTGAAAATAATTACCCTAATGTTAATTACTCATGGGAGATGTGCTGCAGTTTTCTATACTCCACATGGCTGTTTAAAATAAGGAGAAAAATTTCTGTGGCTGTTATCGGTGGAATATAAGGCTTCTTAATGAGGAAGGAGAGTGAAAGTGGAGAGAAGTGCTTTCAAGGATTCTTTCTCCGAGGAAGAGTGGAGATTTTAGTGATTTTCAATTTTAGTATTCTTCAGCTTTGCATCAGAGTGGTTAGCAAATTTTCCCATATGGTACAACTTGTCTTGATTCTCACAAACAAATACATGAGCAATAGCAAAGATTATTGAAATCTACTACAAATATACAGAGCATGAAAACTTGAGGATTGCAGTCCCTTCAGTGAGAGAGCTAGATGCTACAAGAACTTCAGAAGCTATTTGAGAGGACATTTTATTAAGGAGAAAGAAGACAGGAGTAAGTTTCAAGAGTCCAGTGATTTTAATCCTAATCTGTCAATTACCAATGATATAACTTTGGGAAAATCCTCAACATTTTCAGGTTTCTAGGTGGTAGAGGGGTAAAGAATCTGCCTGCCAATGCAGAAGGTGCAAGACACAGATGCGATCCCTGGGTTGAGAACATCCCCTGGAGTAGGAAAAGGCAACCCACTCCAGTATGCTTGCCTGGGAAATCTCATGCACAGAGAAGCCTGGATGGCTACAGCCCACAGGGTTGCAAAGAGTCAGACATGAGTGAGCACACACACACACATTACACAAATGGTCAAACAAGGGGATTTATTTCTTGGTCAACTTATGATTACAACAATAAGTGGTTTTTATTCCTTATAATTTTAGGAGATTTATATATTTTAGTTTATAAGAAAAGATTACATTTTCATTTTATGCAGTTCACCTAAGGAAATTGATAAAGAGATGAAGACTCAGTCTAAAATAATTCTAGACAGTCAAGCCACTTCCCTCCATGTCTCTTCTGGATTCTTTATAGGTGTATTTAAGAGATTAAGGGGAGAAGACCAAGAAGAAAAGCAGACTTGCTCAGATATACATCTTTCAGTGTTGAAGAATTATTTAACATTTTGAAGACATTTCCCCCAGGATTCTTGACTTTTTTTTTTCTAGAAAATGAATGACTTTTATTCTAATCAATGTTCTTTGTTCAATTCCTGGACAGAACTCTTAGCTCTGCCATAACAGGCTTTTCTAATTCTGTTTTGTAATTGCAGTAAGGCATCTCGAAGGATTTATCTCTACTGATGCATGCCAGCAGTATGTGGCCTTTTCTTGAACCCATCAGAATTGTGACTTTTCTTTGAACTCTTGGCTGCTTGGTGCTACTGACCTTGTTGCTCGTTTATAACTTGGGTGCCATTTATCACTCCCAGACTTACAGATATTGTGGTGGAAAGAGACTGAACACAATCATTCATGCTGTTGCCTCTTTCTCGTGGTGCCTTCCAGCTTCCTTCCTTACAGGATAACTGATAGGGAGAGATTAGTGACAAAGCTGTAATTCTGCTGAGGAGTTGTGATGTAACTGTATCATAAAACCATGAAGTGAGACTCAAGAGGCTTGAGATCACCAATGCAGAGATTAAGTTACAGCAGCTGCAGTTAATCTCTGTCAATATGTGTTTCGTGATGGTTTGTAATCTGCCTGTAAAATATTAGCTACCTGTAGAAAATACCTTTTTTTTCCCTAGTATTGACTTTATTACATAGCTTCTGCAATTTCAGAGCTTAAAAGGAATATTGATTTTTATTTTTACAAATACATACAGATATTTTACAGGCCATTAAGAAAACTTACTTGTTGATATGGTGATACATGTTCATTTTTTTAATTGTGGTGTAATTGACATAACATTGTATTAGTTTAAGGTATAAGATATGTTGATTCGATATTTGTAGGAATACGTGTTTTGATGCTGAAACTTTTTGTAGGTTTCTCATACAACACTTGAAATAGTTAGATTTTAAGATTTTGAAATTGTACTTTTTATACATGTGTGAAATTTTAAAAGATAATATATTGAGGTTGAAATTCACCCAATAAATGGAACCATTTTGAAGTAAACAATCCAATGGCATTTATTACATTCACAGTGCTCTGGACCACTACCTCTGTCTAGTTCAAAACACTTCTATCCCCCAAGGTAAAACTCCACGTGTATCCAGCAGCTTTGCTCCGCTCTCCCCAGCCCAATGTATAAACATTTTAAAGTAAAAATAAATGAAGTGACTTGCTATTTTATTTACTTAACATTCAGAAGGAATGCAAGCCATTATTTAATCCAATTCATTTCAGTTGACTTGTGCCTTTAGCAGCACTTTTCTAAGTTATTTTGGGGGATGGATTTTGTCCAGGTGACACAAGTCTATGTGATATTAATAGATATTTATTCAGGATGCCAAAGAAACTGGTTAAGCTAGTATACATAGATTTCCTTCCTGCAGGATATTTTAGAATTCTTTTAGATATTAATATTAATAAGGGCATATTATAATATTCCCTATTATCATATATTCTCTTTGGTCTGGAGCCATAACATATAGCATTGAGGAAGGCATGGCAACCCACTCCAGTATTCCTGCCTGGAGAATCCCATGGACGGAGGAGCCTGGAGGGCTACAGTCCATGGGGTTGCAAAGAGTCGGACACGACTGCAACAACTAAGAACACAGCATATACAGTGCTGCCAGAGCCATGTGTCTCATTTTTCCTGGAGCTTTCTGAGTCTATTGTTGAGACTCACTCCTTGTCAATTATTAATCTGGGTCTAATTGTGATATTGTTGGAATATATTAAAGGAATTAGTAATTTTACTAAAGGAATTTAAAAAAAATGAATCGGATTTTTAAAGCCAATACTAATATCATCTTAGAAAGAGCAAAGAGTGGAGATATAGAATTTCTGGAATTTCTTCTAGTAAAGAAAAGCATTTAAGATTTTAAAAGCATTTTAATATATTATTTGTATTTCTATCAATAACCCTGAAGCCTAGTCCAGTTCAGTTCAGTTCAGTCGCTCAGTCATGTCCAACTCTTCTTCTCCAACACCACAGTTCAAAAGCATCAATTCTTCGGCGCTCAGCTTTCTTCACAGTCCAACTCTCACATCCATACATGACCATTGAAAACCGTAGCCTTGACTAGATGGACCTTTGTTGGCAAAGTACTGTTTCTGCTTTTAAATATGCTGTCTAGGTTGGTTATAACTTTCCTTCCAAGGAGTAAGTGTCTTTTAATTTCATGGCTGCAATCACCATGTGCAGTGATTTTTCAGTTCAGTTCAGTTCAGTCTCTCAGTCGTGTCTGACTCTGCGACTGTTTCCACTGTGCCTAGTTATTATTGCCCTAATTTTATAGATACATAAACTGATGTGCCAAAGAATTGATGTTGGAGAAGACTCTTGAGAGTCCCTTGGACTGCAAGGAGATCCAACCAGTCCATTCTGAAGGAGATCAGCCCTGGAATTTCTTTGGAAGGAATGATGCTAAAGCTGAAACTCCAATACTTTGGCCACCTCATGCAAAGAGGTGACTCATTGGAAAAGACCCTGATGCTGGGAGGGATTAGGGGCAGGAGGAGAAGGGGACGACAGAGGATGAGATGGCTGGATGGCATCACTGACTCGATGGATGTGAGTTTGAGTGAACTCCAGGAGTTGGTGATGGACAGGGAGGCGTGGTGTGCTGCGATTCATGGGGTCACAAAGAGTCGAACACGACTGAACGACTGAACTGAAATGATGGTAAAATTATTTAACTTCAGTCACATCAAAATACCTTCCTCTGGGGCTAAATGATTTACCCAGTATATCATAATTATAAATGGCAGAGTAAGGATTTGAATTCAAAAGTCTGGCTTCCAAATCCTGCAATCTTTTGTACTCTGCTACATTGGAGAAGGAAATGGCAACCCACTCCAGTATTCTTGCCTGGAGAATCCCATGGAGTGAGGAGCCTGGTAGGCTACAGTCCATGGAGTTGCAGAGTCGGACATGGACTGAGCGACTTCACTTTTCACTTTCATATTGCTATGTAAGCATAAGTTTGAGACTCTGGTTTCAGAGCCTTGGTTTTCATATTTATGAAAATAAAAAAAATTGATCTCTAAGGTCTGTTCTGGCTTTAAATTTTGTTGCTTAAATCCTAGAAACAGAATTTGCCTAGGATTCTGTTGCCTAGAATTTCCTAGTCAGTCTAAAGGATTTAGTGAAAAGAGAAATTTTATATCCCTACATCAAGAATCCCAAGATCTCATTACAAATGTTAAAAAACACTCCCAAATAAATGAAAAATTATGACAGCTGACCTTTATACAAACATCTCAGAACTGAGAATGAGTTATAGAATCAACAGAGGAACTCTGCTTTTATAAATAAAGTTAAGATCAATGTATCAAATATATGACTTGCCTTTAACACTAGGGTGTCAGACTGAGCTTGCAAAGACGGTATGTCTGTGTTTGCCTTCCCCTGGTCATTCTTGTTCATCAAATAAAGGAGTCAGTTCTGGAGCTAAAGTAGTCTGTATCCAGGTGGGAAAAGAGAGAATGTCAAAATAGATTCACCACCTTTAAATCAGCTCATTTATTATTTTATTAGAGGAAAAGTTTCAAGTAAATAGATGTGATCAGTCCTCAAATGACCAAATGGAGTTTTGCTCCCACCTGTAAATTATTTTTTGTCTGTTTACAAAGACCAGTGTTTCTCTCACTTTTTCTACATACATGTATCTTAGAAAAAATTCTCAATTTTCCTTTCCTTCTAATTATAATAAACCTTCTTTAAGTCATGATATCATATGCATTTATCACTTATGAAGATTTCATAAGTTTATTTTCTATGGGTTGTATTATTTACTGTTATGATACTACAAAGTTCTTTTTGTTTGCTTTGTAAAATTTAAAGTAAATATATTGAATATGTTTCTCAAACCATGTGTCTCCCTTTCCCTTTCTTTTCACTCTGATAGTCTGGTATCTTCCCTTAACCTTGTCCTATATTGCAAATCATCTCTTTCCAGGATAGAAAGTCAATTCCTGTTCTCATTCCATTTTCATAATAAAGATTCCTCTCCATTTTTTTGATGAGAAACGAAAAACAGAGTCTGCATAGAGGAGAGGTATTTGGTAAATCAGGTTGTTATAGGCTAAGTAGATCACCATAGGAGTGGAACGTATTATTCCCTCAGTCATACCTGACTCTTTGCTACCCATAGGCTGTAGGCCTCCAGGAGCCTCTGTCCATGGAATTCTCCAGGCAAGAATACTGAAGTGGGTAGCCACTTCCTTCTCCAGGGGAGCTTGCTGACCCAGAGATCACACCTAGGTCTCCTGTACTGCGGGCAGGTTCTTTACCATCTGAGCCCCCAGGGAAGCCCATAGGAATGGGAGGAACTGGTCAAAAGATTTCATTCTTTCAACATTTACACCTACTACAAAATTGCAACAGGTTTCAGACATTTTGTAAAGGCCAAAAGCCCACATGTTTAACTTCTATGATTATTGAGAGAATTATCTTTGGGAAAGATAACTTTTCCCCCAATCCTCTCTTACTCTTTTGGTACTTAGTCATGTTTTTGTGTCAAAGTCTTTTCTTCAATTATTTCTGTGCATATAAGTAAAAGCAGTTCTCAAAACAAACAAAAAACTTTCATGAACTTCATGGAATTCCACATCTTTTGCAAAATTTGTAATCTCACTTAGGCTCAATTTCCACTGTCAGATTTTCATGACTCCTGACAACTGACACACTGGTTCCATTTAACTGTCGATATGATGGGCAGAAATGAAAGTTAACTTCAGATAAGAAGGAAAGTTTTGATTAGAGTCTAATTTTTAAGCTATAAATGTATGATATATTTATTTATGGTTTGTGACATTATGAAAGTGGTGGGTCAGAAAAGAAACATACAGCTCTCACAGACACCTTTTGATCACAGATCCTTCTAAAAAATAACTTTTGTGTAGGTAAAATAGTTTATTCTTTATATGTGGAGAATTGCTTCTCTTTTTAAATATCTCACTGCCATCCAGATTAAGCATTCAATTCCATTCATTAGACATCCAAATTTATCCCTTATCCATCCCCAAAGATAGAGGCATCAGAAACATCAGAAATGAGTATATAGTTGTAAGGTGAAGGTGAAGTCGCTCAGTCGTGTCCGACTCTTTGCGACCCCCATGGACTGTAACTACTAGGCTTCTCCATCCATGGGATTCTCCAGGCAAGAATACTGGAGTGGATTGCCATTTGTATATAGTTGTAGTCACCAATAACTGGCTCTTGAATATATCTTAGGGTTCATAGCTTACTAACCATGCTGCTACTGCTGCTAAGTCGTTTCAGTCATGTCTGACTCTGTGCAACCTCATAGATGGCAGACCACCAAGCTCCTCTGTCCCTGGGATTCTCCAGGCAAGAACACTGGAGTGGGTTGCCATTTCCTTCTCCAATGCAGGAAAGTGAAAAGTGAAAGTGAAGTCACTCAGTTGTGTCTGACCCTCAGCTACCCCATGGACTGCAGCCTTCCAGGCTCCTCCGTCCATGGGATTTTCCAGGCAAGAGTACAGGAGTGGGGGTGCCATTGATATGTTAAACACTTTATATGAGTAGGCCTGGACATTAACCTCCATGTCTAAGGACAGGCAGAACTACAGCTTAGCAGCACTCTGAGGTCTATGAAGTTTCCTTAGAAACTTGTCACTGGTTCTGACACAGGAATGGATCTATGCAAGGACTCATAAAATCAGAATGATTTATGCAAAGCAAACTCTAGGATATTACCCCTCTGGTCCTTTGTGTGTAGTGAAGGCATATAATAATCTACCCTTTCTTATCACTAGAGGATGTTCATGAAAATTGTCCTGACTTGTATCATTGTCAAAAAAGCTTGATTTTTCTCATAGGAACAATTGTCATGGTGTCATAGGTGTCATATTTCTTATCAAGGACCCAACATAAAACTAATCAGAGCAAAACAGCAAAATGCATAGCAACTATAAAAATCTGCCATAATGCAAACTAGTGAAATCTTGCTTGAAATCAAAGAATAGGGGAAAATATACTGAACATATTAGTTGTATAAAAAAGCTATCATTATAAATTTGACAAAAGCCATATAGCTAGTTGTGATAAACATTCTCTAAGTAACTTTTATTTCCTTTCTTAGAAATTAGGAAGTATTCTTTGATATAATTTTTTTCAGTTAACTTAAAAGCTGTCCAGGGAAATTTGAATCAATGCTTTATTTTCCTTTCCTCACTTGTCTTCTGTAGCAAACAGATGTGTTTTGCAAAAGTAATCTACAGAGTTTCTTTTATTTTGCCAAGCCAGCATATCATTAAATATACAGTGAGACTTCCAAGGGTATGAAAACTGAATAAGTGTAGTGGTGAAATTTACCAAAAGCAGTTAGTTGATGGACAGTGAGCACCTCATTTAAGAATATTAAGGGACAGTTCTTTGAAGCAAATTTTTGTGTTTCTTAGTGTCCGCTTTGTTTACACATGTTCAGGTTAACAGAGCCTTCTCTGGAGACGAGGTGGTCTAAGGAGGCTCCAGGATACTGCTTCCCAGTAGACCTTGGCATTTCCTTCCCCTCCCCCATCCACAACTCTCCTTGCAGTTGAGTACTTTGGTATTAATTCAATATTTACTCTCTTTTCATCTTAGGATGGACTTGAGAGTGTTCTCTGGCTGAGCCTCATTAGTCAGAGGCATTCCAATGATCTCTTCTGACCCTTCCTGCCATACTTTGTCTAAAGCATAAGTATACTCCCTGTCCAACCCAAGAACCTATTTTATTCAGCTGAACATACTCATTTTAAAGAAGGAAATGATAAACAGTAAATGAAGTGGGGAGTGGGAGTTAGCTTCAGAGATTGTTTCACATGTTAAACCACTAAAATGTGGAAAGAATCAAGTGTGAAATTAGAAGTCTGGTGTGAAGGATGGAACAATAGATTAGAATTCAGAAAAGGTGTGCTACTGATGGTCCTGCCACTGCTTTGCTGTATATCTTTGGTAAAAATGTTTAATCTCACTGTGTTCCTTTTTTGTTATCTGTAAAGTGGACCAACTTAACAGTCACGGATATAAGTTTATGCTTGGGGTATGTCTTTGTTTCCTTACAACACCATATTTTAACTGGCAAACAACAAACATACAGACTAAATAAGCATAAATATTAGTTGAGATATTATCTTCTTAGCTACCATATATAATTCTTCATCTAATTGAAAGTGGAAGTTGCTCAGTTATGTCTGACTCTTTGTGACCTCATGGACTGTAGCTCACTAAGCAAGAATACTGGAGTGAGTTGCTATTTCCTTCTGCAGGGGATTTCCTCAATCCAGGGACTGAACCATCTGAGCCATAAATATTAATTGAGACATTCTCTTAGCTACCTTGTGAAACTGAAAGTTAGTTGCTCAGTTGTGTCCAACTTTTAGTGAGCCCATGTACCGTAGCCCACAAGGCTCCTCTGTCCATGGGATTCTCCAGGCAAAAATGCTGGAGTGGGTTGCCATTTCCTTCTCTAGGGGATCTTCCCCACCCAGGGATCTAACCTGGGTCTCCTGTCTTGCAGGCAGATTCTTTACTATCTGAACCACAAAGGAAGCTAGCTACCATGCAGAACTCTTCATCTAATTTCAATCAGTTGTATTAGATTCTCCAGGGAAACAGAACCAATAGGATATGTATATATGGCAGAAAGTGAAGAGGAGCTAAAAAGCCTCTTGTTGAAAGTGAAAGAGGAGAGTAAAAAGTTGGCTTCAAGCTCAACATTCAGAAAACGAAGATCATGGCATCTGGCCCCATCACTTCATGGGAAATAGATGGGGAAACAGTAGAAACAGTGTCAGACTTTATTTTGTGAGGCTCCAAAATCACTGCAGATGGTGACTGCAGCCATGAAATTAAAAGACGCTTACTCCTTGGAAGAAAAGTTATGACCAACCTAGATAGTATATTCAAAAGCAGAGACATTACTTTGCCGACTAAGGTCCATCTAGTCAAGGCTATGGTTTTTCCTGTGGTCATGTATGGATGTGAGAGTTGGACTGTGAAGAAGGCTGAGCGCCAAAGAATTGATGCTTTTGAACTGTGGTGTTGGAGAAGACTCTTGAGAGTCCCTTGGACTGCAAGGAGATCCAACCAGTCCATTCTGAGGGAGATCAACCCTGGGATTTCTTTGGAAGGAATGATGCTAAAACTGAAGCTCCAGTACTTTGGCCACCTTATGCGAAGAGTTGACTATTGGGAAAAGACCCTGATGCTGGGAGGGATTGGGGGCAGGAGGAGAAAGGGACGACCGAGGATGAGATGGCTGGATGGCATCAAACACATCTCTTTATTTTGGGGGGCTCCAAAATCACTGCAGATGGTGACTGCAGCCATGAAATTAAAAGACGCTTACTCCTTGGAAGAAAAGTTATGACCAACCTAGATAGTATATTCAAAAGCAGAGACATTACTTTGCCGACTAAGGTCCATCTAGTCAAGGCTATGGTTTTTCCTGTGGTCATGTATGGATGTGAGAGTTGGACTGTGAAGAAGGCTGAGCGTCGAAGAATTGATGCTTTTGAACTGTGGTGTTGGAGAAGACTCTTGAGAGTCCCTTGGACTGGAAGGAGATCCAACCAGTCCATTCTGAAGGAGATCAACCCTGGGATTTCTTTGGAAGGACTGATGCTAAAGCTGAAGCTCCAGTACTTTGGCCACCTTATGTGAAGAGTTGACTCATTGGAAAAGACCCTGATGCTGGGAGGGATTGGGGGCAGGAGGAGAAGGAGACAACAGAGGATGAGATGCCTGGATGGCATCACGGACTCAATGGACGTGAGTCTGAGTGAACTCTGGGAGTTGGTGATGGACAGGGAGGCCTGGCGTACTGCGATTCATGGGGTTGTAAAGAGTCGGACACGACTGAGCGACTGAACTGAACTGATATCATATATTTACATATATGAAGATATATATGAAAGTGGTCTATATATATATATACACACACACACACATCTGAAATCTTCATATATCTTTCCTGATGGCTCAGTGGTAAAGAATCTGCCCACAGTGCCAGAGACACAGGAGTTGCGAGTTCAATCCCTGGGCCAGGAAGATCCACTGGAAGAGGAAATGGCAACCCACTGCAGTATTCTTGTTTGGACAATTCCATGGATAGAGGAAGCTGGTGGGCTTTAATTCATAGGATTGCAAAAAGTTGGACACAACTGAGCACACATGTAGCACACATATGTAAATACATGAAGGTATATATTATATGAAAGTGGTCCATGAGTAATGATGGAGGGTGAGAAGTCCCAAGGTCTACAGTCTGAAGGCTGGAGACCCAGGAGAGCCTCTGATGTAGTAGGAGTCCAAATCTGAAGGTCTGAGAACTAGGAGGACTGATAGATAGGCCCAAGACCAAGAGAGACAATGTTTCAGTCTGAATCTAAAGGCAGAAAAAGACCAATATTCCATCTCAAGCCATCAGGCAGGAGGAGTTTCCAATTACTCATAGGAGAGTCAGCCTTTTTGTTCTATCCAAGGTTCGTCAATCCATTGGATGAGGCCCAGTCAAAGTGGGAAAGTAATCTTCTTTACTCAGTCTACTGGTTCAAATGTTAATATCATCCAAACCACCCTCATAGACACATATACTAATGTTTGACTAAATATCTGACCATCTTGTGGCCCAGTCAAGTTGACATATAAAATTAACCATGACATTAATGAAAAAGGAAACCATATATGTGGTATGCATTTGTTTTTAATCTGTGGGATTATCTATTTGATATTTATTTTTCTTAAAGGCTTTAAACATGTTTGAGAAACTTAGAACATCAGGTCAGGTCACCCTAAACGGTCACCTGACTCCAGAGTATTTGACTTTAATAAGACCCCTTATGTAGAGAGGATGACAGCTCCTTTTCTTGATCTTTATCACAAAGAGTAGTGACTGGAGGCTCTATAGTATAATTTCCTTTTGATAAAGATCTTTCATCTGATGTCATTTAAGCTTCCCTGAAACTCTTGATTGAAATCTTTACCATTGTTCAGGTTGGTGAAACCCACTGAGTGAAACTGTACATTCATTTTGCAAAAATGCCTCCAAGTTTCAAGAATGCATTCCATTATTTGGTACATCCACAACTTGAAGACAAGCATTTCTTTCGTGATTTAATATGTTTCAAATATATCCTTCTCCTGGTCTTTGAGCTTCCCCAGTGGTTCAGCAGTAAAGAACTTGCTTGCCATGCAGGAGACATGGGTTTGATCCCTGGACTGGGTAGATCCCCTGAAGGAGGGCATGGCACTCCATTTTACCTTTCCAAACCAAAAATCTCAAGCTGTCTTTATTCTATTTTCACCCGCAAATTTGTATGCCACATAGCTTATTTTAATCGCCCTTGAGTTACAAAATCCATAATTGCTTCTGTACATGAGTAGGTGAAATTGGACAATGAGAATGATGGAAAGCTAACTGGAAGAGAAGGATAGTGATTTCAGGGTCAGAATCTTGGGTTTCTAGGGCTTTGAACTTTTACACAAATTCCTCCCCAAAGTCTTCCCTTCCTTGTGAAAGCTGACTTATTTTGCAAAAGTCAGCTCTAATATTCACATACATCTGACGACCTCCTTAAACTTACCAGACCCAGTTAGTTTTCCTTTCCATATTTCCATAACACGAATGAATACATACTGTGAAGCTAAACATAGTTCAGCTGCAAGTGGTTCCGCTGCAAGTAGTTATGATTTGAGTCTTGTTCCACTCATCACAGTCACTAGAGCATTTTTAGGATAAGACTAAGGAAAAGCCATGTTAGCTGCAATAAATACTTTTTGGAATGTTTTTGATATAGCACGGGAAAAATTACAGACTCCTTTTTGGGACACATTTTTTTAAATTGGATAAAATTTACATAAAATCAATAAAATATACAAACAAAAGAAAAAAATGGTGAGAAAGAAAATTAATTAAAATTACTCTGACAACAAGAAGCTAATTTTAACAAAACATTTTAAAATCATACCTAAACTATTTCCATATTAATAAAGAGAGAGATGTTTTTTTCTGAAACAAGGAACTGAATAGTTATAAATTGTTGGATAATCAAATTAGTGAATAAGTAAGTCGTATGAACCCAGTGGAAAATGACTTAAATTTTTTGTTGTTTGGACAAGATTAGTGACTTTGAAAAAGATAACATGAAACTCCTAATGACATCAAAGTAATGAAGATATCTGTGATAAAGTGGTTAATAAGTGTTGTCAACTCAGTATGTGAGACAGTCAGTGTGCTGGAATATCTGAAGTGCCGATAATCTTATTTACATGAAAGAAACTTAATAAAAGTTTTCTCAAACTGGATAACAATCCTAAACACTTTTATAACATTACCAATAACAAGTTGTGAAGGTAAAAGCTTTCTAAAATATCAATACTAAAATAATTTTATTAAATTGTATCAGAGAAAGACAGAATTTGCCAATCAAATTTGTGAAAATTGTAGTATTTTCAGCTTTTTAAATTTTGTAATTTTTTGTGACTTATTTTCTCATTTTAAATATTCACTTTCATGCCTAATTTCACATTTGTAATTTTATATTCTTTTTCACAAAGAAGTCCCCTCAAGAATGTGAATTGATGCAGCCACCATGAAGGTCCTCAAAAACTAGAGTTGCCATATGATCCAGCAATCACATTTCTGGGCATATTTCCAGATAAAACTTTAATTTGAAAAGATACATGTGCCCCTATGTTCATAACAGCACTATTTACAATAACCAAGACATGAGAACAATCTAAATGTTCATTGACCGGTGACTGGATAAAAAAATGTGAGTAATATGGAATACCATGTGTGGATATGAGAGTTGGACTATAAAGAAAGCTAAACACTGAAGAATTGATGCTTTTGAACTGTGGTGTTGGAGGAGACTCTTGAGAGTCCCTTGGACAGCAAGGAGATCCAACCAGTCCATCCTAAAGGAGATCAGTCCTGGCTGTTCATTGGTAGGACTGATGTTGAAGCCGAAACTCCAATACTTTGGCCACCTGATGCGAAGAGCGGACTTATTTGAAAAGACCCTGATGCTGGGAAAGATTGAGGGTAAGAGAAGAAGGGGACGACAGAGGATGAGATGGTTGGATGGCATCACCGACTCAATGGACATGGGTTTGGGTGGACTCTGGAAGTTGGTGATGGACAGGGAGACCTGGCGTGCTGCGGTTCATAGAGTCACAAAGAGACACGCCTGAGTGACTGAACTGAACTGAACAGGTGGATCTAAAATGTGACACAAATGAACTTATCTATGAAACAGAAATGGACTCACAGACATAGAGAACACACGTGTGGTTGTCAAGGGAGAGGGGTGAATTGGGAGTTTGGAATTAGCAGATGGAAATTATGATATACAGAATGGATAAGCAACATAATCCTACTATATAGCACATGGTACTGTATTTAATATCCTGTAATTAACCATAATGAAAAGAATATGAGAAAAAATATACATATGTATAACTGACTCACTTTGCTACACAGCAGAAATTCAACACAATATTATAACTCAACTATTTGTTGTCTAGTTGGTTAGTCAAGTCTAACTCTTTTTGTGATCCCTGACAGGCTTCTCTGTCCGTGGGATTTCCCAGGCAAGAATACTGGAAATGGGTTGCCACTTATATTTCCATAAAATAAATTAAAAAACAAAAAAAGGCCCTTCAAATTTCAAGCCCTATAAAACTTGAATCATCCTGCATAGAATACTTCATATTCTAGTGAGCATTTATCTTAATTTTGCTTTCCATTTGTTAATTCTTTATGGAAGGAAGCAGGGACTTTTATCTTTAAAACCTATATACCTAGCACAGTTTTTATTGTTGAGATGCCAAGTCATGTCCAACTTTTTGAGACCTCATTGCCTGTGCCCACTAGGCTCCTCTGTTGATGGGATTTTCTAGGCAAGAATACTGGATTTGGTTACCATTTTCTTCTCCAGGGCTCAAACCTGTGCCTCCTGCATTGGCAGGCAGATTCTTTACCACTGAACCACATGGGAAGCCCAGCTAGCATGGTACCTGATATATAATTATAGAAATTGTTTGTTAAAGGATTATGGGATGTTTGAGTGTCTGACAAGGATTGGTTTAAAAGCTCAAGGTGGTTATCAGGGTCCTCTGCTTTTACTGGTAAAATGATTGACATATTTAGATGAAAGTAATTATATGATAGCAATTCATCATTTTGGAAAAATTAGAAAATATTGATTTAAGTAATTCAGATAATCAAACCCTATAATGAAAGCATAGTTTGCTCAGCTTAGAGAAGACATTTTAAAGTTACTTGATTTCACCTTTCCCAGTATGTTTAAAAACATAAAATTCTATCTCATAAATAAGGATAACTATTTTGAAATGTGAAGAGAAATGTCTATTGCAAAAGGACTAATACCTTAACTTTCTCTTCACTTTGAGTCCAAATTACAAATAAACTCTAATAATTTTTAACTAAGAACATGTTTAGATGTAGATATTATTAATATTGTTGGGAGCCCTAGTGTTTCAGTGGTAAAGAATCTTCCTGCCAATGCCAGAGAGATGTGAGTTTGATTCCTGTGGCAGGAAGGTCCCCTGGAGGAGGGCATGGCAACCCACTCCAGTATTATTGCCTGGAAAATCCCCGGGGAGCCTGGTAGGCTACAGTCCATGGGGTCACAAAACAAGATTGATCAGACATAGAATATATAAACATAAATATGAATATAAATATAAATATAATCAGATCAGTCAGTTGTGTCCGACTCTTTGTTATCCCATGGACAACAGCATGCCAGGCTTCCCTGTCCATCACCAACTCCTGGAGGTTACTCAAACTCATGTCCATCGAGTTGGTGATACCACCCAACTATCTCATCCTCTGTCATCCCTTTCTCGTCACACCTTCAATCTTTCCCAGAATCAGGGTCTTTTGTAATGAGTCAGTTCTTTGCATCAGGTGGCCAATGTATTGGAGCTTCAGCTTCAGCATCAGTCCTTCCAATGAATATTCAGGACTGATTTCCTTTAGGATGGACTGGTTGGATTTCCTTGCAGTCCAAGGTATTCTCAAGAGTCTTCTCCAACAACACAGTTCAAAAGCATCATCAGTTCTTTGGTGCTCAGCTCTCTTTATAGTCCAACTCTCACATCCATACATGACTACTGAAAACACAACAGCTTTGACTACATGGACCTTTGTTTGCAAAGTAATGTCTCTGCTTTTTAATAGGCTGTTAAGTTTTGTCATAGCTTTTCTTCCAAGGAGCAAGTGTCTTTAATTTTGTGGCTGCAGTCACCATCTGCAGTGATTTTGGAGCAACAAAAAATAAGTCTGTCACTGTTTCCATTGTTTCCCAATCTATTTGCCATGAAGTGATGGGACCAGATGCCATGATCTTCGTTTTCTGAATGTGGAGCTTTAAGCTAGCTTTTCCACTCTCCTCTTCACTTTCATTAAGGGGCTCTTCAGTTCTTTGCTTTCTGCCATAAGGGTGTGTCATCTGCATATCTGAGGTTACTGATATTTCTCCCGGCAATCTTGATTCCAGCTTGTGCTTCATCCAGCCCAGCGTTTCTCATGATGTACCCTGCATATAAGTTAAATAAGCAGAGTGACAATGTACAGTGTCGATGTACTCCTTTTCCTATTTGGAACCAGTCTGTTGTTCCATGTCCAGTTCTAACTATTGCTTCCTGACCTATATACAGATTTCTCAGGAGGCAGGTCAGGTCTTCTGTTATTCTCATCTCTTTCAGAATTTTCTACAGTTTGCTGTGATCCACACAGGCAAAGGCTTTGGTGTAGTCAATAAAGCAGATGTTTTTCTGCAACTCTCTTGCTTTTTTGATGTTTCAACAGATGTTAGTGATTCAATCTCTGGTTCCTCTCGCTTGTCTAAATTCTGCTTGAGCATCTGAAAGTTCATAATTCATGCACTATTGAAGCCTGGCTTGGAAAATTTTGAGCATTACTTTGCTAGCATGTGAGATGAGCAAAATTGTGCAGTAGTTTGAGCATTCTTCAGCATTGTCTTTCTTTGGGATTGGAATGAAAACTTTTCCAGTCCTGTGGCCACTGCTGTGTTTGCCAAATTTGCTGGCATATTGAGTGCAGCACTTTCACAGCATCATCTTCCAGTGTTTGAAATAGCTCCACTGGAATTCCATCACCTCCACTAACTTTCTTTGTAGTGATGCTTCCTAAGGCCCACTTGACTTCACATTCCAGGATGTCTGGCTCTAGGTGAGTGATCACACCATCATGGTTATCTTGGTCATGAAGATCTTTTTTGTATAGTTCTGTGTATTCTTGCCACCTCTTCTTAATATCTTCTGCTTTTGTTACATCCATACCAATTCTGTCCTTTATTTTGCCCATTTTGCATGAAATATTCCCTTGATATCTCTAATTTTTTTGAAGAGATCTCTAGTCTTTCTCATTCTCTTGTTTTCCTCTATTTCTTTCCATTGATCACTGAGGAAGGCTTTCTTATCTCTCCTTGCTATTCTTTGGAATCTGCATTCAAATGGATATATCTTTCCTCTTCTCCTTTGTCTTTCACTTCTCTTCTTTTCAGCGCTATTTGCAAGGCCTCCTCAGACAACCATTAGCCTTTCTTTTTCTTGGGGATGGTCTTGATCCCTGCCTCCTATGCAATGTCATGAACCTCCTTCCATAGTTCTTCAGGCACTTTTTCAGATCTAATCCCTTGAATCTATTTGTCACTTCCACTGTATAATAGTAAGGGATTTGATTTAGGTCATACCTGAATGGTCTAGTGGTTTTCCCTACTTTCTTCATTTTAAGCTTAGAATTTAGCAATTAGGAGTTCATGCTCTGAAGTCCTCCTGGTCTTTCTTGTTTTTGCTGACTGTATACAGCTTCTCCATCTTTGGCTTCAAAGAATATAATCAAACTGATTTTGGTATTTATACTAAATGTAAATAAATATAAATATAAACATATTCTCTATGCAAGAATACTAGAGTGGGTTTCCATTTCCTTCTCCAGAATATCTTCCCAACCCAGGGATTGAACCCAGGTCTCCCACATTGCAGGTGGATTCTTTACCAGCTGAGCCACAAGGGAAGCCCTATCTTCCAGGGGTCAAACACATGACTCTTTCATTGACAGGTGAGTCCTTTACCAGTGAGCCACCAGAGAAACCTTGTCTAAGGTCAGTCAGGCCAATAGAAGAAGACTAATTCTGGGGCAAAGGCAAAAGCATTCCCTGATTCTGATCAGAGGATGGCAGAGAATGGTGAGGTGTGAGCTTGCTCTAGAGCACACAAGCTCCTTACAGGCAGTAGATGGGGCTTATTTTATAGGGGTCCTTGTCAGCTGTGAAGGGAGGAGGTGGAGTTCTCATGAAGTGGGCACAGCTGTGCTGCTCAGGCTACAGATCCAAGTGCCAAGCACAGCAAAGACCCACTGCCACCATCTTGAATTGCTGTGTTGTATCTTCTGCACCTGATCACTGAGCTGATGTTTCAGAGCGGCCATTTGGCACCAGGAGCTCTCATCTGAAGGGCCTGGTTGGCGCCTCAGCACATGGCACCCTATGAGCAAGAGACGTTAGACTAAACACGGAGGAAGGAACAGCTCAGATACTCAAGTTCTATTTTTATCCCTAGGAATTGTTAATGGGCTTTGTTGGTTGTTGTTGTTATTCAGTCACTACCTCGTATCTGACTCTTTGCAAACCCATGGACTGTAGCTGTTTGCTGGTAACTGTGCTATAATTTTTTTTTTTTTTTTAACTTTTGAATGTATCTAGAGCATACACTTAGAGAGGCAGTGCTTTGGTTATTGAAAGTTAAAAACAAAATATAAACCAAAGGGAACTCTGAGTTTTACTTCAGTGAAGTTGAGATCCATTTTCACTTTCAAAGAGCAGAAAATTCATACCACCAATAAATTTATAGGAAAGGAGTGATGATAGAGTCAAATATAATATATATATATTATATTGTAACATCTTATAACAGAATGATTACTTTTTTTATTACAATAATGAGTAAATATAAATTCATATTGTAGATGTATAATTAAAATAAATACATACAATTCCTTGACTTTTCCTTTAGATTGCTGCTGCTGCTGAATAGCTTTAGTCGTGTCTGACTCTGTGTGACCCCATAGATGGCAGCCCACCAGGCTCCTCCATCCATGGGATTTTCCAGGCAACAGTACTGGAGTGGTCTGCCATTGCCTTCTCCTTTAGATTAGACATGTGATTAAATAAAATTTCTTATTTTACAATGTTATTTCTTCCTGTTTATTTTATTTAACTATTGTGATTTAGAGGATGCAGTTAAAATGATGTTCAATGATAGGTATTTCCTCATTTTTTTTAATTGTGATAAAATATAGAAATGGAGATTTCAGGTAATATCTATTTCTGAAAACTTCAAGATTGCTTCTCACTTACCTTGGTTAATTTAGATAGGTTTCTGTCCTTTTAACCAAGGTAAGTGAGAAGCAATCTTGAAGTTTTCAGAAATAGATATTACCTGAAATCTCCATTTCTGGTAATATCTATTTCTGAAAACTTCAAGAAGGTTTCTGTCCTTTTATGGAGAAGGAAATGGCAATCCACTCCAGTATTCTTGCCTGGAGAATCTCATGGACAGAGAAGCCTAGTACATTACAGTCCACGGGGTCGCAAAGAGTCGGACACGACTGAGCGACTTCACCTTCACCTTCACCTTCTGTCCTTTCAAATGAGACTTACTTTCCAAGAGACTAATGATAACTTTTGAATTC
Organism: Aepyceros melampus; assembly: GCA_006408695.1. NCBI lineage: Eukaryota > Metazoa > Chordata > Mammalia > Artiodactyla > Bovidae > Aepyceros > Aepyceros melampus. The sequence continues at coordinate 119,930 of SJXQ01007869.1, forward strand.
CCCCAAAAGAAAACATCATAGGAAAGAAAAACAAAAACATAAAACCTGCTGCTTTGGTGCTTGGGCTTCAAGACTAGGAAAAAGAGGAAATCTTACAAAGTTCCTCAATGATCCACTAGAGAGATCCCCCTCTAGTTTTTGTCCTTCAGCTAAATGTTTAAAAAGAAAAATATTTCCCCCTCTAAAATATTCTCAGATCCCCACCCCCTAAAGCATTGTTTTGCACATCACATTCATTAAATCAATAAATATTTATTGAAAGCCTAACACTATGAGTGTTGGATTGCATGGTATCTTATAACAAGGATATGAAGAAACAGATAAAAACATACCTTGCCGTTAATTAACACTGGGTTAAATTTTTGGGAAAATATTATGATAAATGCTGACATTATAGAGCAAGAATAGAACACCATAAAGGCAGGGGGGCAATGAACTAATTTGGTTTGAGTGAATTAGGAAAGGAGACATCAAACAGACTAAGATGAGGTTTGTGTTAGAATCACAGAACTGTAGAATTGGAAGGTAATTTAGGGATTACCTAATCTAGATTACTGCTTCCCAAGTGGCACTAGTGATAAGCAGCCCACCTGCCAATGCAGGAGATATAAGAGACACAGGTCTGATCTGTGGGTTGGGAAGATCCCCTGGAGAACTCACTGGCAACTCACTCCAGTAATTTTCCCTGGAAAATCCCATGGACAGAGGAGCCTGGCGGTGCTACAGTCCACAGGGTTGCAAAGAGCACGACATGACTGGAATGATTTAGCAGGCACATGATCTAGATTAGGATAAATTTTAAAGTATCCAGGACAAGTTGAAACTTATTATTGACTTATTCAACAAATAAATAGTGAATATCAACTATATGCCTGGTATACTTCTAGTCAATGGGATTGACACTGTCAAAAAAAAACAAAAACAAACTGATTGAACTAAGGAGGTGATATAGAGGCTGCTGAATGTCCCTCCTCTCAGGGACACACCAACTGTACAGCTACACATGGAGCAACCAACTGTGAGAAACATCCAGAAACCAGCTAAGTGGTTTCTACATATCAAGTAAATGAGAATATGCCTATATCAAAATGAGTAGGAGAGGCCAAGGCACAATTTCTCCATAAACTTGCCCCTTGCAAGGTCCCATGAGAGACTCACTTCAGCTTAAAAGAACACACACAGACTGTAAGTGAAGATTTGAAAAAAGATATTCCATGAAAATAGTAACCAAAAGAAAGAAGGGGTAACTATAATTGTGTCAGATAAAACAGGCTTTAAGACAAAGACTGTAACAAGAGACAAAGAAGGTTATTGTATAATGATAAAGTGGTCAATTCATAAGAGGATATAACAGTAAATATTTATGTACCCAACCGAGGAGCACCTGAATATATAAAGCAAATATTAACAGACTTGAAGGGAGAAATAGACAGCAGTACAATGATAGGGGATTTCAAAAATCACACTTTTAACAATGGATAGATCATCCAGACAGAAAATCAATGAAGAAACATTTGACTTAAACTACATGTTAGACCACATAGACTTACAGACATTTATAGAATATTCAGTCCAATAGCAGCAGAATATATGTTCTTCTCAAAAGCACATGGAATATCCTTCCAGAAAGATCATATTGTTAGGCACAAAATAAGTCTAAATAAATTTATGAAGGTTGAAATCACATCAAGTATCTTTTTTGACCACAATGGTATGAAACTATAAATCAATACAGGAAGAAAGCTGGAAAATTCACAAATATATGGAGGCTAAACAACATGCTTCTGAACAACTAAGAAGAGAAGTCAAAACATGTTTTAAGACAAATGAAATGGAACACATCGAACACACCAAAACTTATGGGATGCAGCAAAAGCAGTTTTAAGAGGGCAATTTATAATGATAAATGCCTTCATAAAGGACAAAGAAAGGTCTTAAATAAAAGGCTTAACTTTACACTTCAAGGAACTAGGAAAAACCTAAACTTTGAAATAAAAGGCAATACAAAGATCAATATGGAAATAATAGAGATGAAGATGATAACATAAAGATCAATGAAACTATGAGACAGATTTTTGAAAAGATAGACAAATTTTATACGTGGAGTCTTAAAAAAAAGTTGAACTCATAGTCAAAGAGTAGAAAGGTGGTTGCCAGGGGTTGGGGGTGAGAGAAATAGGATAAAGTGGGTAAAAGGGTACAAAGTTTCACTTATGAGATGAATAAGTTCTGAGGTTCTAATGTATAACATGGTGACTATAGTTTGTCAACTAAAAGAAAATGCACAGTGTGAGTTACAAGTTAAGTTTTATTTGGGGCAAAATGAGAACCATAGACCAAGAGGCAACCTCTCAGCTTTGAGAAACTGCTCCAATGAGACAGGAGGAAGTTCAGTATCTATGTGATTTTGATGAAGGGGGAATATATGCAATCAAGCACATATTTTTTTGCAGAAGCTTTCCACTAATCACAAGGAGTGGATATCACCATGCAGGATTTTAGTGCTTTTTGAGATATGCAGAGATACAAGAATGGGGCTCATGAAATCTTCTCCTGAAAATATCTAACTATCTGAAGACATGTCTTGCCAGTTTTTCCCAGGGAACAGAGTGCCTCATTTCTGCTTTCTGTCCTGAACTCCTTTCAAGGGGTATTGAAGGTTAGCAGCTGCAGCAGCATGTGATTTAATCCTTATAGACCTAGATGGCAAGTGCTAGTTTGTAGCTGGCAAGTTGATAGCATGGTATTGTATAAATGAAATTTGCTAAGACATAGAAATTAAATGTTCTCATCAACAACAACTAAAAAGCTAAATAGTGAGGTAAAGGATGTATTAATTAACTTGATGGAGGGAATCCTTCAAAATATATTCATATATATAATCATCAAGTGCACATTTGAAATATCTTACAATTTGTCAATTATACTGAAGTTGAAAATAATAATGAAAACCTGAAGAAAAAGCAAACAAATGAAACAAAACCAAAAATTTCTTCCTTCATGGTGTTTTCATTCTAATGGGAGTTTTAAACATCAGATGGTGGGCTTCCCAAGTGGGTCAGCAGTAAAGAATCTGTCTGCCAATGCAGGACACATGGGTTTAATCCCTGGGTCAGCAAGATCCCCTGGAGAAGGAAATGGCAACCCACTCTAGTATTCTTGCATGGGAAATCCTATGGACAGAGAAGCCTGGTGTGCCACAGTCCATGGGGTCACCAAGAGTCAGACATGACCGAGCAGACACACACACATATCAGATGGTGATAAGCAGATAACTGTTATGGGTCAGCTGCACAGGAAAGAGTTATAGAGACTATGAGAGGTATTCTCATTTTAAATAACCCAGCCAGGTTAAGACCACTGAGCAAGAAAGACCGAAAGGAACTGAGAGAGAAAACATCCTGGTGTATTAGAAGGAGAGGTGCAAAACCATTCCTAGCAATGGAAGAACCCAATATACAGGCTGTGATGTGACATCATATCTGTAGCTTCTAAGAACAGCACAGAAGTCAGCATGGCTGGAGCAGTACATGTAATGGGAAAGCTTAAGAAATGGGTTTAGACAGAAAATAGAAAGTTAAATCACATAGCATCTTGTAAAAAACGGTAAACCCTTTCAAATCTACTTTGAATAAAATGAAATGGTTTTGAGTGATGAAAACACATAATATGCTGTGGAGTTTAAAAATCCTTCCTCTGGCTTCTGTGTGGACATGAAGAGTAAGAGAAGAAAAGAGATTCGTTTATAAGTTGCTGTCCTGACCCAGGCGAAAGATGATGTAATTAAGACGAGAGGGGAAGTAGTAGAGGTGGTGGGACGTGGTTGGGCTCTGGGTGTATTTGTAGAAGCAGCATCAGTGGGGCTTGCTGAACGAGTGACCGAGGACATAACAGAATGAGTAGCGCTAGATGACTCCCAGGTGTGGGGCCTGAAAGCTAGAAAGGTGGTGGAGATGAGGTGGTGAAGACTATACAGAGAAAGTCTGGGATAACAATATGAGTTCGCTTTCAAACACGTCAGGTTTGAAAAGACTAGTAGAAACGTAATTGAGATGTTGAGTAGGCAGAACTGGGTATAAGGACACTGAGATGGAGAGACGTGTTGGAGATTTTAATTTGCTGGTTCTCAAAATCGAGATGACATTTAAAGCTCCAGGACTGATTGAGTACCAGAAAGGGAATGAACAGGTAAACGAGAAGAGGTCTTCTGGTTGAGCACTGAGCAGACCAGCAGTTGGAGTGTGGTTGGAACAGAAAAGCCAGCTGAAGAGACTGAAAGAGTACAGCCACTGGGGAAGCTAGTTCCTAGAAGTGAGTGAATCAGTGTGCAATGAAGGGAGAAGTCATCAAACTACTGCCAACTGCAGCCAAAGCCTGCTGAGGGATCCAATAAAATGAAGCCTCTGGAATGACCATTTCGTTTTGGATTATACAAATTATCAGTGCCTTTGCAACAAACAGTTTAAATGAAGTGTTAGTAGTGGGGAGAGGCCAAATGGAGTAAGTTCCAGAGAGAATGAGAAGAGAAATTGGAAATAACCAGTATAAATCCTTTCTTGAGGAGTTCTGCTGTCAAGAAAATCAGAAAAAATGAAGTGGTGGTGAGGAACGGTTGTGCAATTAGGAGCAGTTTTTATTTTTAAATGTTTTAAGATGGGATAAATAATGGTTTATATGCTCTGAATATGCAGAAGGAAAAATTACTGATGCAGAAATTGGGATAATTACTTTTAGAATATCTTTGATACAGTCATAACTTTTTCCCCCCACTGGAATGTAAGGATGTAATTTTTGTCACTTGACTGAATCAATTTAGAATCTCTTGACTGAATTCTGAGTCTCTTAGCTGCTTTTTGATTAGTGGGACAAACTAAAGGAGTGGTTCTCAATCTTTTCTGCGCTAAGAATCACTTGGGGACATAAAAACAATCAATGCCCAAGCCCCCACCCAAGGCAGAGAAATGGGGTTTTCTAATCTATCCCATAGTTTCAAAAGTTCCCTGGGGAATTCAGATCTGAGACTAGTCTTGAGAACTACAGAAGTAAAGTAACTAGAAATAATTACTAATGAAGATAATAAAAGTCACTAGGGCATGGAATTTTTAAACTAAACCTCAGCCTGATAGAAGAAAGACAAAATCACTTCTCTGAAATATCTGCAACAGTATTTTCTGATTTAATTTCAAAGACAATCTAATAATAAGCATTTGTTTTTATTATGATAGATTTTAAGATGATATTTTCTGAATTCTTACAGATAAAAAGATGTAATTTCTGAATCTTCTGGACAGACTATTTTGCAGCAGGAGAATTAAATGGAAAGCTCAGAATGGTTGGGAAAAAAAGAGAAACATTCATATTGTAAATGGTTCTCCTATGAAAAACAACTCTGACAATGTAATGGTACTATAATTGGATGACGATTACATACATTGGATTGGCGATCTGGTATGCAAAGAGCTTCTACCATGTTTTGTCATTTACCCTTTTATACAGAATCACGAAACCTAGACTCAAACATAAAACTTGCTCTTCGAACTCTAAAGTCTGTGCTCTTTGCACAGTTGTTGGCTATTCTTATGAGTTAGGCATAAGCTGAGGATGTAGAAATTTGTTAAGAAAGCCTTTGATAGAGTTATTGAATGAAATGGATAGTTATTTTTATTTCAAGATTTGTGAATCATAAATATGTTACACAAAAATTAATATGCCACAGCTTAAAAAGTTGCAAGAGTACCTTGGGCTTTGGGCTTCCCAGGTAGCACTAATGGTAAAGAACCTGCCTGCCAATGCAGGAGATATAAGAGACATGGGTTCAGTCCCTGCGTGGGAAAGATCCCCTGGAGAAGGGTATGGTGACCGACTCCAGTATTCTTGCCTATAGAATCTCATGGACAGAGGAGCCTGTCGAGCTACAGTCCATGGGTCACTAAGAATTAGACATCAATGAAGTGACTTAGCACACAACACACACCTTAGTTTTTATCTAGTTTGTAGTTTGGACATAGTTCATGTATTTAATGAATATCACAGTTAATCTGTGAAGTTGTTAGTTTTCAGATGTCTGAGAGGAAAATATGTATGGTTATTTGACCTTTTCAAACCTAACAACTTTCTGTAATTTTTCATTTTTTTCTAGTTGATAAAATGATGGTAATATAATTTCCAAAGAGCTATGACTCCTTTTCTCTATGTTCATTCATCCTTTTCTTTTTCTTGTCTCTACCCTCATTTACTTTTTGTCTTTCTTTTTCTCTTTCTCCATTTTATTGAAAAGAATATTTTGTCCCTATTTTTTTCTATTGTGCTTTGGTTCATGATATAGTACCGAGTTGTATAATCAGTTAGCTAGGACTCAAACAGCTTTTTAAAAAAGGAAATAGAGGAAAATATAAAATACCAGACTGTATAGCATATAGAACGTTAGGCACTATTTTATAAAACTTCTTTCCATTTTATAATTTCATATAAATATATAAAAACATAAAGTTTATATATATATATATAAAGCTATGTATAACATGTTGTTCAGTCACTAAATTGTGTCTGACTCTGCAAACCTATGTACTGCAGCATGCCAGACTTCCTCATCCTTCACTATCTCTTGGAGCCTGCATAAACTCATGTCAGCTGAGTCAGTGATGCCATCCAACCAGCTCATCCTCTGCTGCTCCCTTCTCTTCCTACCATCAATCTTTCCCAGAATCAGGGTCTTTCCCAATGAGTAGCATCAGGTGGTCAACATATTGGAGCTTCAGCTTCAGTATCAGTCCTTCTAAAGAATATTTAGTGTTGACTTCCTTTAGAATTGACTAGTTTGATCTCCTTTCTGTCCAAGAGACTCTCAAGAGTCTTCTCTAGCACCACAATTTGAAAGTATGAATTATTTGGTACTCCCCTTTCTTTATGGTACAGCTCTCACATCCATATGTGACTACTGGAAAAACATAGCTTTGACTATATGGCCCTTTGTCAGCAAATGATGTCTTCGCTTTTTAATATGCTGCCTGGGTTTGTCATAACTTTTCTTCCAAGGAGCAAATGTCTTTTAATTTTGTGACTACAGTTACCATCCATAGTGACTTGGGAGCCCAAGAAAATAAAATCTGTCACTGTTTTCACTTTTTCCTCCATCTATTTGCTATGAAGTGATGGGACCGGAGGCCATAATCTTAGTTGTTTCAATGGCGAATTTTAAGGCAGACATTCCACTCTCCTCTTTCACCCTTATCAAGAGGTTCTTTAGTTCCTTTTCACTTTCTGCCATTAGAATAGTATTATCTGCATTTCTGAGGTTGTTGGTATTTCTCCTGCAATTTTAACTCCAGCTTGTGATTTATCCAGCCCGACATTTAAGCAGGGTGACAATATATAGCCTTGATATACTCCTTTCCTAATTTTGATCCAGTCCGTTATTCCATGCCTGGTTCTAACTGTTGCTTCTTGACCTGCATACAGGTTTCTCAGAAGGCAGGTAAGGTGGTCTGGTATTCCCATCTCTTTAGGAATTTTCCAGTTGTTTTTGTGATTCAAACAGTTTAACATGTGTGTGTGTGTGTGTGTGTGTATACTTAGTAGTAGTAGTAGTATACATACATATATATATACACACATACACACACATGTATGTATGTATGTGTGTGTGTATATATATATATATATATATATATATATATATACTGGGCTTCCTAGGTGGCTCAGTCTTGAATCTGCCTGTCAATGCAGGAGTCATGGAAGATGTAAGTTTGATCCCTGGGTTGGGAAGATTCCTTGGAGGAGGAAATGGCAACCCACTCCAGTATCTTTGGAAAGTACTGTGGAGAAAGGAATCTTATAGGCTACAGTCCATGAGGTCACAAAGAGCTGGACACAATTGAGCACTCATGCAGGCACATATATATTAAGATATAAAAAGAAAGATACATACATATACTTGTCCATGACATAAAATATATTTTTTACTGGAAGTACAGTAAAAAGTTAAAAGGCACTGAGTGATGGGTGTTAAGGACTTGATAAAATTGTGTGGAACAATTTTGAATAACATATTTGAAAAACTCAACCATGCATGGGCTATAAGCCAGGGTTTATGACTATTTTCCTTATGGTGATTATTTGTTTTAAAATTTTTGTGGTAGCAGAATTTGGCCTTGTTAGCTTTTGCTATAATGTTCATTCATATTAAGTATATTCAGGTTGGAATAGGTTCAGTTCACAGAACAATCTGGCCCTCAGAGAAGAGGTGAAATGAGGAGAGATTTTTTTTTAAAAAATATTCATACCTAAAAGCCTAGGCAGCTTTCTCTTGTGGGAGGTGCCTTCCAAGTCCTTATTCATATATTCTTACAGACAAGGTTTATTTTAAAAGCCATTTTCCTTATGAAATTTTCCTAACCAATAATTCATGTACCAACTTGCTAAAAATAAATGTTTAACATGAAAATGATGGGTGAGGTTTCATATTAATAAAACAAGACTGTGCCCACTCTTATTTTGAAATTAAATGTTTCACTCTTTCTTTCTCTTTACCTTTTTTCCCCCAGTAATTTCTATGGGAATAAAAGTGAGAAGTGTTATTTAACTCCTTTTTTATATTTAAGAAATTTATTTCAGAGTTTTGTCTGACATAAAGCAGGTAAAAACCCTATGTCCCAAACAACGACTTGGTTATTTTAAAAGTTGACTTAGATATTAATCAAGATGTTACTGAGAAATAGCTGTTTGAGTAGCAGAATTAAGTGTATGATATAATTCCTACAATGTAAAATTTACAGTCTGGGATGAAATATTGTTCATTTTATTTAACATTGCTGCTGCTGCTGCTGCTAAGTCGCTTCAGTCGTGTCCGACTCTGTGAGACCCCATAGACGGCAGCCCACTAGGCTCCCTTGTCTCTGGGATTCTCCAGGCAAGAACACTGGAATGGGTTGCCATTTCCCTCTCCAATGCATGAAAGTGAAAAGTGAAAGTGAAGTCGCTCAGTCCTGTCCACTCCCAGTGACCCCATGGACTGCAGCCTACCAGGCTCTGCCATCCATGGGATTTTCCAGGCAAGAGTACTGGAGTGGGTTGCCATTGCCTTCTCCATTACTTAACATTAGAGAACTAAATTACACAAGACAATTTGAGGGTAGATATTTATATATATGCATTCTTCATTGGCCCCAGTCCACCCTTCCCAACTGCCACCAACCAACCTTATACATTCCTTGAACGTGTGCTGGCAATGAATGAACATGATCCATTGTCACACAGGGCATTCAAAATTTTTTTCTGGGAAAGGTGGACTTCATGTGCTCTTTAAAAATTTTGTGATTAATTTGGTTGCACTGGGTCTTTATTGCTATATTTGGGCTTTCTCTAGTTGTGACCAGTGGGGGCTCCTCTTGGTTGCAGTGTGAGGACTTCTCATTGTGGTGGCTTCTCTTACTGTGCTGCACAGGCTCTAGGCACATGAGCTTCAGCAGTTGCAGCCCTCAGACTTCGCTCACGGGCTCTAGAGTGTGGGCTCAGTTGTGGCGCACGGACTGAGTCGATCCATGGCATGTGGAGTCTTCCCAGACAGGGACTGAACCCGTGTCCCCTGCACTGGGGGCTTCCCTTGTGGCTCAGCTACTAAAGTATCTGTCTGCAATGTGGGAGACCTGGGTTCAATTCTTGGGTTGGGAAGATCCTGTAGAGAAGGGAAAGGCTACCCGCTCCAGTATTCTGGCCTGGAGAATTCCATGAACTGTATAATCCATGGGGTCACAAAGAGTTGGACACCACTGAGTGACTTTCACTTTCACTTTCCCCCTGCATTGTCAGGCCTATTCCTATCCACCCCACTACCACGGAAGTCCCTTCCTGTGCGCCTGAGACTCAATAAACAACAGGAATCACACAGAAACACAGAATGTGAGGCTATGAAGAGCCTCAGACATCCCATTTTAGGAATTTGGACACTTATTAAAAACCCAGAAAGTCAAAGCCTCACCCGTAGACATGGACTCAGGTATCTTCAAAGCCAGGCCTCTGTGTCTGGTTGAGGGTTCCTTCTAGTAACAGTTGTTTCAGATGTCTTGAAATATACCCAAATAGACTGTGAGTAACTCCAAGATTAGGCTATAATCAAATATGAACAGCCACAAACACAAGTGAATCATGTAATCATATATCCAGTCACACACTTTTATACAAATGTGTTTTTCTATATAATTCATCTAAATGTTTCAATTATATACAATTAAGTAAATCTTACATGCCAGGAAGGTGAGCTGTATTTTTACTCTGACTTTCTGAACTCCTAGACACATCACTCCAACTATATACCTCTTAGAGTATTTATATGTCAACCCCTTGTTATCGTAACCTCCTTGTGTTAAGAGACTACAAAGAAGAAGATGAGTCATTTTACTTCATTTCAAGATGATGCTTATTGTGTAGCTGTACTTAAAATAGAACCTCTATTTTAATGAGTCTCCAGTCATTATAACCTTCTATCATGTGATGCTCCTTAAATTTATACAGGATCATGTTATACCAAATCAAATTTTAAACTGGTACATTATACCTTTAAAAGTATATTTGGTTCATATATCATCTCCTTTCTATTTTTTGTTGTTTTCCTCTTACTATATTTTGATTTCAGAGAACCCAGATATATTTGTATGATTCACCAAATCTCCAGTAATCTGCACTTTGAGTAAACTCATCCATCACAGGAGGAGCCCTTTCAAAATTGCATTGACTTGCAACTATCCTTACCAAGCTTTGTTTGTAAATCATCACTAATGTTTTTAATAAGTTTTAATTTTTTATGAACTGTTTTTAGTGCCCATCTCAGATTTCAAATAACGCAGGGAGAACAAAGGAGTTATGATGCAACTGTGAGGGCAAAAAAGTAGCAAAGGTGTTTATCAAGGTTTTTCGATATATAATCTCAAGCCAAATCATAAGAACATGAATCTTTTCAAAATGTTTATGAAGTTATGTTCTCATTTAGTGTGCTCTACTTTTCTTCCTAATGTAGCATTCATCCTACTTCACTGTGTTGTTTGCTTCATCATTAGTTTCTGGTAAGAGGCTTTTTGGGCTTCCCACATGGTGCTAGTGGTAAAGAACCTGCTTGCCAATGCATAAGAGATGCAGGTTCGATCCTTGGGTTGGGAAGATCTCTTGGAAGAGGGCATGGCAACCCACTCCAGTATTCTTGCCTGGAAAATCCCGTAGACTGAGGAACCTGGTGGTCTATAGTCCATGGAGTAACAAAGAGTCAGACATGACTGAAGAGACTTAGCATAGATGAACACACAAGAGATTTTCAGTCTATGATCTCAGACCAGGTCTATCTCTTCACTGCTCTATCATTTGCACCTAATATGGGGTCACTGAGAGTCGGACGCGACTGAAGAGACTTAGCAGCAGCAGCAGTAACACCAATTACTTTACAATTAGAAAACAAATTTTGTTGAACTAATGAGGGGTACTCTGAGAGTGGTAAAATTGTACCTAGTTTATTAGTATATTCTTTGCGGCATAATGTTGAGTAGTACCATAGTTAGTAATTTTAAAAATGACAGTTTTTTGTATTTTCCAAGACTTATTTCTTGAATTATCTAAAAGACTCTGAAAATATCTAGTGTGTTCAAAGAACAGGGCTAGCTCTCCGACTGCAAACCTGCCAATGTTAAAGCTTCTAAGACCCTTTGTAATATCAGGTGAGAGATACATCCAAAATACATGTAAGATCTTTCCAATATGCTTTGTTTAAATTTATTTGTCTAAAAATAAAAATATATTTCACTACTATTTAATGTTTTTATATTAAAACCATACTTCCTGGTGGCTCAGATGATAAAGAATCTGCCTACAGTGCAGGAGACCTGAGTTCGATCCCTGGGTTGGAAAGACCTCCTGGAGAAGGGAACAGCTACTCACTCCAGTATTCTGGCCTGGACAGAGAAGCCTGGCAGGCTATAGTCCATGGGGTTGCCAAGAGTCGGACACAACTAAGTGACTTTCACATACTATTTAATGTTAGGATTGATAGGAGAATATGCATGTGATTTGCTACTAACATATTGTAGAGCACTCCATTTTTTTTGACAAATCAAAGTATGTAATTCAAACAGTTTGAATATCACTATAAAGAACACAATCAGTACATACCCAGAATACCAGGATGATGTGAAATACTACATGATTATGCGTTAATAAGTTAATATGTTTTCTCCTCATTAACATAAATGAAGATGAGTAAATCATATATACTACATCTATATATATTTTAAGCTAACTTTTAGAAGTCACATGGTAAGAAAATTCTGAAAACCGTAAGAAATGACAGATACACAGGGAAACCAAAGGAAATTAGGAACCTATCCGTTCCTTTCCGTTCAGTCACTCAGTCATGTCCGACTCTTTGCGACCCCATGAATCGCAGCATGCCAGGCCTCCCTGTCCATCACCAACTCCCGGAGTTCACTCAGACTCGCGTCCATCAAGTCAGTGATGCCATCCAGCCATCTCATCCTCTGTCGTCCCCTTCTCCTCCTGCCCCCAATCCCTCCCAGCATCAAAGTCTTTTCCAATGAGTCAACTCTTCACATGAGGTGGCCAAAGTACTGGAGTTTCAGTTTTAGCATCATTCCTTCCAAAGAAATCCCAGGGTTGATCTTGTTCAGAATGGACTGGCTGGATCTCCTTGCAGTCCAAGGGACTCTCATGAGTCTTCTCCAACACCACAGTTCAAAAGCATCAATTCTTCCACGCTCAGCCTTCTTCACAGTCCAACTCTCACATCCATACATGACCACAGGAAAAACCATAGCCTTGACTAGACAGACCTTAGTCGGCAAGGTAATGTCTCTGCTTTTGAATAGACTATCTAGGTTGGTCATAACTTTTCTTCCAAGGAGTAGGTAAAGTAAGAAGCCAGCAACAATGTGAGATTTCTCAACAAACTCTGGAAAATTCCACAAATGGCGTTGACAGGAGCTTGACTAGACTGCTATTGGGACCATTTATCGGACATGACTGGAGTGACTAAGCACGAATTGGAAAATTAAGTGGGACTAGAGAGAACCAGAGCCCAGTGAGTTCAGAGCTGAATGGCATTAACAACATCTGAAGGCAGAAGACAAGAGAAACTTATCTTCAAATAGTGAGAGAAGATAATTGTGAATCTAGAATTGTATACCATTGAAATTTTAAAGAAGGACAAACTGATGATTTTTATAGACACAGAGATTTTCGTACCAGCAGACCTGCTCTACAGATAAACTGATTTCAAAGGAAGGTCTTAGATGTAGGAAGGAATGGTGAGCAAATAAAATAGAAAATATCTGCATAAATAATCATATCATTTTATAATTGATAAGATAAAAACTAAGAGAAATTTGTACAGAAAATAAGAAAATTTAAGTTGGGAGATAACTAACTAGCATTAAGGCATTCTGAGTTCCTTTATTCAGGAGCACCATAAGAAGATTGAGGAACATTATTTTTTTAAGTGAAACTTGTTAAATTTTCTAAGAAAGCAGCTAATAGAATAGAAACCCACTATTTAAACACCAATATGTAGAGGGGAAAAAACTAGGATTTTAAATGAAATGATTTAACTAATTTAGTTTAACATACAAAATTATACATAATACCGACAGTAGAGGGCAGGGTATCCCTGATACTGTGTTGACAATTTCCTGAAATTGCAAGGCCTATCTAATGTTATCCCTGAAATCATATGTTTTATGTGTTAAGCCACATATTAGAGACTTTATGCTTAAAAACACTAATGACACAATTTATCTGTTAATTAAAAACAGAAATGCTGATATGACCTATGTAATACTAAGATAGCTTCTAGATGTGAAAATGTTATATTTATTACCAATCTTTAGATTTAGGAAATCTATTGAATTTTACTATTGCATTTTGAGGATCATTTCTTTTTTCTTTAAAAATAATTTTGAAGTTTCTTGGTTAAAACTAGAAACAGAAAAAAAGTGATTATAGAAAATGATGATGAGAGCTTTATTTTCTAGGGTTATAGATAATCCCTAAATGATGGCCAACATTGTTTCTGAGTGTGATCCTCTGGTTTTATGTTTTTCTACCTTAAAGAAACTTTAAAAAGTCCTTTTGGATTCTGGATCCTGCACATCTTTGTGATTTAGTGCAAAGCTTGGTTTTTATATGCAGTTGTAGCTATGTTCACGAGAGGAAGCACTGGAATGCTTGTTTCCTTCTGAATAGATTAGATTTTATGCTGCCGCCACCTTTATGTTAATTATTCTAATTGTCAACATATGTAGAATAACTGGACTTGTGCATTCTTGTAATTAGTCATTTATGATAGCCTAGGTAATCCTGTGGTAGCAAGTGACTTAAAATATCAGTGACTAACAGGAACAAAATAATACTTCTCACTCATTCTGTGTGGTCTTGTGGGTTGGTTTCAGTGGTGTTTTACGTTGTCTTCATCTGGATCCCAGGCTGATGGAGCAGCCCAATACTTGGAATATTATGGTCTTATAGCACAATAGAAAAAAGAAACTGGTAAAGTTTTGGTGGCTTTTACATTTTCAATTTGCAAGAACCTGGTAAACTATATAGGGCCTTTAAAATATAAACTTGTAAATTTCACTTTACAAAATTCATATGACCAAGGCTAATACCAGTGGACTAAGAGAGTATAATTTTTCCCAAGAGATGGACTACAAGTATTTGTGAAAAATAACACAATCTATTGTGAAAAATAATGCAATATTACAGTATTCTTATGCTATTTCTTAGAAATTTAGTCAAAATTTTAGTCATCTGATTTGTATAATCTGCTATTAAACTATCTTGTATTCTATAAATATCATTGTTTGTTTTTTTTAGTCACTGAGGATTCTAAAGGAAATATTTAGGCATATATTTAAACTTCTTGAGAAACCTATATGCAGGTCAGGAAGCAGCAGTTAATTAGAACTGGACATGGAACAACAGACTGGTTCCAAATAAGAAAAGGAGTACGTCAAGGCTGTATATTGTCACCCTGCTTATTTAACTTATATGCAGAGTACATCATGAGAAACGCTGGGTTGGAAGAAGCACAAGCTGGAATCAAGATTGCCGGGAGAAATATCAATAACTTCAATATGCAAATGACACCACCCTCATGGCAGAAAGTGAAGAGGAACTAAAAAGCCTCTTGATGAAAGTGAAAGAGGAGAGTGAAAAAGTTGACTTAAAGCTCAACATTCAGAAAACTAAGATCGTGGCATCTGGTCCTGTCACTTCATGGCAGATAGATGGGGAAACAGTGGAAATAGTGTCAGACTTTATTTTTTTGGGCTCCAAAATCACTGTAGATGGTGATTGAAGCCATGAAATTAAAAGACACTTACTTCTTGGAAGAAAAGTTATGACCAACCTAGATAGCATATTGAAAATCAGAGATATTACTTTGCCAAGAAAGGTCCTTCTAGTCAAGGCTATGGTTTTTCCAGTGGTCATGTATGGATGTGAGAGTTAGACTGTGAAGAAAGCTGAGCGCTGAAGAATTGATGCTTTTGAACCGTGGTGTTGGAGAAGACTCTTGAGAGTCCCTTGGACTGCAAGGAGATCCAACCAGTCCATCCTAAAGGAGATCAGTCCTGAGTGTTCATTGGAAGGACTGATGCTGAAGCTGAAACTCTGATATTTTGGCCACCTGATGCGAAGAGGTGACTCATTGGAAAAGACCCCGAGGCTGGGAGGGATTGAGGGCAGGAGGAGAAGGGGACAACAGAGGATGAGATGGCTAGATAGCATCACCAGCTCGATGGATATGAGTTTGAGTGAACTCCAGGAGTTGGTGATGGACAGGGAGGCCTGGCGTGCTACGATTCATGGGGTCGCAAAGAGTTGGACACGACTGAGTGACTGAACTGAACTGAATATTTAAAATGTTAGTGATTAGTAATGGTAAGGAAAAAAATTTTAAAGATCCTAAAAAATAAAATGGTAATAGGATTATGGGTTTGCTCTGCTTTCTCACAATGATGGACTGGCAAAATTTCTGAACTCTGGGTCTCTACTTTCTGTTTCTGGTGAAAGGGATTCAGCTCAGTTCAGTGACTCAGTCGTGTCTGACTCTTTGTGACCCCATGAACTGCAACCTTGCAGGCTTCCTTGTCCATCACCAACTCCCGGAGCTTACTCAGACCATGTCCATTGAGTTGGTGATGTCATCCAACCATCTCATCCTCTGCCATCCCCTTCTCTTCCTGCCTTCAATCTTTACCGGCATCAGGATCTTTTCAAATGATTCAGTTCTTTGCATCTGGTGGCCAAAGTATTGGAGTTTCACAGGGTTTGCTCTGCTTTCTCACAATGATGGACTGGCAAAATTTCTGAACTCTGGGTCTCTACTTTCTGTTTCTGGTGAAAGGGATTCAGCTCAGTTCAGTGACTCAGTCGTGTCTGACTCTTTGTGACCCCATGAACTGCAACCTTGCAGGCTTCCTTGTCCATCACCAACTCCCGGAGCTTACTCAGACCATGTCCATTGAGTTGGTGATGTCATCCAACCATCTCATCCTCTGCCATCCCCTTCTCTTCCTGCCTTCAATCTTTACCGGCATCAGGATCTTTTCAAATGATTCAGTTCTTTGCATCTGGTGGCCAAAGTATTGGAGTTTCACCTTCAGCATCTGTCCTTCCAATGAATATTCCGGACTGATTTCCTTTAGGATGGACTAGCTTGATCTCCTTGCAATCAAAAGGACTGTCAAGAGCCTTCTCCAACACCAGAGTTCAAAAGCATCAATTCTTTAGTGCTCAGTTTTATTTATGGTCCATCTCTCACATCCATACATGACCACTAGAAAAACCATACCTTTGACTAGACAGACCTTTGCTGGCAAAGTAATGTCTCGGCTTTTTAATATGCTGTCTAAGTTGGTCATTGTTTTTCTTCCAATGAGCAAGCATGTTTTAATTTCACAGCTGCAGTCACCATCTGCAGTGATTTTGGAGCTCAAGAAAATAAAGTCTGTCACTGTTTCCATTGTTTCCTCATCTAGTTGCCATGAAGTGATGGGACCAGATGCCATGATCTTAGTTTTCTGAATGTTGAATCTGAAGCCAACTTATTCACTCTTCTCTTTCACTTTCATCAAGAGTCTCTTTAATTTTTTGCTTTCTGCCATAAAGGTGGTGTCATCTGCATATCTGAGGTTATTGATATTGACAGGTCTGTAAAAGAAAGAAAAAATAAATATTTTTTTCTTTGTAAAAACAGTTTGCAAGTCTAGAAGACTGCCTTAATGAATACAGTGTTTTATAAGATAACTTTATGGATTTTGTTTCATATAACTTTCACAATGACCCTCAGATTATAACAGATGATATGACTACTATTTTTCCAAAGAAGATTCAGATTTAGAAAGATTTGGTTGAAGGTCAAATGACTGGCCCATAGTAATGTTATGACTAAAGCATAAATTTTCTGACTTTTCATTCTCTTTCCCAGAGTTTGTAACTTCTCAATTATTTTAGGAATATTATATCATCTTTACTCATTCTGTATTCATGGATGTGGCTCTCAAATTCTGGTGAAGATCTGTTACTAAAAAATCAAACAACTGACTCAATCTGTTGATTAATTTTCATTGCTACATTATAAACACAAGAAAAACTAAATGTGATTGAAATACCTTTCCTCACAATTTTGGATTTTGAACAACTTATAATGGATGTAGCTATATTGCCCAATATCATTATACTTATGAGACAAATTTACTAATAAGTTTGCAATTAAAAAATACAGAGATTTGTTAAACTAAATATTGCCATATTTTAAAAAGAGCTCAGAATCATCTCCTTCTATTTTTCCATTTTAGAAGGTGAGTACTGTCCAAATTTCAGATCTGCACATCTCTCCTAATATAATATTGTTAAATCCATGTTTAACTACAAAGTAGTTGCTACGTATCTTATTTATGCTCTCAGGGCATCCAAATCTTTCTACTCACAAAATCACAGTAAGTGACAATTCCTACTAACCGGTCAGATTTTTTAGAGCAGCACTGTACAGAGAGGCAAATGAATATTGGAAAATGAGTGTACCCACACTATGGGAGTAGATCCACATTTATATCAATTATTGCTATATTATTGTATAGCACTTTGGTTATTAAATACCTAGACTTGAGTTTGAATCTTGTTTTCCCACATTCTAGGTAAACCACAGCCAGTGGACCCACCACCCATTTCTAAAACATAGCCACATTCACTCCTTGAAATATTGTCTCTTGTGTTTTTGTACTATGCAAAGAGTGCAGTGTCTGTGCTGGAGACTTTGTGACTGACAAGCACAGTATTTACTCTCTGGTCCTTTAAGGAAAAGCTGGCTGACCTCTGTTCAAGAGGCATGATTTCGGCCGAGTTCCCTAAATCTCTGGGCCTCGTTTTTCTAATTGTAAAATGTGAATAACAGTCTATCAGGTTGGGTTTAGTGAGGACTAAATGAGTTACTCTGTATAAAAAGTTAGCATAGTCACAGCATGGAGAATAAGTGTATTATAAAGACTGATGAAACTAATCATATCCAGAAAATATAATATAGTCTATATTTCCTCTGCACTAAGGAGCTGGTGAAAATTCTTATGAGAGAATAAATCTCTGGTTATGTTTGGTCAAGGATGTGCATTCTTTGTGCGTTGTTTCATTTCTGCTGAGTCTCTTTTCAGTGTCCCATGTAATTCTAACCTCCTGCGAGCCTGTTCGGGACTGTCACTTCTTGTAGCCGACCCTTCTTTATTATTTGTGGAAAATTCTCCATGTCTACATCTGGAATTGCTCAAAGGTCAGTGTAAGTACTGAGTCTTTATTAATGGTTTGTTCCGCTCCAAAATGCTTTCCAAAATGCCTGCAGCCAGGGACTTACAGCTCGTTCGAAGAGATAGTTTTCTGTTTTCAGGGATCTCACAGTTCATTCTATTTGTTTTCTCAGTGGAGAAGAGAAAGGTTTTATCCTTCTTGCTATGAGGCATGAAGATTTTCATGAGTTAAAACAAATTCTTTGTTTGGCAAAATTATTTCAGTGCCGTATGTTTAAACATTCCAGATCCGAGCACTCACTAGGAGTTTGCTGTTATGCAAGTGTATGTCTAACATTAGATGACCTGCAGGATATGTGAAGACTTGTTTTTTCAGCTTTGAGATTTACAATATTTTCTTAGCATATTGCTTTTCAGATTGCAAGTGAAATATGCAGAAATTCTAGGAAACTGAACAAATAAATATAAAAGAGTTTTAAAGAAATTTTAGAGATTTACCCTAGTTCTTTCCCTCATTGTGACAATTTCTGCCATATATGTTTGTATATATTCCTCCACATATAGAATGTCTGTAGTAAAATATCAGTGATCTGCTTTATCCTGTACCTTGTTTTACTTGATATAGTCCTATGCATAGTTTGCCACGTCATTAATTTTTTCAACACAGGATTGTAGTCTGTGGAAATACCATAATTTATTTAAACATGCTCATATTGGACACTGGGAGAGAGAGTAAATTGTTACAACTTTTCTAAAGGGTAATTTATTAATATAATGTAAAAATGTTAAATACTCTTCAACATGAAAAATTGCATTTCTTGGAATTTTCCCTAAGGGGACTAACTGGGCAAGCTCACTCAAATATGTGGACTAAAATGTTCACATTAGAGTGTATGACAGTGAAAATTATTTTGCAATCTAAATGTTCATCAGAAGGCTGCATAAATAATTGTTGTGCATATATTCCAGTAAAATGCAATGTGGTTAAAAGTGAATGAGCTCATGTACATTAAAATTATTTATATTGTTTTAAGTGAAATAGAGCACATTAAAAATAGTTTGGCAGATCCTGGTTTGGTAAACACACCCATATATATGTATATAATGGGGATGATATACCTCACAATACCTACTGTGCTGCTGCTGCTGCTAAGTCGCTTCAGTCGTGTCTGACTCTGTGCGACCCTATAGACGGCAGCCCACCAGGCTCCCCCGTCCCTGGGATTCTCCAGGCAAGAACACAGGAGTGGGTTGCCATTTCCTTCTCCAATGCATGAAAGTGAAAAGTGAACGTGAAGTCGCTCAGTCATGTCCGACTCCTAGCGACCCCATGGACTGCAGCCTACCAGGCTCCTCCGTCCATGGGATTTACCAGGCAAGAGTACTGGAGTGGGGTGCCACTGCCTTCTCCATCAAACATGCTAGGGAAATATTTTTAGGCAGGGATTGTTGGACCCATAGCCAGAGGGGGATATTAGGATCCCTCATAGAGGGTAGACGTCTTATGGTTAGAAGTACGTTTCTGGCTATTTCTTAAACTATTTCTCTAGAAAGTTGTTCCATCCATGAGATGAAAGAATGTGATACAGGGAGACTGAGTAGGAGACCTCAAGTTGCCATTAAGAAATACTGTAACCAATGGAGAGGTTATATGACTTTTCCCACTTCTTATCATTTTTTATCATCCAGGTAAATAATGGGGCTAGGAAAGTGGATATAAGTACATAAGTACATCATTATGGCTACTCAGAAGTAGTTTCATCCTGGATTCATCTATAGGTAGCTTTTGGACTAGAGTTTTAAAATTCAAACTAATCACCACACATCCTTAGTAAAAATTGCTAATTCTAATTCTATGGTTCCCCCATATTCACATCTCTGTCTCTCTCTATATGTATGTGTGTGTTTGTGTGTGTGTGTGTGTGTGTGTGTAATGTATGTGTGTCTATCTATATTTGCATATGCATCTGACCTTCAGAAAGTTTGTGAAATTTGTGTTGATATGTGCTTCCACCTTCTAGCCATGTATTATGGTATTTAACCCATAATGTTGTAAGGAAAAATAGGATTTCATTGTTTTCCTTTACATTTCTTTGATGACTAGTATGGTTGAATATGGCTTACTATTTTTGGGACCAGTTTATTTAAAAATTTTTGTTACTATTCTTTGCCCTTTTTCCTTATTAGAGCACAGGTTGGCAAGCTGTGGGCTACAGGCCAATTCAACCTTTACTTATTTTTGTTAATAAAGTTTCATTGAGACACAACAGGCCCATTCATTTCCTTAATTTCCTTATGTTGTTTTTCTTGCTATAACAGCAGAGGCAAGCAGTTTTGATAGGACTGTATGACCATCAAAGGCTACAATGTTTAATCTCTGGTACTTACAGAAAGAGTTTATGATTCCTTAGTCATATTTTAGAGGGATAACTTTTTAAAAATTAACTTGAATGAACTATTTATGGAGTAAGACTATTTATTCTTATTTGAAATATTTCTTGCAAATAGTTTATTGCATGTCTTTTTCTTGCTTGATCAAGTCCTGATGGTTTCTCTCTCACTCCCTCTTTCTCTCAGACCCCCCCGTGCATGGGGTGCTGGAATGATGAATATAGTGTCCTTTGACTTAGAAGGGCTAAGACTATCCTGTTTATTATGAATGGTGGATGGAATAATTTATTATCTGGGTCATCTTTTTTCTCATCAAAATGCTTAGAGCTCTCATTCTTGACCTAGATGTTAAGGAATATCTATTTTCTGAGAATCACTTAGAATATTTCTATTTGTATTCAACCTTGATGTCCTAACTATGATAAAGCTTTGAAGTTGTAAGGAAATGCCTTATGTGGACTCCTTACTTATCTTTTAAAAAAATAATACCTTATGTTCTATATCATTTTAAATCTTTACTGGATGTTTTTATTTGGCTTTGCTCTCACTTTTCTCCTATCTACTCATCTCTTTTCCTTTGTATTTCCTGCCCCACTTCTTAGTTTCCTGCTAGTGTCTTAGTTTTCTTCAAACATTTGTTTTCCATGTGGTATCACTAGTTTTAAGGGACTTTTTTTTTTTTTTATTAAGAGCTAATTATATTGTCATATATCTTTTCTTGTATGGCTTCTCAGGTGGTGCTAATGGTAAAGAATCTGCCTGTTGATGCAGGAGACAGCATAGATGCTGGTTCAATCCCTGGGTTGCAAAGATTCTCTGGAGGAGGGCATGGCAACCCACTTCAGCATACTTGCCTGGAGAATCCTATGGATAGAGGAGTCTGGTGGGCAACGGTCCATAGAGTTGCAAGGAGTCGGACATGACTGAAGCGGCTTAGCACTCACACACACATGCTTCTTGTATAGCACATTCGTCAGTCTGTTGTTGTTACTTAGTCACTAAGTCACGTCCGAGTCTTGTAACCCTATGGCCTGTAGCCCACCAGGCTACTCTGTCCATGGGATTTCTCAGGAAAGAATACTGGAGTGGCTTGCCATTTCCTTTTCCAGGGGATCTTCCCAACCCAGGGATCAAATCTGTGTCACCCACCATCATTGGTAGGCAGATTTTTTGCCACTGAACCACCAGGAAGCCCATATTAGTCAACAGGTGTTTTCAAAAAGAGGAAATGGATCAAATTCCTACTTTCCATTTACATTTATTATATGATCCAATTATTTTACTTGACAAATATTTCTCCATCAAAGTGATCCAATAGCATTACTATGACATATCTATGTTTCCATGTTTATCTGAACATTAAAAGTACCAGAAGCTAGAAATGACTAGTCCCCACAATACTCAGTCTGACTCTTCTTCCTAAACGCATTCAAAGGTGTCCCAGCCTCTCTTGCCAGGAGAGCCCTTTCATGTGTCACTTTAAGTCTGAGGCATTTAAGTGTGATTGTAAGTTCCTCTTGACTTGGCAGCCTTGAGAGCTGCTGATTGAGATGGCCAGGGGAAAGACAGATGGACCATAGATAGCCTGGTTCCTCGAGTGACTTGATGGAGGAGAGTTTTCTTGTAACATATACACTTCCTGTGAACAAGAAATTAACCTGTGTTATGACAGATTAGATTCTGCAGTTATTGTGCTACCACAGTTTAACCTCAGCTGTTCACACTAACTCAGAAATTAGCTTTAGAAATGAAGACTGTACTGTAAGAAACAATTGATATGTACAGGACAGGCAGTGAGAAAAATGAAGCTGCAGGAGACAGAGAGGAAAATGAATGTTATGTGGCAGTAAAACATTTGGTGAAGCTCTTGCATGTCACAACTTGAAAGGCAGATCGTATACCTATGTAACTGTTCCTAGGTAAGAGGTAGAAAACAGGACCACAGCAGTGTATGCTAACTGCCACTTGCTGTGCTTGGCAAGCTCTTTCAAAAATAAAGATGAACCCAGGAAAGAACTGACTTGGTTCAAAAGCAGAAATGAAGATATAAAGAGGGTCTAGAAATGGGGATTCCCATAGTATTGGAAAAGTCAACTGCTTCTAGACCCAAACTATACTCAAAGACATTTTACAGAGGCTTTAAGTAACAAATATTCGACAAAAACTTTCATTTGATTGCAGGACTTATGGCCTCCCAGGTGGTGCAGTGGTAATAATCTGCCTGCCAGTGCAGGAGACATAGGAGAGTCAGGTTTGATCCCCAGGTCAGGAAGATGCCCTGGAGGAGGAAATGGCAACTCACTCCAGGATTCTTGCCGGGGAAATTCCGGGACAGAGGAGCCTGGTGGGCTGCAGTCCACGGGGTCACAGTCAGACAGGACTGGGCACACATGCACAAGGGCAGAGAAAGTGTTAAAAATGGTAAATGAGGTCGTCCCACCTGTTATTACAGATGAACTTCAGAGAGCCACCATCAGATTTAGAGAAAAAGACAGGCGGTGAAGAAAACAAAGGGCTCCTGGAGATTTGAGAACTAGGTATTTAAAAGCATGGGTGTGGCTACTGGCATGTGGAGCTGATGAAACAAATTGAGAAGAAGCCTCTTAAGTATTTGAGAGAAGTGTACTGCCAAAGAAACCACAAACCTGGACTGAAGGGGCCTTTGACTGTAGAAGCTGAAAATGGCCTTTGTGCTCAGAAGCTTAAGTGAATAAGGAGCCTGAGGAGGCTGCTGTGCAGCCCTGAGACTCATTTCCAGATACAATCAAAGAAGGCAATGGGGAGGAAAAGAACGGCCATAGGGTGGATATTGAAGGCACACACAGGTAGGGAATCTTCTCTGAGTGTGTTCAGCAGGACTTTGGGGTTTATATGAGCTGCTGATTATGCCTGATTTGTGTGTGTGTGTGTGTGAATCACTCAGCCTTGTCTGACTGTTTGTGACCCCATGAACTGTAGCCCTCCAGGCTCTTCTGTCCATAGGATTCTCCAGGCAAGAATACTGGAGTGGGTTGCCATTTCTTTCTCCAGAGAATCTTCCTGACCCAGGGATTGAACCCAGGTTTCCCGCATTGCAGGCAGATTCTTTACCATCTGAGCCAGCAGTAATTGTCTTCTTTCTAAAATTGAGTATATTATTGTCTGTCATGCCTTTGTTTATTGAGAGAGAAGGAGGGAAAGAAATTTAGAGAGAGAGAGAGACAGTGAGTGTGTCTGTATAGGGACAGGAAATTTGCTTCTAAATTCATAAGTCTCCAGACCAAAAGAAGCCACATCTGGGCTTGGTAAGGACTATTGAATTTCCCTGGACATACTGGACTTTGAGATTCTGGCGTTGACTTATTAGGATTCAGGCTGTCTCCGTACGAGTTACTGAATATGTGTTATATGTGGCAAGAAGAAGAAACTGAATAATTAGTGAACAGAAGGTGATAGAGTTTACTAGACTTCACTGTAGTTGACTCTTTCCCCTTTGCTTGAAAATACCATTTGCTTGAAAATAACATCTTTCCAAATAACACTGGTTTTTATCTATAATTATGGACCGGAAGAAAACTGCTTAAAATTCCCAGGTGGCGCTATTGGTAAAGAACCCACCTGCCAATGCAGGAGACATAAAGAGATGTCAGTTCAATCTTGGGTTAGGCACATCCCCTGGAAAAGGGAATGGCAACCCACTCCAGCATTCTTGCCTGGAAAATCCCACGGACAGAGGGCCTGGAGGGCTACAGTCCATGGGGTTGCAAAGAGTCAGAAACAACTAAATCGATTTAGCACAAGGCACTTAGCACAGAAAGCTACATAACATCTGATTCAATTAGTCTGGTCTCATTTTTAAGTTACTTTTACCTGAGGACATCAGAGTAACTTGTTAAATATTTTATAGAAATCTGAACAAACAACAGTGTTTACATTAGAGAAATAAAGCATTGACTTATTTAAAAAGTTCAAAGACCATAAATCTGCAGTTAACACTAGCATAAATTAGGCACAGTTTTAATGTGTGATGAGTCAAGAACCTCTGTCCAACACACCACCAGAATATTTATTTTTCTGCTTAATTATTGGCAGAAAATAAGGTTCATAAACCTTAATGAAAAATGAAATTTCATAGGAAAGGTAAATAAGAGTGCTAAAAATGGATAGTATTCATTGAAAGAGAACTTGGGAACCTGAAACAGTGTTATAGGAACTAAGAAGATTTCAACAGATAAAACTGCATCATGCTGCTTAGGAAATACACATCCCTCAGTTTTTTTACATAAATGATTATTTCTCACTATATTGTATATAGTGGAGATGGCTAAATTTCCATACTTGCAAATTAAGATTTGCACATGGAATTGCCTAAAAGGTAGACATCCCCCCAAGCTTTTTAGTTTAATTTGCTTATGTTGACTATTATTTTCTTGTTTAATGTTGACGCTTTCTTTAGAGTAGTCTGTCTTTCATCTCCCTCTCAAGCAGGCTCAGATCTTGTGCTTGACCCGCCCATAAATATAAGACAGATGGAAATAAATAACCCACTAGAAAATTCACTTGACATGAGTACTGCATTTTATGTCTTAGAGGACTGAAAATGGGTCTGACTTTGAAGTCATTGAAGGGCTATATGACACTTAGAGAAAACAAATCTTTCTTTTCTTTTCTTTTTTTTTTATTGACTTGAAGCTCTCTGGCCTTCAGATGCATGCACTAGTAAATTCTCTGACACTGCATATGCAAAGTTGATGTTCCATTTATAAGAAAAAATGTTCACTACAAATGGATAATATGGTTCTCTTCTGGCCAGAGAGACTTCCTAAAGCATACTTCAAGTAGGAAAAAGAAAAGTGAGTATCATTCATTTTTAGGAGTAGGTTTGTATTGCTGTTTAGCAATTTGAATTTATTAATGGCTTTATAAATCCAATATCCATGCTAATAAAGATTTTTGTAACAGATGAAAGCAATATTTTTTATTACATGAATTACATTAATTGTAAGTCCTGTGTATGTATTTCCTAGTATTTGGAATGCTTTTTTCCTTTTCATGACATCCCACAAATTCTCAGTGTAATAATAGTGCATTAAGAGTAATCCTTTGTTGAGATGATTTAAATGAATTTCTTTGCTATAGTAATAATTAAGGCTTAGTGATCCACAGTTTTTAAGTCACTGAAAACAAAAGCAAAATTATATTGGAATTTGGGAAAATATTCCACCAGTACTTGTTACCCTAAAACTTGAAATTAAAGCAACTGATATCAATAATTAGTGAATCTACTAAAGGAACACCCGTGGAGCTAATTTTAGGTAAATGATAAAGAGCAAAGCAGGCGGATGCCTAGTATAGTAAATTTTCAAGATACTGATATTAGCCCTTTGTATATTCATCATTGCTGCTTACTTGAGCATTTTTAGGCAGACAATTCATCTGCATCATTACATGTTTAATGAAGAACATCTCTGTGTTTTTGGTGAAATGCTTGAGATAGTTTCACTTTGAGGGCTATTTTATTCATGCTCCAAAACACAAATAGAGCCTGTTAACTGATTAAAATGAATATTAGAAGCATAAAGACAGATAAAAACTTTTCTCTCTGTGTCTCTCTCAATGAAATCTTTCCGTTTAACAGAAATAAGCAAAAGTAACTTGCTGACTTCTATTTAGAAACACTATAAAGATTCAAATAAGAGAATCAAATGCCAGTTATGCCTTCGATTGTGAGCAATTTCTGGAAAAAGAAAAGATGATCTGGTTTAATAGATTACTTGAGAAGCTCAGAGTATATCACTTATGAATTTTTATGTATCTTACATAAATGAGAAATGCTAAAATTGAAGTAGTTAAAAGATGTTTTCTTACCTTGGAATTCTACACCTGTAACTTATTTGAATCACCTGCAGTCTGTTCTTCCTGCTTTTAGGTAATACCATGAGGTAGCTCCTACTGCTAGAATAGTTTTTAAAAACGTATTTTAAATTGTTTTAGAAACTGAATTTATAATAACATCTTCACATGTTCAAAACCAAGTGTAGGACTGTGATATATCCTTAAGAGACAGAAGAGTTTTCATAAAAGTAACTAAAGAACCAGCAAATAAGTGGGAAAAATATCTTAGAAATATTTTGATTACTTAATATTATTTTATTTATTTATTTTTTATGTTGCCTGGTGTCACTGAAGGGTGCTGAGGATATTTAGGTTGAACACTGAAGAAATCTTTCTGCTTAAGAAAAGGATTATAAGCAGAGTGGCCATTTCACTCTTCTGTCATGCAGATATTAGTAGAGGCAGTGGTGATATTAATGACATCTACCAATGATTGCTATGTGCTAAAGTGTGTGTGTTAGTCACTCAGTCATGTCTGATTCTTTGTGACCACATGGACTGTAGCCTGCCAGGCTCCTCTGTCCATGGGATTCTCTAGGGAAGAATACTGGAGTGAGTTGCCATTTCCTTCTCTAGGGGATCTTCCCGACCCAGAGATTGAACCTGGGTCTCCTGCATTGCAGGCAGATTCTTTACCATCTGAGCCACCAAAGAAGCACCGTGCTAAACATTCCAATAATTCACATTTAATTCAGTCCTTTACAGTCCTGAACTTCATTTTATTCTCACGTTGCAGAAAAGAAAAGCAAATCTCAGAGAAGTTCACACATCCAGAATCACAAACCTAGTGGATTATGGAGCTGAGACTGAAGCAGCCAAACCATTAAAAATTACTTACATTCTCTAGGTCTTAGATTTTCCTGTGTATTAATAGAATGAAGATAAAAAGACCCATCTCATAATGTTTGTAGTAGAAGATGAGGTAATAGGCAAAAGCACCCAGCTCATGTTTAATGTATGTTATTTATCCTCTTTGATTAAGGAGGATTAAACATTACTGCTCAAACTCTGTCAAATATAATATTGCATTTAAATTATGTTTATATCCCATTACTAAGCTATAAACTCTGGGAGAACTTGGCTGGAACCATGTTTCATTCCTTCCATAGCTCCTTGTCTTATACTAGCACATGTCCTAGGACTTAGAAGGTACGTGTGTTGCCTCTGAAAAACGAATGAAAGGTAGCACAAGGCACCATAGCCATCTACTTCAGTTTGGAAGGCACCTGGACACCATGGTTCAGATTTTAAAATACGCTTGCTGTTTGACTCAGCAGCTTAATTTCTAAAAATATATCTTAAGGAGACAGTGAGATTTTTGTACCAAGATATATTTTCAGTTATAATCATTAAGACATTGTCTTCAATAGGGACAAGTTAGAAACATCTTAATTGCTGATTTAAAAGTTGTGCAACAAGCATACAGTGGAATAGTGTGTAGCCATTAGAATGGTATAAAGATGCACTTATTAGTGGTGAGAAAGTCTCATGATATGTTTGCTGGCAGGTGTAAAAAGTTGGTTATGCAACTATATGATCTTTTTTCTGTAACAGACATACAACAGTTGTGTTTGCTAAACCTTCCAGCCCCAAACTAATTACAGTTTTGCTCTCCTAGAAATGGAATCTTAAACCAGTGGATCAGGGATTGCTTAATCAGTACTTTGCTTTGGCTGATAGACTCCTGCCATCCTGCAAAGGAAAGTAACTTTACAATAAACAACTTGCTTTTTTGTCTGATATAACTTCCTCATTCCCTTGTCTTTTTGTCTTTCATTTTGTACAGCTCCTCAGAATTCCTTCCTTAGCTGCTAGATTGGACGCTGCTCAATTCCAATCAATTTTCCCTCAAATAAAATTTTAATATGCCCTCAATCTATCTTTTGACAATACATGTGCATGCACATATACATATTGTAAAAGTATATGAGAAATTAAGAATAGGTATGTCTGGGTAAAAGATCATAGTCTATCTTTATTGCTCCATGTTTTTCTTTTTCTTAGGAATTATTTTAAAGAAAGCACTTTTTTAATATTTGAGAAAATATGTTATTTTAAAAAATGAGTGGCATCATTTTCAATAGTGACTTTTGACACTGAACCTCAGGCAGCAGACATGTTTCAGGTTTTTAGAATCTTGAGAAAATCACCTTTGAAAAAAAAATTGTTCACTATTATGGAATGATTAAAAATAACAGTGCCTTTTAGGCTAGTGACCTCTTTTTCATTTCTTTATAAACAACTAAACAGAGAAGCCTTTCAGTACTTTCTCAGTTTGCTTCTTTTCTACCCTTCATGCTTACATGACGAGGTCAGATATATAGAAATGGACTCACTGAAATGAGAGTTGACTCACTGAGATTTGAAATTTAATGATAGGGAAAGCTGCAATATATGTTTGAAAAGTTCTCAGATAAAACAACAGAATCCCAAGGCAATTCATTCTGAATTTTAAAGATATGAGTACACATAATATGAAATGGACAGATTTATTTCTGACTGTTTCAAAGAAATATCGACAGTGGAACACTTGGTTCTGAGCAGGTTGGCTGCAAGCCTGTATAGAAAAGAGTTGTGTAATTCCAAGTAAAAACACTTCCATGTTCCATCTGTGAGGAGAGTGGAGCCTTGACAACTATCATTTGTCATAGTGGACACAATGAGAAACAGACAGACAGACCCAAGAAGAGGGGCAGTAAATATGTAAAAGTATACGTATGGTATAAGAATATATGGGTAAATGTGACTCCAGAAATCAACAGTGAGATCAGAATACGGGATTTTAGGAAAACTGGCCTCCTGGGATTCTTATAGAATAATTTTTAAACATTTACTGTTCAATTTTATGAGTTTTAAGTGATTATAGATGTATCTCCAATAGCAAAGTTTAGAACAAGATGGAAATCAATTGCTCTACTCCTTATCCTTAAAGGAATTTCTTCCCTTTATTGTTTATTATGATCTTTGTAGTTGAGGATTCCAAAATGAAGTGGAGCAACTAGAACACAGAATAACTGTGACTATGACTTGGGAGAATTTTGCAGTGGTGGTGGTTATCTTCTAGATAATTCCATTTTTCTTGTCAAAACTATAATTACCCTTTTTATAAAGCATTTTTCTCACAAGGAAACTTTCTATATGAGGAATGAAAGAAACTTAGTTTTGAGTATTAGACCTGTGGGATTCAATACTGGAGACCACCCGGTCTCTTTTATTATGTGCAATAAGTGAGATTTGGCCTACAGCAGGGTCTGTAATTATTCAGCTCCTCCAAAAGTAGCTCCTGACTTTGATTTTGCAAAACACATTAATATTAATTTTGTTACTTGAACATTTGCTTTTAATATAACAGAATCCACATGCTTGGTTGAGGCCAACATATGCTGTTTATTATGCAGGTTTGTCTGTTCCTGATGATGTAGTACATAAATCAAATCTAAATTAAGCCAACACCACTTCTCCCCTATGCTGTGATATTTGGGGATGAGACTGTGGCCAAGGAATCATGAGGAAGAGTAAGACACTTTTGTATATTGTGAGATATTTTCATTGCTGCCAATAGTAACACCATCACCAATCAAGAACTTGAAGTAGTATCACTATAAGTATTCCCATATATGAAGTTCATTTGCTTAACTTTTGAAATCTTTTCAATAGTTGCATATGAACAAGAAGCATGGAATTCAAGACATTAAGTTCATGTAGTAAGACTAAGATTTCACTTTTATTTGGTTGGTCTTAAAATCTGGGATACAAGAATATATTAGTAAAATACATGTTTTAAAAGATTTGGAGGCCATTGTAATTATTCTTTGGTGTTCAGGGGAATAAAATGTTTCTTACAATAAAATTCAGGTAGATGTTAGGGCTTATATAAAAATGGTTGATTAACTCCAGAACTGAAGAAATACAGGGAGATACCTTTGTTAGACGTTTCTTAAGTTGTCTTTGTAGTCAAATCACACATTTTTTTGTTGAGCTGTTCTGGAGTGGAGTGGACTTTTGGTGGCAATTTCTCATGCTTCCACATTCTTTATTCAATGCAGAAATATTTCTCAAGGTCATAAATGCAAAATACTGTTCATTGGAGACCTCAGACCTGATTTCAAGACTGTCATTCTCTGAACGGAAAGACAGACATATTGGCACAACCCACTTGTCTGATGGACCAGCTTAGTTCAAATATTACATTCTCCAGAACTTGTTTGCTTTCTCTTTCCTGAGCTGAAAATTCTTTTTAAGCTTTTATCTTTAAGATTTGGTTAAAAAGAACAGACTCATCAAGTTACCTAAAAGTAGAAATGAGATGCTCATAAGAATTTTTACCTAGAAATGACATCTTCTCAGAAATATATTAGGCATTCTGACCCTTCTCCAACTTGCCCTGAGCCTTAGTGTTTTCTCGACCTGGAATTTCTGTCTCTGATTAGCATGAACTTAGTGACCTGTTTCCCATCTCCTTTATATCCTATTTTTCTGCTCCTGCCTTTACTGTTGGGCTTCTGTTTTTAATTCCAGTATAAAGACTGGTCACTTTACTTTCCACGTCAGTTTACCTGGAGGAGTCTTAGAGATCCTATGGAAGGCTTCACCACAGTTGCCCTGTACCTTGCCCACATTGCTGATGCTTAGGTGGTGGTTATTTGATCAGTAATATCGGACTCTTTGGGATCATATGGACTGCAACATGCCAGGCCTCCCTGTCCTTCACCACCTGCCAAAGTCTGGCCAAGTTAATGTCCATTGCATTGGTGATGCCATCCAGCCATCTAATCCTCTGACACCCTCTTCTCCTTCTGTCCTCAATCTTTCCCAGCATCTGAGACTTTTCCAATGAGTCAGCTCTTTGTATCAGATGACCAAAATACTAGAGTTTCAGCTTCAGCATCAGTCCTTCCAACTAGTAGTCAGGGTTGATTTCCCTTAAGATTGACTGGTTTGACCTCTTTGCTGTCCAGGGGATTCTCAGGAGTCTTCTCCAGTGCCACAGTTTGAAGGCATCAACTCTTTGGTGCTCTGCCTCCTGTACAGTCCAGCTCTCACAACTGTATGTGACCATTGGGAAGACCACAGCCTTGACTATATGGATCTTTGTAGGCAGAGTAATGTCTCTGCTTTTCAACACACTGTCTAGGTTTGTCATTGCTTTCCTGCCAAGAAGCAAATGTCTTCTGATTTCATGGTTGCAGTCATCATCCACAGGGATTTTAGAGCCCAAGAAGAGGAAATCTGTCAAGGCTTCCACCTTTCCTCCTTCCATTTGCCATGAAAGTAATGGGGCCAAATGCCATGATTTTAGTTTCTTTTAATATTTAGTTTAAGCCAGCTCTTTCACTCTCCTCCTTCACCCTCATCAATAGGCTGTTTAGCTCCTCTTTGCTTTCGGCCATTAGAGTGGTATCATCCACATATCTGAGGTTGTTGAAGTTTCTCCCGCCTGCCATACTTCCAGCTTGTAATTCATCCAGCATGGCATTTCTCATGATGTGCTCAGCATACAGATTAAACAAACAGGGTGACAGCAGATAGCCCTGTTTATTCCTTTTTCAATTTAGAACCAATCAATTGTTCCATACAGGATTCTCACTGTTGCTTCTTGACTCGCATACAGGTTTCTCAGGAGATGGGTAAGATGGTCATGTAAGCATCTCTAACTAGAGAAAAAAAAATTGTAAGAGAAGCAAGGTCATAAAGCACATTTGGATATTCAATGAATGCCTAATATGTGGAAGGTAAATATTTTGTTTGTACATATACAAATGCATTTATTTACTTTTATTTTGTGTATATACACTAAAAAAAAAACTGCCCAGGATCTCTGTTTCTGCTAAAAATTGTCAAAAAGCTGGAGAAAGAGCATGATGATTAGACAAAATGGACTTCACAATAGGGCTAAAATGCTACTATTCTTTGAAACAGAAATAAAATTATTTCTGCTTGAATAACTGGCAAGAGACTTAAAATAGCAGAAGCCTTTATATTATTAAAATAAGGAGAATTGATTCAATGAATTCCATGAAATTCTTGTCATACTGACATCTCTGTATTTGGTATTACTAACCACTCTTCTCCTCTGTACACCTCCTTCTTCCTTGGATTATAAAATGTCACTCTGTCCCATTTCTCTTTTGATCTTTCTAACTATTCCTTCTCAGACTCTTCTGTTGGAGTCTTTTTTCCCACTCTCCAAAAATTTCTGTCATTCAGGCTGTTGTTTGTGACATGTTCTCAATTATACAACCATCCTAATCATCATCCTTCATTCTAATGGGATGATCGATCATCTGTAATCACAAAATCTATGTTTCTATCTTCAGCTTCTATACTACTAAGTTTCAATTTACAGGACACTTCTAGCTGACTACTTACAGGCATAGGCAATTGTTTTGCCAACCTGAACTCTTTGTCTCCACCCATCACCCCAACATTACTTCTGACTTTTGTACTTTTTATGTCAGTGAGCATTTCCAACTAGCCATTAAGTCAAAAAGAGTGAATTGTCCATTTCTCTCATAACTCCAAGCATGAATCTGTAATCCTTTTAAGATTACTTACTGCGTCATAGTTTAAAATTTCCTCATACCTCAGATAACCTTTTTCCCAATATGAAGATCATTCTTCTTTTCTTCATTATTCTACCATCCTTATTGCTTCCAGAATGAATTTACTAGATTTTAAATATGTTATGCTATGCTCTTGTTTAGTTGCTAAGTCATGTCTGACTCTGCGACCCCCATGGAATTCTCGGTCCACCAGACTCCTCTGTCCATTAAATTTCCCAGGCAAGAATACTGGAGTGGGTTGCCATTTCCTTCTCCAGGGGCTCTTCCCAACAGAGGGATGAAACCTGAGTCTCCTGATTTGGCAGGTGGATTCTTTACCATTGAATCACTAGGGAAACCCTATTTTTCAATGAGTATGATTCTCTAATACTTTCTTACTTGTAAATGAAACAAATAGGTCATGCTATTCCCCTACATAAAACCTTTCAATGGCTTCCTAATGCCTGCAGGAACAAACGTGCACATATTGCAGATGATGTCAAAGATTTTCAGCAGTCAGACCCTCCTCTCACCTTTGTTATTATCCTTCTCTTTCACATATTCTTTCCTTCACCTGGGCTTGATGTAAACATACGTAAAGTAAGAAGACCAATTTGTATGGAAATGACTGGGTTAGCCAAAATGTTTGTTTCAATTTTTCCATAAAACCTTACAGAAAAATCCAGATGAAATTTTTGGCCAGTCCTATAAATAGAATACAATGTTTCAATATTCCAATGAAGATTGCAGATTAAAATTTCCATTATAGGCCAAGTTGAATTTTTGGCTTATGATAAAACACTTAAGAATGTTTTTACTAGTCATATCTGACTTATAAACAGGGCAACATATGTTTTTAGTTTTGAATTGATTAAATGACAATGTAAACATATTTGTGCTGTGATGTATGAAATACATAAGAGGTGTAAACTGTTAACATGAATTATATGATCACAGCTTAATTTACATGTAATCATATTAACTAAGAATTGAAAATTTTGTAGGTTGTTATTAAAAGTAAGAAATGCAATATATTTTAAGACTAAATGGAATTGAACATTTTAGCACTGCTTCTGATTTTAGCAGCTATTTGGGAACCTAATATACTGACTCATAGGCTGCAAGAAAAATCTGTAAAATAATAATAAAAAAAGGGTTTGAGAAAAATAATTATGTTCTTAAATATGCAGAGTTTTGAATTAGATATTTTGTGGTGAAGGTTTAAAATTGAACTTAAACATTTACAATTGCCTTTGTTCTATTTCTACTCTATTATCAAAGTGTAGTTTTACTCTTCTTTAAATCGTATATAACTAGTAGGATAGAGTGATGATTAAAATTTACCAAATAAATTTTAACGTGTTTTCCTACTCATATTTTGTTCTTTACCTGACTGATAAACTTTAGATTTGGTATTATTCTAAACAATTTAAAAAAATATGTTCTAGCTCTGTGAAAAATACCATTGGTAGCTTGATAGGGATTGCATTGACTCTATAGATTGCTTTGGGTAGTATACTCATTTTCACTATATTGATTCTTATACGGAGTGAAGTAAGCCAGAAAGAAAAACACCAATACATTATACTAACACATATATATGGAATTTAGAAAGATGGTAATGATAACCCTGTATACGAGACAGCAAAAGAGACACAGATGTATAGAACAGTCTTTTGGACTCTGTGGGAGAGGGAGAGGGTGGGATTATTTAGGAGAACGGCATTGAAACGTGTATAATATCATATATGAAACAAATCACCAGTCCAAGTTCGATGCATGATACTGGATGCTTGGGGCTGGTGCACTGAGACTGAGACAACCCAGAGGGATGGTATGGGGAAGGAGGAGGGAGAGGGTTTCAGGATGGGGAACACGTGTATACCTGTGGTGGATTCATGTTGATGTATGGCAAAACCAACAAAATATTGTAAAGTAATTAACCTCCAATTAAAATAAATAAATTTATATTAAAAAATAGAGATTATGTTAGTTTTCTTCTTAAGCATTTCATACCTAGTAAAACATTCCTCCCTGAAACATATACAATAATTACAAAATTGTTGCTATAAGAAACAGTCAGTATTTCAGTCTTGTTTATTTCAAGTGGTATAAAAATGAATTGGTCAAGTTTTCATTTAGAAATATAATTTATCAGGTTAACTAAATAAAAACCTTTTAAAAAGCTCAGCATCTAAAGGTGTTTCATCTATTTGATAAAATGTTTATTTATAAAGATCTGTCTCATAAAAATAAAGTATTGTAAGAGTGGATATGATCAAAACAAAAAGCTGAAATGGAAACAGTGTTCTCCTTTCTCTTCTTGGCTTGTTTTATTTTATTTTTTTTATTTTACAATGTCTCTTTTGTCCACCATGGTGTGTATTGTAAGTATTGTTGCTCTTAGCTATTTTCATTTCCTGGGAAGATTTTTAGTTTATTTTATGTATCTTGGAATTCTAAAGAGTTTTATTATTATACTATCACTCTTCCTCAAGTGTTTTTTATTCCTAACAAATAAAACACACTCAGGGTGATAAAATGTAAACAACTCTTTCTAATACATTACCTTTGGAGGAAATATTTCTCTATGTGATTTCAAAATTTGGTCCAGTCCATTCCAAAAGCCTAAACAGAAAATGTAGGCAGAAAGATTGAAAAAATGTATGTACTCCAGTAACCCACAATTATATTATGTTTTTGCACTATGTATATTAGTTTCCCATTGTTGCCTTAACCAACAAAGTAGTATGATTCTAATATTCTTAACTACGTTATAGAGGAATGGAATGCAAAAGTAGGAAGTCAAGAAACACCTGGAGTAACAGGCAAATTTGGCCTTGGAGTACAGAATAAAGCAGGGCAATGCTAATAGAGTTTTGCCAAGAGAACGCACTGATCATAGCAAACACCCTTTTCTAACAACACAAGAAAAGATTCTACACATGGACATCAGCAGATGGTCGACACCAAAATCAGATTGATTCTATTCTTTGCAGGCAAAGGTGGGAAAGCTCTATACAGTCAGCAAAAACAACACCGGGAGATGACTGTCGCTCAGATCATGAACTCCTTATTGCCAATTCAGACTTAAATTGAAGAAAGTAGGGAAAACCACTAGACCAATTGAGTATGACCTAAATAATATCCCTTATGATTATACAGTGGAAGTAAGAAATAGGTTTAAGGGACTAGATCTGATAGAGTGCCTGATGAACTATGGATGGAGGTTCGTAACATTGTACAAGAGACAAGGATCAAGACCATCCTCAAGAAAAATAAATGCAAAAAAAGCAAAATCGCTGTCTGAGGAGGCCTTACAAATAGCTGTGAAAAGAAAAGTGAAAAACAAAGGAGTAAAGAAAAGATATACCCATTTGAATGAAGAGTTCCAAAGAATAGCAAGGAGAGATATGAAAACTTTCCTCAGTGATCAGTGCAAAGAAATAGAGGAAAACAATAGAATGGGAAAAACCAGAGATCTTTCAAGATCTGGAGTAAAAGGCAAATTTGAGAAAATTAGAGATACCAAGGGAAGATTTCATTCAAAATGGACACTATAAAGGACAGAAATTGTATGAACCTAACAGAAGCAGAAGATATTAAGAGGTGGCAAGTATACAAAGAATTATACAAAAAAGATCTTCATGACCAAGATAATCATGATGGTGTGATCACTTACCTAGAGCCAGACATCCTGGAATGTGCAGTCAAGTGGGTCTTTGGAAGCATCACTACAAACAAAGCTAGTGAAGGTGATGGAATTTCAGTTGAGCTATTTCAAATCCTAAAAGATGATGCTGTGAAAGTGCTACACTCAATATGCCAGAAAATTTGGAAGACCCAGCAGTGGCCACAGGAATGGAAAAGGTCAGTTTTCATTTCAATCCCAAAGAAAGGCAATGTCACAGAATGCTCAAACTACTGCACAATTTCACTCATCTCACATGCTAGTAAATAATGTTCAAAATTCTCCAAGTCAAGCTTCAACAGTACAGTTCAGTTCAGTCACTCAGTCGTGTCTGACTCTTTGTGACCCCATGAATCCCAGCACGCCAGGCCTCCCTACTATAAGAACCAAAATATTTATGTTGTTGCTCAGTCACTAAGTTGTGTCTGACTGCAACCCTATGGATGACTGCAGCACTCCAGACTCCTCTGTCTCCACCATCTCCCAGAGTTTGCTCACACTCATGTCTATTGAGTTAGTGATGCCATCCAACTATCTCATCCTCTGTCACCCCCTTCTCCTCCTGCCTTCAGTCTTTCCCAGCATCAGGTTCTTGTCCAATGAGTTGGCTCTTCTCATCAGGAGACCAAAATATTGAAGCTCCATCTTCAGCATCAGTCCTTCCAATGAATATTGAGGATTGACTATATGTACCTTTTTCTACAAAGTAATGTCTTTGCTTTGTAATGCACTGTCTAGGTTTGTCATACCTTTCCTTCCAAAAAGCAAACGTCTTCTAATTGAATGGCTGCAGATAATATTTATACACTGTCTCTTTAATAACAGAAAAATCAAACATCAGTAAAATTACACACACAGTACAGATCCATCTGCTGGTAAATGACTAAATTTTCTTTTTTGTTATCTCACTTTCTCTCTTTCCTTTATACTCACATATATCTCAGGTTTTTTTTTATCAAAATAATCAATACAGGCACTATTTTGTGCATTTAGATGCTCCTGCAGAATATATGAATTCTCATTTATCCCATCAAGGGGTTTTCAATTGTCTAAGTGAATGAATCATTGGCACCAACATTTCCTTCTGTTTGTTTTTCCTCTTTTTCGCTGCCTAGCATATATGCAGCCTAGCAGTATACTGTTCATTATTATGCCTATTGTATTAGCAACAATGATATGGCTAACCGGCTTAGGAGAATTGTTCATTTTATGCTTCATTTAGTAGGTAATAGACTGTTGGTAGATTTGTGCTGCTGAAAAACCCTCCCATGCTCTCTGAGCTTGTACCGTACAAGGAAGTAGCAGGAGAAATGCCTTGTTGAAAGAATGTAATTGAGTTTTCATTTACTTGCTTTCCTTAGGAAGTGGCTACATTAAAAGCAAATATTCACACCTAGTTTGAATGTTGAAGACACAGTTTCAGGCTAAGTTTTGGAGGCTTAAAAGCTATGGAAGATAGTAGCAGAATTGTGGGTTTTGCATAATGGATCATGTATCACACATATAATTTGATTAAACCTCAGATGAAATCCTTAATGAAAAAAAAAGTCAGAGTATCTTCTTATTCCATAGTGTTACAGTCTTTTAAAAAAGCATCACACATATGCACTACAAAGAAACGTCAGGTGCATAGGGCATGATATAGATCATGTCGGACTCTGGGAAACTGTAGCCAGACAGGCTCTTCTCTCCATGGAATTCTCCAACAAGACTACCGAAGACAGTTGCCATTTCCTTCTCCTGGGAGTCTTCTTGAGTTCAGTTCAGTTGCTCAGTCCAGTCTGACTCTTTGCCACCGCGTGGACTGCAGCATGCCAGGCCTCCCTGTCCATCACCAACTCCCGGAATTTACTCAAACTCATGTTCATTGAATTGGTGATGCCATCCAGCCATCTCATCTTCTGTCGCCCCCTTCTCCTCCTGCCTTCAATATTTCCCAGCATCAGTGTCTTTTTCAAATGAATCAGTTCTTCACGTCAGGTGGAAAAAGTATTGCAGCTTCGGCTTCAACATCAGTCTTTCCAATGAATATTCTGGACTGATTTCCTCTAGGATAGACTGGTTGGATTTCCTTGTAATCCAAGGGACTCTCAAGAGTCTTTTCCAATACCACAGTTCAAAAGCACCAGTTCTTTGGCACTCAGCTTTCTTTACAGTACAACTCTCACATCCATACATGACTACTGGAAAAACCATAGCTTTCATCAGATGGACCTTTGTTGGCAAAGTAATGTTTCAGCTTTTTAATATGCTGTTTAGGTTGGTCATAACTTTTCTTGCAAGGAGTAAGCATCTTTTAATTTCATGGCTGCAGTCACCATCTGCAGTGATTTTGGGGCCCAAGAGAATAAAGTCTGTCAGTTTCCACTGTTTCCCCATCTATCTGCCATGAAGTGATGGGACCAGATGCCATGATCTTCATTTTCTGAATGTTGAGCTTTAAGCCAGCTTTTTCACTCTCCTCTCACTTTCATCAAGAGGCTCTTTATTTCATCAGCTTTTTAATATGCTGTTTAGGTTGGTCATAACTTTTCTTGCAAGGAGTAAGCATCTTTTAATTTCATGGCTGCAGTCACCATCTGCAGTGATTTTGGGGCCCAAGAGAATAAAGTCTGTCAGTTTCCACTGTTTCCCCATCTATCTGCCATGAAGTGATGGGACCAGATGCCATGATCTTCATTTTCTGAATGTTGAGCTTTAAGCCAGCTTTTTCACTCTCCTCTCACTTTCATCAAGAGGCTCTTTATTTCTTCTTCACTTTCTGCCATAAAGGTGGTGTCGTCTGCATATCTGAGGTTATTGATATTTCTCCCGGAAATCTGATTCCAGCTTGTGCTTCATTCAGCCTGCCCTTTCTCATGATGTACTCTGCATATAAGTTAAATAAGCAGGGTGACAATATACAGCTTTGACATACTCCTTTCCCTATTTAGAACCAGTCTGTTGTTCTACGTCCAGTTCTAACTGTTGCTTCCTGACCTACATATAGATTTCTCAAAAGGCAGGTCAGGTGGTCTGTTATCCTATCTCTTTAAGAATTTTCCTCACTGTGTTGTGATCCACACAGTCAAAGGCTTTGGCATAGTCAATAAAGAAGAAATAGATGTTTTTTTCTGGAACTCTCTTGCTTTTTTGATAATCCAGTGAATGTTGGCATTTTGATCTCTGGTTCCTCAGCCTTTTCTAAATCCAGCTTAAACATCTGGAAGTTCATGGTTCATGTACTTTTAAGGGATCTTCCTGACCCAGGGATCAAACCCTGGTCTTCTGCATTGCAGGCAGATTCTTTAATGTCTGAGCCTCCAGGGAAGCCCGATACATAGCATATCAAAAGACTGGAGTGACTTAATCTTCTTTATTACTCTGAGAATGTCCTCAGAGGTGAGCAACACATGTCACCAGGTGAGAAATATGTCTTAAACTGGTCTTTTTTTTTTTTTTTTTACATTTGTATAGAAAATATATTATTTTCATTTTCCAAGTGTTTTCTTTTTCTATGACGGGGAAAAAATAGAAATCTTAAGGACAGTTGTCACTTGCTGCCAAATTGAGGGTCTTTCTCTGGTGGTTTATTTGCTAAGTCGTGTCCGTCTCTTGCGACCCCATGGACTGTAGCCTGCCAGGCTCCTCTGTCCATGGGATTCTCCAGGCAAGAATACTGGAGTGGGGTGCCATTTCCTTCTCCATTTAACTGGTCTTATACCAGTTATACCACCAGTTGGAATATATGGAGTTTATAGGGGGAACTGTTGAATATACTTTCACTTTTAAACACCAATTTATACTGATGAATTTAGCAGTTTTAAGATGATAGCCTGTTTTGTTTCCCTCCCTCTCTCTTTTTTTTCCTTCCCTTTTTCAGGATCCAAGAAAAAATTCAAAGCAAAATGTTAACATTTCTGTCATTGTTACTTTGGCTTATTTATCTATTGATTGTATTTCTCTGTTAATAAGGATAGGCTATTTTATGCTACAAAACCAAATAGTGCCTAGATCATCTTAGCTTAATTCAAAAATGTATGCTTCTTTTTCTTTCTTTCTTTTTTTTTTTTTTTGAGAACTAAGTGTGTAAAATTGGTTTAATTATCTAATGATTGAGATGAATGAATTCTTATGTCTGTTATTTTAGCTTATGGAAATTTAGAATTTATAGTACAATTTTAATTTTACTCATTAGAAATGATCAAAGGCAGGTTGCATACTTTATTATTAATGAGAATAACATGAGTTCTACAATTTAAAAAATTTAGATTTAAATTCCCAATTGATAATATTCTTATGAACAAATTGACTCTGTGATCTTAAGCAAATCATAAAATGTTCTGATCTCGATTTTCTTATGTGAAAAATAAAACTATGATTTCTACACATGGGAGAAGAATATCACATGAGATTTCTTCTACATGGAAAGAACTAATGCCACGTCTGAAACCCAGGAGATGTCAAAAAATGTTACTTTTATTTTCTTCATTTTCTTTCTGGTTATTTATTAAAAATAGCTTGATATAATAAACAAAGAAAATATGAGGTTACTGCACTAAAGCATATTTAAAAAGGCACTTGTTCTCATGTCCCTCTAAGAAAATAAAACACCCATAGCAGAGACCTCCACAAGTTCATTCCTTATGAAATCCTAAAGAAGATGGGGAGAAAACAAGAAGGAGGGGAGGCATGGGAGAAGGGAGAAAGGAGGAGATGGAGAAGAAAGAAGAGTTGAGACATGGAAACAAACTTATGGTTACTGAAGGAGAGAGGGAGGGGGATGGGATACAGTGGAAATTTTGAAGAGACTTATACACACTAGGACATATAAAATAGAAAAAGACCAAGGACCTACTGCATATTACAGGGAACTCTACTCAATTTTTGTGATAACCTATATGGGGAAAGAATCTGAAAAAGAATTTATATATATGTATAATATATGTATGTGTATATATATAGAGTATATTATATATATATATATATAATTTGTGTAAGCATGTATGAAAGTGAAAGTGAAAGTTGCTCAGTCGTGTCCGACTCTTTGCGACCCCATGGACTGTAATCCATGGGATTCTCTAGGCCAGAGTGCTGGAATGGGTAGCCGTTCCCTTCTCAGGAGATCTTCCCAACCCATGGATCGAGCCCAAGTCTCCCACATTACAGCTGAGCCACAAGGAAAGCACTTATGAATGTATCTATGTATACATATACATATATATGTACATAAATCACTTTGCTGTAAATGCTAAACTGACACATTGTGAATCAACTATATTTCAATTTAAGAATTAAGCTAATTTAAAAACATGGACAGTCTGTATCCTGCTGCCATTTTTAAGGATTTAGAAACTGCTTGGCCTGTGCTCTTGCCTGGAATATCCCATGGACGGAGGAGCCTGGAAGGCTGCAGTCCATGAGGTCGCTGAGGGTCGGACACGACTGAGCAACTTCACTTTCCCTTTTCACTTTCACGCATTGGAGAAGGAAATGGCAACCCACTCCACTGTTCTTGCCTGGAGAATCCCAGGGACGGGGGTGCCTGGTGGGCTGCTGTCTATGGGGTCGCACAGAGTCGGACACGACTGAAGCGACTTAGCAGCAGCAGCAGGCCTGTGCTCTCTTAAATGTAATATAGTTACTATTTTCTATTGGAGAAGGGAATGGCAACCCACTCCAGTATTCTTGCCTGGAGAATCCCATGGACAGAGGAGCCTGGCAGGCTATAGTCCATGGGGTCACAAGAGTCAGACATGACTTAGCAACTAAACCAGCAATCACTGCTTTCTATAATTATATAGTCTTTAGCTTATCAGGCCCCCAAATTTGGAGTAAACTTAAGTTCATGTCTCCAATTTATCCCTCCTTGATGGCGCTGAATTCTGAAGGTGAGAAACAGCCCTTCAGTATTCATTAGTGCTTCAGGCAGAGTAGGAATTATGTGAAGTCAGAACAGCAGTGAGTGTAAATAACTTCACTTGTCCTAGTGGATTTCATGGTAACTTAAACAAATTAAAATATGGTCTATTCCAGACAGTTCATCCAAATGAACTTGATTTCCAAAGCACATGCTGATAAATAAAACCATTGTTCCAGAGAGACGATTGCTATTTACATATTATATTCTTAGCACCCACATCTAGGCAAAACACTCTTGGGCCTAAGAAGCACCAATTGGTAATTACCCAGGTGACTTAGGCTAGTGTCCCAGTTTTAGTTAGGTTAAATGGTCATCATAGTTTTCTTCATGCTTTCATCTAATAACTAAATTTATTTGATTCACAAGTTATCAAATTTCATGGTGCTTACACATTTTATTTGTTATTGTTGTTGTTTAGTTGCTAAGTTGTGTCTGAGCTCCCCAGGCTTCTCTGTCCAAGGGATTCTCAGGCAAGAATACTGGAGTGGGTTGCCATTTCACTCTCTGTGGGTTCTTCCCAATGCAGAAACCAAACCAGAGATTCCTGAATTGGCAGGCGGATTCTTTATCAATGGGCCACCAGGGAAGCCTGACCCATTTTTAAGATGACATTACTATTTTTATTATTTTACTTTACAATATTGCATTGGTTTTGCCATACATTGACATGAATCTGCCACAGGTGTACCTGTGTCCCTCAACTTGCACCGCCCTCCCACCTCCCTCCCCATATCACCCCTGGGTCATCCCAGGGCACCAGCATTCTGTGTCATGCATCAAACCTGGACTGGCAATTTGTTTCACATATAACAATATACATGCTTCAATGCCATTAAATATTTTTAAAGCATTTAAAACTGAAATGTTCTGAAAGTTTTACTGAAAGTCCCCCCCCAAAAAAAATGTTTAGCACAAAATTATTTACCCAGTTCACATTCAGCAAATTGAAATTTATTCTGTAAGTAATTTATCCCCAAATTCGGACAATTTATAGAACTAGGTTTGAAGCCAAATTCTTTGGGTAATGTTATTTTCACTGAAACTAAACTTTTTGCTAGTGTAAGGTTTTAATTATTGGTACTTTATAAAAGTGCCAACTTTGAAAGTTGGTACATTTGCTCTTGTTTTTCAATGATTTATTTTTCTATAATTATATGAAGAACTCAGGGAAAGAGGAACCCAGTGAATATTGAAACTTGGAGAAAGTATGTTGTATGTGGTAATTGTTTATTGAGCAACTATTTTGTCATAAGCACAGTTCTGGTGAGTTTGAAAGTGACAAAACTATAAAAAATAAAATATCATTAATAATATAAAAAGCTCTTGCTATATGAATGTATGAAACAATCATTTGAACTGCTGAGAAATTGTTAATGAGGTCCATATGATATTTGATTTTTCTGTGATAAAGATATTAAATATTCAGTTCAGTTAAGTTCACTCAGTCGTGTCCTAAAATTGAGTCCTAAAATTGCCGAAATTACTGCCTAAAGCAAATATTCAGGCTACTGGGCACACAACAAACCCTACCAGGATGCTGTAGTCACTTGTTAGTCGAGGAGTGGAAACTGTTCATCTAAGGAGCCCTGATGGCTGGAGTGTGAGGGCTTGAGAAGCAGAGAAAATTGCAGAGACAAAGACAGACAGACAGGTGGGCAGAACAAGGGGCAGAGAACACAGTGGAGTTCTGCTGAGGTCTTTCTTAAG
Source organism: Aepyceros melampus (assembly GCA_006408695.1). Classification (NCBI taxonomy): domain Eukaryota; kingdom Metazoa; phylum Chordata; class Mammalia; order Artiodactyla; family Bovidae; genus Aepyceros; species Aepyceros melampus. The sequence continues at coordinate 164,828 of SJXQ01007869.1, forward strand.
TCTCCAGGCAAAAACTGACCAGATCATACATGTGAAGGAACTATCCAGTGTCTGAAAGATAACCACTGAGAAGAATTACAGGTCAGTCAGTCAGTTCAGTTCAGTTGCTCAGTTGTGTCCGACTCTTTGCGACCCCATGAATTGCAAGATGGACAGGCCTCCCTGTCCATCACCAACTCCCGGAGGTCACCCAAACTCATCTCTAACGAGTCAGTGAGGCCATCCAGCCATCTCATCCTCTATTGTCCCCTTCTCCTTCTGCCCTCAATCCCTCCCAGCATCAGAGTCTTTTCCAATGAGTCAACTCTTCACATGAGGTGGCCAAAGTACTGGAGTTTCAGCTTTAGCATCATTTCTTCCAAAGAACACCCAGGGCTGATCTCCTTTAAGATGTACTGGTTGGATCTCCTTGCAGTCCAAGGGACTCTCAAGAGTCTTCTCCAACACCACGGTTCAAAAGCATCAATTCTTCCGTGCTCAGCCTTCTTCACAGTCCAACTCTCACATCCATACATGACCACAGGAAAAACCATAGCCTTGACTAGACAGACCTTAGTTGGCAAAGTAATGTCTCTTCTTTTCAATATACTATCTAGGTTGCTCATAACTTTCCTTCCAAGGAGTAAGCATCTTTTAATTTTATGGCTGCAATCACCCTCTGCAGTGATTTTGGAGCCCCCCAAAATAAAGTCTGACACTGTTTCTACTGTTTCCCCATCTATTTCCCATGAAGTGATGGGACCAGATGCCATGATCTTCGTTTTCTGAATATTGAGTTTTAAGCCAGCTTTTTCACTCTCCTCTTTCACTTTCATCAAGAGGCTTTTTAGTTCCTCTGCACTTTCTGCCATAAGGGTGGTGTCATCTGCATATCTGAGGTTATTGATATTTCTCCCAGCAATCTTGATTCCAGCTTGTGCTTCTTCCAGCCCAGGCTTTCTCATGATGTACCCTGCAAATAAGTGAATAAGCAGGGTGACAATATACAACCTTGATGCACTCCTTTTCCTATTTGGAGCCAGTCTGTTGTTCCATGTCCAGTTCTAACTGTTGCTTCTTGACCTGCATGAGTTCTAGCGGCTGTGCTTTGCTGGAGCAACCATGAAGAGATACCCCACGTCCAAGGTAAGAGAAATCCAAGTAAGATGGTAGGTGTTGCGAGAGACATCAGAGGGCAGACAAACCATAATCACAGAAAACTAGTCAATCTAATCACACAGACCACAGCCTTGTCTAACTCAATGAAACTAAGCCATCCCATGTGGGGCCACCCAAGATGGGTGGGTCATGGTGGAGAGGTCTGAGAGAATGTGGTCCACTGGAGAAGGGAATGGCAAACCACTTCAGTATTCTTGCCTTGAGAACCCCATGAAGAGTATGAAAAGGCAAAATGATAGGATACTGAAAGAGGAACTCCCCAGGTCTTTAGGTGCCCAATATGCTTACTGGATATCAGTGGAGAAATAACTCCAGAAAGAATGAAGGGATGGAGCCAAAGAAAAAACAGTACCCAGTTGTGGATGTGACTGGTGATAGAAGCAAGGTCCAATGCTGTAAAGAGCAATATTGCATAGGAACCTGGAATGTTAGGTCCATGAATCAAGGCAAATTAGAAATAATCTAAAACAGGAGATGGCAAGAATGAACATCGACATTCTAGGAATCAGTGAATTACAGGTAATTATCTCTAAAGCTTGCAAAGGACCAGGAATAGTTTGTATTCCCCCTGGCCAGAGTGGAAAACTTTATAATCTTCAGAGTGTAGCATAGATACTAGTAAGGATATTGATGACTAGGCATTCTAAGGAGCCAGAAAATACAAAACATAAATAAGAACAAAACCATCAATAGAGGCAGAACTATATGAGACAGAGGTGGTAGAATTAGTAGACAGGGGCTTAAGAACTTATAATGTAAGTACATTATTATAGTCACAAATGTAGAGAAAAGAATTCAAAGATGCAACAAAGACAAAATGTAACTTCTAGAGAGGATCCTAACAATTTCTAAAAGTAAAAATATGCACTTTGTGGGCTTAGCAACAGATACTCCAAAAGGAAACAGTAGTGAAATTAAAGAGACAACAATATAGAAAAAGAAAATGACATAAAAAAACACTAGAATCAATCAAAAAGTGTACAAGAAAAAATGATTAGAGCGCATGAAAAACCAACGGGGCAGTTTTGAGTGATCAATATATGCGAGTCTGGTGTGCACTTTAGAGAGAAGGAGGGAACACAGGTAGAAGAAAAAAACACAGCTACAATTTTACAACATTAATGAATAACAGAAACTCTGAGAACAAAGGAGCTCAATGACACAATATAATACATGAATAAAATGATAATAAAGCCTATATGATCATCAAATTGCACAAAATTCTGATAAAAGCAGATTAAAAATGGACAGAGAGAAAACATATACAGATGAACAAAGATGAAGGAAAGAGACCATTGTTCTGTTTGGAAACAACCTGGATGACAGTGGATTATTAACTTTAAAGCACTGCTGAACAGCTATAGCAACACAAATAATAACAAAAACAAAAGTTTCAAATTAGAAATTTATGTTCACATATTTCAAAGATAAAAGCTAAATGTTTTCTCTCCACCAGGATGAATGAAATGATACTTCAGATTTAAGTCACCTTACATGGTAAATATATATATATATAAATATAAATTCTCTCATTTTATTATCTTATAATACATGTACCCATTTTAATCAAAATCAGTAAGAATAATAATCACACTAATTGTACATGGTACCATATGAAATTTTGTCACATTGGATAAGAAGCAAGAACCAATAAAAGTTGCCTAAAAATTACTTTAATTCAAATACATAATGTAACATAAATGCACAAAATGTTTAAAAGTAAATGGATGGGATGAAAGCCATGCTGGGATGAAAGCCATGTTAGTATGAATGCCATGTTATGATGAAGCCAAGGAACATTTAGTGGTTATATTAATAACAGACTAAGTAAATTCCATGTCAAAGCTGTTACTGGGAATAAAGAGGGGACTTTCAGAATGATCAGGGTTAATTCATCAAGAGCATATCATAATCCCAAACACTTATGCACCTAATAAAAGAGCTTCAAAATAAATGATGGAAAACCTTACAGAACTGTAAAGATAAGACAAATTCACAACCATAGTCATGGTAACTGGTAGAAGCGAGTTGGCAGGCAGTCAGCATGGACCTAAATGACATGGCCAACTTAGCCAATTTGAGCTAAATGATGTTTATGAAAAATTTCCCCCAGAAGAGCAAAATACACATTCTTTGCTACATCTACCTCTAATTAATTATTGTTTTACCAAATTTCCAAGAAACACCAATAAAATATTTACAAAGACTGAACTCCATCAGTGAGTATTGAGTAAATGAATAATTAATACATGAGTATATCTCTGTATCTCCATTCTACCAGATGACATTTAATATATAACAATGTAAAAATGTGGCTAGTGATATGAAATATAGTAATATATTTTCTGAATTCACATAGTATATGCTCAAGAATACAAAAAATGCTGTTGTATTTAGGAAGAATTTGACTTTAGGTATGTATTCTAATATTTAACAAGAGAGTTGTTGTATGTTTGATACAACACCCTTGACGTTTGTATGTAATCACTGCGACAGGGACAGTCAATGTCTTCAGCTGCAGAAGGAAGAAACCGCTCACAAATGACAATAGCTGCTCAGGTTTGTTGTGTGAAGAAATAATATTTCCAACACCTTTTGCGTCAAATGCCACTTTGACAATACAACAGACACTCTTAAAATACTGTTTTGGAACTGAGGTGATACCTAGTGCTGTACATTGTTCTTCCTACTTGACATTCCTTATCACAGTTTGTGAAATCAGATTGTTTTAAAATAGAATGATTATAAGTCCTATCTTCCTTATATGCAAAGAATTTAAAAAACAAACACACATGGAAGTGTGATGTCTGGGAGAACCGATTTTTATTTTGCGGTCCTCGGTTTGCTTGTTGTATGAACCTACTATTCCATCCTGTGCTGTTCAGATAGGGTGTGGACACTGCCTCATCCATCAGTCCGGACGCAACGCAGGAAGTAGAAACCACTCTAGATATTTTAATCAGTAAGAGGTTTAGTTCAAGTAGATAGTGAAGTCACTCAATTGTGTCTGGCTCTTTGCGACCCCATGGACTGTAGCCTACCAGGTTCCTCTGTCCATGGGATTTTCCAGGCAATAGTCCTGGAGTGGATTGCCATTTCCTTCTCCAGGGGATCTTCCCAACCCAGGGATCGAACCTGGGTCTCCCGCATTGTAGACAGACGCTTTACTGTCTGAGCCTTATAAAATCATTGGAACTGTTGGCAAAAAAAAAAAGAGCTAGTGACTAGTCTGCAAGGTGAATCACTGAGCCTTGCTGGCCCAATTTTTCCATCAGATTGTTCCTATAGGCTTAGCTGCAAGAAATCATGATGATGCAAGATGGCAGGAACAAACAGAACTGCAGGAAGATCATCCCTGCCTTTCTGCTGCCTGCAGAAACCCACCGACAATCAGTTAGAAGGTGGGCCAGTTATTCATTGGGCAGCCTAGTAAGAGGGAATGTGTCATAGACCCAGCTATTGCTCTGATACCACAGAAGACAGAAAAAATTAGGAGGGCGTCCACAAGTAGTCCTTACTGTATTTTTGTTTTTTTGGGAAAATAACCAGAGGTTGTACAGTTTACCTTAGTTTAATTGGGGTTTCCCAGGTGGTAAAGAACTTGCCTGCCAATGGAGAAGACACAAGACACCCAGGTTCGAACTCTGGTTCAGGAAGATCTCCTGTAGAAGGAAATGGCAACCCACTCCAGTATTCTTGCCTGGGAAATTTCATGGCTTGGGGTTTACAGTGCATGGGGTTGCAAACAGTTGGATACAACTGAGTACTCACTCACTCACTCACTGTTTAATTGAATTATTATTTTTAAATTAAACTTGAATCAGGCTTTCAGCATCACCTTTAAATTGTAATTGATGTTTTTAATAATGATGAGGCATACAACCCTTTGACATTTTTCTAATTAAATATACTATTACGTTAGATTCAGTGCACAGTGGAATCTGATGTTTCTATACATTAGGCAAGATCACAGTAAAGCGGGGCTTCCCTGGTGGTTCAGTTGGTAAAGAATCCATCTGCAGTGCAGAGACATGGGTTCGATCCCTGGGTTGGGAATATCTCCTGGAAGAGGACATGGTGACCCACACCAATGTTCTTGCCTAGAGAATCCCATGGACAGAGGAGCCTGGTGGGCTACAATCTATGGGATCAGAGTCAGACACAACTGAAGTGACTGAACACACACAGTAAGACCAGTGCCGCCGGCTGTTGGAGGGTTATTGATTACACTCCGTCTGTGTTCAGCACACCCACATTCAAGGCTCCACACTGCTACTCTTTCTTAAATCTGACGATCCCAGTGGCCTATACAGCATCCTCACAGGGCTGTCTAATAATTGTCACAAGCAGGTGTACAATGTATGGTTAATAAGGCACAGACAGGTGGTTTTGGTTAAAGTTCAAATTAAATTATGTATAAGGTAGAATGACTTCCTTATACCTTATACATCAACTTCTATTATTTTCTCCTTTTAATAGTCAATCATTCCATAGAAAGTACTGATGAACAATACACTGCTCTGGCATTGCCAGAGTGGCTCAGCCTTCTGCTCTGGGTCTGCCCATGTTCCTTGGTGCTAGGCCTACCTTTTGTTTATATACCATATAAATATATTATATATTGCCTAGTCATCTGCATCAGAGGGTCTTCCCCAGTGGCTCACTGGTGAAGAATCCGCCGGCAGTACAGGATCCATAGGAGACTCAGATTCAATCCCTGGTTCAGGATGATCCCCTGGAAGAGGACATGACAAGCCACTCCAGTATTCATGCCTGGAGAATCCCAGGACAGAGGACCCTGGTGGGCTACAGTTGGCAGGGTTGCAAAGGGTCACAGGCGACTGAAGCAACTTAGCACACACACAGGTCACATTGGAGGAAACTAATCAAACATACTTCACATACAGAAAGTGAAAGTAGTTCAGTCATGTCCGACTCTTTGGGACCCCATGGAGTGGGTAGCCTTGGAGTGAGTAGCCTTTCCCTTCCCCAGGGGATCTTCCCAACCCAGGGATCCAACCCAGGTCTCCCACATTGCAGGAGGATTCTTTACCAGCTGAGCCACAAGGGAAGCCCAAGAATACTGGAGTGGGTAGCCTATCCCTTCTCCAGCAGGTCTTCCTGACCCAGGGATCCAACCAGGGTCTCCTGCATTGCAGGCAGATTTTTTTACCAACTGAGCATCAGGGAAGCCTGATATAAGCAAGTACAAATACCTGCTGAGAGGGAGACCTTTCACAGGACTCAAAGTCAGACAGAGGTCAGAGTCAATTAGCAAAATGTCCAGATGACCCTCAGTGCTCAGAAGAGAAGTTAACTGGGTACACACCCATGGACTTACTTGGTCTTGAAGCTTCCAGAAGCACCTTTCCATTCCACCGGGGTAAAGTATTAGTTGGCAGCCAGTGCTGAGCAGGGGGAGAAACAGGGAGGATCCTGGAAGAAAACAGTTTATGCAGCTGCTAGAAACGTCCACCCAAACCCCTCTCCTGGGGCTAGCGAGCCATGACACGACCAGTGAGCTTCTCGAAGCCCTCTTGGGGAGTCACTGAGGCCATGCCTCTGCTGGGAACACGGGACAGCGAGACGTCTGAGAACGCAGCCGATCCACGTGGGCACCGAAAACTGTAACTGAAAGCGGGTCCGGATGCCCCCGGCCCTCGCCTGCCCATTGCGAAAAGCCAATAGAGGCAAGGCTGATGGAAAGAAAGTTTGCTTTTTCTCAGAGACCAGCACCAAGGGCTGGGGAAGGGGCAGACTCTTATCCAAAGGCTGACTCCCTCCGCAGCCCCCCCGCAAGCCCCGACAGTCATGGGCGCGGGCTTTCACGAACAGAGGGAGGGGCTGCATGCAGAAACAGCACGGTCAGTGTCGATGGTCACCTTGCGCCTGGCCACGTGCTAATGTGATTGGCACCGTCTCGGCTGTTTGAAGTAGCTAATCTTCAGGTCTAGGGCCCATTTGTTCCCATTCCTTGAGGCCAATTCTTAGAACTGTGCAGCTTATGTCCTTCTGCTCATTACGTTGTTAATTTCCTCCACCTGGTGGGGGTTTCTGATTCTAAGACAGCTCACAGGATAGGGCTCAGAATGTCATACAGCCTTTGAGGAGCAACTAAAGGTCCCTGACTAAGTTTAATGACTCAACCATTCCTATTTAGCCTTGTTGTACTGTTTTCCTTGGTCTCTGCATGTTCTCACATCTCTGATTAAGCTTATTCTTTGGTTAAAGTTTTTCTGCCAACAGGAAGCTGGCTGCAGACATGAGGGGCAAGGACCACAGAGTCTTGCTCCATTTCAATAACAGGTGACAGGATGCCATTGGAAGAACAGGGCTTTTCATCTAATACCAAGTGCAAATCTAACTATCTGCCAGAACAAAGCACATTTTAGTTACTTGGAAAACAGTTAAATGAACTCAAATTCATGAACTTCACATCCTTTCTCAAATATATATCGATGATCTGCCTATTATCGATAAGCAGAGCCACTTTTCTATAAACACTGGGTAAAGGAAACCACATAGATGGAAAGGAACCCACAGGGATGGTAAGGAACTCTAGGATGTCTATGCTGCCTGACCTGCTGTTTCTGTAATGGCGTGTGGGCCAGTGGGGCCCGGATTTCCCAGGTGAACCATCATTTCACTTTCTGCGCTTCTTTTCTCTTTGATCCAAAAGGAAAAGACAAAGCTGAGAACTACAAGGAAGTGCTAAACGAATACACAGGCTAAATAAAACTGTATCTGAAGCCTCCTGGGTGACTTTAGCCAGACACTGGAAATACTCTATAGGTGAAAGTCAGATAATGAATAAGCCAGCTCTTACTAAAAAATAGCTTAAAATATTCTGGTGAAAACTGACATTCTGATCAGCAGGCAACCTAAAAGATATCACCTTGACATTCAGTAAACACAGGTGTTTATTTGAAATCAACCATAGCAAAAAAAAACAAAGTTCATTACATTAAATTCAAAATGATCAGTTTTGATTAAAAATCACACTTTGTTACAGATAGCTTCCCTGGTGGCTCAGCTGGTAAAAAAATCTGCCTGCAATGTGGGAGACCTGGATTTGCTCCCTGGGTTGGGAAGGTCCCCTGGAGAAGGGAATGGCTGCCCACTCCAGTGCTCTCTCCTGGAGAACTCCATGGACTGTATAGTCCATGGCGACACAAAGAGTCAGACGTGACTGAGTGACTTTCACTTACAGATAGTTTAGGTTACAGAAAACAGATTTTTATACTATTTGTATTTAATCCAAAGCAACACAATACAAAGCCTTCCCAGGTGGCTCAGTGGTAAAGGATCTGCCTGCCAAAGCAAGAGATGCAGATTCTATCCCTGGGTAGAGAAGATCCCCAGGAGAAGGAAATGGCAACCCACTTCAGAATTCTTGCCTGGGAAATCCCATGGATAGCCTGGGGGGCTACAGTCCATGGGACTGGATGTGACTTAGTGACTAACCAGCAACAGCACTATACAAATGGGGATGACTGCCATTTTTTGGTGGTGGGCGCAGTTGGTATTTTGTTTTGCAGTATAGTTTTGCTCTCATCAATGAAATTTCATAAGAAAAGAAGTCCCTATAATTTATTACACACCAAGAAGGCTGCTAAGACTCATCAGGCTTTATGCTAGAAGAATCAAGAGTTGAAAGGGAGTTTCCAAGTAAAAAGTTTAGCCCTAGCTGTATTATTATCTCTTCTGACAAGAAGTTCTGCCTGCCCTGAGCTTAGGCAAATTGTGCTTAACACTGGACATCACAAGCTACTTGCTTGTAGATATTCTTAATAACTTTTTTTTTGCACTAAACTTTGACCTAGCTGTATGAAAAGGTTCTTACAGCTTCAAAATGTATTTTGTGCCCCCCTCTAAAGCATCCCTGGTGGTTCAGATGGTAAAGAATCTGCCTGCAATGCAGAAGACCTGGATTCGGTCCCTGGGTCGGGAAGATCCCCTGAAGAAGGGAATGGCTACTCACTCCAGTATTCTTACCTGGAAAATCCCATGGACAGAGAACTCGGCAGGCTACAGCCCATGGGGTCGCAGAGAATCAGACCTGACTGACAGACCAAACTTTCACTTTCATTGCAAAATGACAAAAAAACATCTGCCTCTGCAAGCTTTGCCATCTTTAACGGAGATGATTGTGCAGAAGTTATCAGGGCGGTGCCAGGGAATATGCAGCCGTAGCTGGTGACTCAGTGCTTTGCATGGTTCTGATGAAAAAAGAGGTAGAAAGAGAAAACATTAAATGATATACTAAAATTTTGAGCAGACACAGAAGGAGATTTAGCAGTGATGAGAAGGTGCAGGCATTTCTCCTATGAACTTGGAATAGCCAAGGCACAAATAGTTATTATGAACGTCCAAATATTCACTTTTAGCAGAAAGCAGTGAAGAAGAGAATGGTAACAGAATTTATCCCCAGGAATTGATAAACTTCTTTCCACATCTACCCTGTCATTTAAATGAATGGGTTTGCTCATGGAAAGGATGATTTTGTAAAATACTCACTATTTTACTCTAATGCATCCTTGCCAACACTAGAGTTATCTTTGATAAATCTTTGCTACTTTAATACTTAAAAAATATTAACCATTAAATTCATACTTAGTTGATTATTAGAGAATTTGATCATTTTTTTCATATATCTACACTTGTCATTTTACTTACATGAATTATTTACTATCTTAGTTGGCCCATTTTGGGGATTTGAAAGTTTTTTGGGGGGGTTTGTAAATATTCTATAAAGATGAAGAATCTTATATTACAGCCACATTTTTATAGTTTTATTGATAAGTATTTTGAACTGTGGTGTTGGAGAAGACTCTTGAGAGTCCCTTGGACTGCAAGGAAACCCAACCAGTCCATTCTGAAGGAGATCAGCCCTGGGATTTCTTTGGAAGGAATGATGCTAAAGCTGAAGCTCCAGTATGTTGGCTACCTCATGCGAAGAGTTGACTCATTGGAAAAGACTCTGATGCTGGGAGGGACTGAGGGCAGGAGGAGAAGGGGACGACCGAAGATGAGATGGCGGATGGCATCATGGACTCAATGGACGTGAGTCTGAGTGAACTCCGGGAGATGGTGATGGACAGGGAGGCCTGTGATTCACGGGGTCGCAAAGAGTCAGACATGACTGAGCGACTGAACTGAACTGAACTGATAAGTAATTTACAAGAAATTTAGAGGTTTTCATGATTACATTTAATGTAGAAATGTCTTTTCATTCACTACATGTAAGCTTAGAAAGTTTTTCTCTATCACAAGATGCTTAGGATCTTGAAGTAGTTTTTACCACTGCTATTTATTTATTTAACATTTGACAGATAAATTAATCTGCACTTTGTTTTATTTTATGGTGCATAGTAAAACAGCCCAAAATTTCCTTAATTAATCTTAATAGTCACTCAGTCGTGCCTGACTTTTTGTGACCCCATGGACTGTAGCCTACCAGGCTCCTCTGTCCATGGGATCCTCCAGGCAATAGTAGTGAAGTGGATTGCCATTTCCTTCTCCAGGGGACTTTCCCAACCCAGGGATTGAACCCAGGTCTCCTGCATTGTAGACAGCCACTTTACCATCTGAGGTTAAAGCATCTGCCTGCAATGCAGGAGACCTCGGTTTGATCCCTGGGTTGGGAAGATACTCTGGAGAAGGAAATGGCAACCTACTCCAGTATTCTTGCCTGGAGAATCCCGTGGATGGAGGAGCCTGGTGGGCTACCGTCCATGGGGTCTCAAAGAGTCAGACACGACTGAGCGACTTCACTTTCAAAATTCCCTTAGATAGACAAATTCTTTAATTATATCTGTTGATTATATCCATCTCTTAAAAAATAAAATACTTGATATTTTAGTTGTACAAAAATACCTTTCTAAAGACGGGTCTTCTGCATTGTGGGCAGACGCTTTAACCTCTGAGCCACCAGGGAAGCCCCGTACTTGATACCAGGGGTATAAAATATATATTCTAAACACTAGAGACACATGTTATTTGAGGAACAACGCTTTAAGCTTTGCATGTTTATTATAACCCTGTTAGGTTCACGTTTGATGCTTCAGTAATTCTCTAACCATCATCATATCTTAGGTTGCCAGCCAATTTCAAAATACTGGACTTGATGGTACCACATCCATTCCTTTCCTCCCTGCTTCAATGTTGTCATCCAACCCTATATTTTGAGCTTTACTGAGGATCCAGTCTAGGGACAACCAATGTGATAGGTTGTCATATATGCTGATTCTAAGATATTCTTTACATACTTTATTGATACTACTAAGTAGAAATTTTATGAAGCGGTCATTTTAAGTAAATTTTATATTTAATGGAGTTTCAGCTTTACAGAAAAAAATTGAAAAAATAGTATAGACTTTTAATATATGCTGTGCACTGCCGCCCCCCCCCCATTGTTAATATCGTGTCAGTAAGGTGCACTTATGATTAATGAAGTGATGCTGTCTGCTAAGTCACTGTGTGTCCTTCTCTTTTTGCCTGTAAGGACTGTAGCCTGCCAGGCTCCTCTGCCCATGGGATGGATACATTATTATAAATCAAACTTTCCAAGCAGCTGAGTGGCGAAGAATCTGCCTGCCAATGCAGGAGACATGGGTTTGATTGCTGGGTCAGAAAGATCCCCTGGAGGAGGAAATGCAACCCAATCCAGGATTCTTGACTGGAAAATCTCATGGACAGAGAAGCCTTTCAGGCTACAGTCCATGGGGTCACAGAGCTGGCCATGACTGAGTGACTAAACAGTAACAGTAACAACATTATAAACCATAGTTCATATTCACTTTTCTGTAATTTTTACCTAAGGCTCTTTTTCTTTTCCTGCCCAGGAGCTCATTCGGGATATCACATTACACTGATTCATCTTATCTCCTTAGGCTTTTCTTGGGCTGTGACAATTTCTAAGATTCTTCTTGTTTTTTGATGATATCGACAGTTTTGAAATGGTCAGGCATTTTGTAGGATGTCTGCCTATTGAAATTTGTCTGATTTTCATCCATGATTAGACTGAGTTTGGGACTGTTGGGATGAAGATCACCAAGTGTCAGTTTCACCTCTTTGTGTCAGGGTCCATGCTGTCAGTCCAAGTGTCAGTTTCACCTCTTTGTGTCAGGGGTCCATGCTGTCAGTCCAAGTGTCAGTTTCATCTCTTTGTGTCAGGGGTCCATGCTGTCAGTCCAAGTGTCAGTTTCATCTCTTTGTGTCAGGGGTCCATGCTGTCAGTCCAAGTGTCAGTTTCATCTCTTTGTGTCAGGGGTCCATGCTGTCAGTCCAAGTGTCAGTTTCATCTCTTTGTGTCAGGGGTCCATGCTGTCAGTCCAAGTGTCAGTTTCATCTCTTTGTGTCAGGGGTCCATGCTGTCAGTCCAAGTGTCAGTTTCATCTCTTTGTGTCAGGGGTCCATGCTGTCAGTCCAAGTGTCAGTTTCATCTCTTTGTGTCAGGGGTCCATGCTGTCAGTCCAAGTGTCAGTTTCATCTCTTTGTGTCAGGGGTCCATGCTGTCAGTCCAAGTGTCAGTTTCATCTCTTTGTGTCAGGGGTCCATGCTGTCAGTCCAAGTGTCAGTTTCATCTCTTTGTGTCAGGGGTCCATGCTGTCAGTCCAAGTGTCAGTTTCATCTCTTTGTGTCAGGGGTCCATGCTGTCAGTCCAAGTGTCAGTTTCATCTCTTTGTGTCAGGGGTCCATGCTGTCAGTCCAAGTGTCAGTTTCATCTCTTTGTGTCAGGGGTCCATGCTGTCAGTCCAAGTGTCAGTTTCATCTCTTTGTGTCAGGGGTCCATGCTGTCAGTCCAAGTGTCAGTTTCATCCCCCTGTATCAAGAGTCCATGCTGCCAACCTGAAATTATGGTTGCTGATGTGGACCTTGGTCACCTGGATGAGGTCGTACTTTCTGGACTCTACACCACTTTCCACAACCTGCCTCTTTGCATACCACAGTTTTGCCACTTGCAATGCAGGAGACCCTGGTTTGATTCCTGAGTCAGGAAGATCCCCTGGAGAAGGGACAGGCTACACACTCCAGTATTCTTGGGCTTCCCTTGTGGCTCAGCTGGTAAAGAAACCTCCTGAAATGCAGGAGATAGGGGTTTGTCCTTGGGTTGGGAAGATCCCTTGGAGGAGGGAAAGGCTACTCACTCCAGTATCCTGGACTGGAGAATGCCATGGATCCATGGGATCACAAAGAATCGGACATGACTGAGCGACTTTCACTCACACGTTCACTTATATCATTATAGTCTCATAGAAATGGTTTGTGTATTTGAGGTTATAACCCAAAGCTACTTTTATCTACTTTGTGGTTAAAGTTGATCAAGCTTTGACCACTGGAGGCTCTTTCAATTGACTTTGGTGACTCCTGACATATATCCATCTGTGTGTATATTCGGGGTATACACCTTAACATTTTCTGAAAGTATAAGACAGTTTGGGTTAACCACCACTTAACTTTCCTGCCCTAGGCCTAGAATCAGACATTTCTCTAAGGAACTCGGGCCCATCTTATTGTTTTATTGCTGATCCACTTACCCACAAAGAGAATCTTGAATTTCTGTTTGTTTGGCATTATGAGCAAAGCTACTGTAAACATTACTGTGCAGATATTCTTGTGGATACAAGTTTTCAAAGCCTTTACTGGATCATAGGATAAGACTATGTTTAATTTCGTGAGAAACTGCCAAACTGCCCCTACCCTGTCCCCATAAGTGTATCATTTTGTTTTCCATCAGTAGTGAATGAGATTTTACATTCTTCGTATGGTGGTGGTTACTAAGTCATGTCCGACACTTGCGACTCCATGGACTATAATATAGCTTCCAGGCTCCTTTGTCCATGGGATTCTCCAGGCAAGAATACTGGCATGGGTTGCCATTTCCTTCTGCATTCTTCAGTAAACTCACCAACAATTGATATTATCATTTTCTTGGATTCAGCCATTCTAACAGGTATGTAACAGTATATTATTGTTGATTTTTATAAATTAAGATAGCATTTTCTTCTTTAATTATTTGAATTTAGAAAAGCAAATTGTTTAGATATCAGCTCATTGGTATCAATAGACAAGAAAAAAATGTATAAAATGGTAAAAATAATTTGGTTTCTTAACCATGAAAGTTCTGTTGGTAACATATACTGCATATTGAACTTGGCCAAGTTTTAGAAATTAAAGAAGAAAGATCATCAGTTCAGTTCAGTTCAGTCCAGTCACTCAGGCGTGTCCGACTCTTTGTGACCCCATGAATCGCAGCACGCCAGGCCTCCCTCTCCATCACCAACTCCCGGAGTTCACTCAGACTCACGTCCATGGAGTCAGTGATGCCATCCAGCCATCTCATCCTCAGTCATCCCCTTCTCCTCCTGCCCTCAGTCCCTCCCAGCATCAGGGTCTTTTCCAATGAGTCAGCTCTTCGAATGAGGTGGCCAAAGATCTTAAATAGTGGGAAATGTTTCTAGGTACATTCTATAAGCTGGTTTCTAGATCTGTTTTCGTAGGTTTCACCTTTTGATGCAAAGTAGGTTAAAGTGTAAATTAGGGAAGAATAATAACACAGGTGTGCATATTTGTGATCTCAAATATATGATCATTCCTTACTCTTATAACTATATATACAACTCATTATTTGCCTTCTAGTATCTTATTTAAATAGGAATTTGTGGGTTCAACTTATTGAAAGTATTTTTGATGACAAGGTAAGTCTTTTCCAATGAGTCAGCTCTTCGAATGAGGTGGCCAAAGATCTTAAATAGTGGGAAATGTTTCTAGGTACATTCTATAAGCTGGTTTCTAGATCTGTTTTCGTAGGTTTCACCTTTTGATGCAAAGTAGGTTAAAGTGTAAATTAGGGAAGAATAATAACACAGGTGTGCATATTTGTGATCTCAAATATATGATCATTCCTTACTCTTATAACTATATATACAACTCATTATTTGCCTTCTAGTATCTTATTTAAATAGGAATTTGTGGGTTCAACTTATTGAAAGTATTTTTGATGACAAGGTAATACAGGACAATTTCTCTAAACAATGGATCTTCAGAATACCTGTAAATCCCAAGCAAATCCTGTTGTTTAATTCAGTGGAATATGAGATAGAATATATTTTACTTGCTTCATTCTTACTGTGAAAGCTAGTAAATCTTTGCTTTCTCATTGCTTCCTCATAAATGTTTCAAAAATGTCTGGTATCAACCTGCTTCTTATCCTTTACAGGCTAAAATGATGAGGATATTGTAGATATTTTGCCTGTAGCATCTTCTATTTCTTTGGAAAGGAATTAAATAATTTAAGAGAGAGCACAATTATCTTGCTAAATAACAATACCACCTTTTTCTAATAGATTCAATTATATAAGAAATCCTTTGACTAAATTCTATCTTTGTCTACCGGCCTAAAGACATATATAATGGAATGAAAATACTAAATATAATATCCAACAACAAATTTGTTCTTTTGGTCCAATAGGTTTTAAGTGAAAGTAAAATAGTTATGTGTGGTAAAAATAAAAATGACCTGTGCAGGAATACTTTCAGTTGAACCCAAACAAAAGAACTTTTAATTGTAGGCTTTGATAGGATGAGAATATTAATACAATAGCAGAGTGTGTACTGATATCATTGCCATAAATAATTAAACATTTAAAATTTCTCTATAATAACACAGCATTCCTCCTTCTTTTAAGCTCTTCATCCATTTTTGCCTTAATATATTATTTCTTAAATTTATTCCTTCCCAACTATAAGTGAGATACTTTGAGAGAAAGAGCTCTGTCATGTTAATCTTTTTATTTCCATCATTCAGCATAAAGTTTATCATAAATTATGCAGTCAGTAAATGTTCATTGGACTGTGCTTTGCACTGAATTTAAAAGGAAATATATTGTAGAAGTCAGATTTACATGAAATTGAAAGTGTTGTTGCTGAACACACTGAGTATATACTGAGCTTCCCTGGTGACTCAGATGGCAAAGAATCTGCCAGCAATTCTGGGTTCGAGGGTTCAATCCTTGGGTAGGGAAGATCCCCTGGGGAAGGGAATGGCTACCTACTCCAGTATTCTTCATGAAGTATATACTAGCTATATTTATACTGGGTTGGCCAAATGGTTCGTCCAGATTTTCCACAACATCTTAAGAAAAAACATGAATGAACTCTGGCCAACCCATTATTTGTCGTTTAGTAACATCATACATTTAGTAACTTTATTTTCTTGGGCTCCAAAATCACTGCAGATTGTGATTGCAGCCACGGAACGCAAGACAGCAAAAGAGACACAGATGTATAGAACGGCCTTTTGGACTCTGTGGGAGAGGGAGAGGGTGGGATGAGTTGGCAGACTGGCAATGTAACATGTATGATATCATAAGTGAAACGAATCGCCAGTCTAGGTTTGATGCAGGATGCAGGATGCTTGGGACTGATGCACGGGGATAATCCAGAGAGAAGGTGTGGGGCGGGAGGGCGGAGGTGGGGGTCGGGATTGGGAGTTCATGTACACTCGTGGCTGATTCATGTCAATGTATAGCAAAACGAATACAGTATTGTAAAGCAAAACAAACTAAAAAATAAAAATCAATTAAAAAAAAAAGACACTTGCTCCTTAGAAGTAAAGTTATGACCAATCTAGGCAGCATATTAAAAAGCAGAGACATTACTTTGCCAACTAAGGTCTATCTAGTCAAAACTGTGGTTTTTCCAGTAGTCATGTATGGATGTGAGAGTTGGACTGTAAAGAAGGCTGAGCGCCGAAGAATTGATGCTTTTGAACTGTGGTGTTGGAGAAGACTCTTGAGAGTCCCTTGGACTGCAAGGAGATCCAACCAGTCAATCCTAGAGGAAACCAGTCCTGAATATTCATTGGAAGGACTGATGCTGAAGCTGAAACTCCAATACTTTGGCCATCTGATCTGAAGAACTGACTCATCTGAAAAGACTGGGAAAGATCCTGGGAAAGATTGAAGGCAGGAGGCGAAGGGGACAACAGAGAATGAGATGGTTGCATGGCATCACCGACTCGATGGACATGAGTTTGAATAAGCTCTGGGAGTTGGTGATAGAGAAGCCTGGCATGCTGCAATCCATGGGGTCACAAAGAGTCACACATGACTGAGCAACTGAACTAAACTAACATCATACAACCTTATATTTCCAGAAGGGAGTTTATCATATGAAAAGCATGATTCTCCACAAAGCCTTAATACAGAGAGCAAACAAAGGAAATTCCAAAGCTTCAGAATAAATTGCTTTCTAGGGGCTGATTAGAGGACTGCTCATTTTTGTATTTACTATATTATAAAGCACCTTAACTCCAATTTCAATTGTCTAATGAATTGGCAGATTTTAAAGAAAAGTTGTCTAAGTCTTCACAAACATTCAATTCTATCCTGCAAATGAAGACAGGAGAATTTGGCAAGATGTCAAGTGAAGAAAATGCAACAGAGCGAACAGGTCTTAGAAACAGTATTACAGAATATCCACTCACCATTCTCAGGATTCTCCTCCTGGAGAATGTCAGTCAGCATCTATATTTGACTGTAGGAACAAGAAAAAAGACTTGGGACCTGATGACAGAATATTATACACATATGTGTGTGTGTGTGTGTGTGTATATATATATATATTAGTAATACTTTTTAAAATTTTATATCTATTTGGCTTGTGTGAAATTTTTTAATCACTTAAACAAAAATAAGGAATTTCAAAACCTGTCTTCTGTGATCCTTCTGTATTACACAGTAAGGCTAATGAAAATAAAACTTTCAGTTGGGCTATATCTATATTTCACTATAGGATAAACAGTACGGGTCTGTGCATAAACCTAGGGACATGACTACTGTGTTTATTCATTTTACTATAATTTTATTTCTATTTTTAGAGCAGGTTTACATTTTATTACATTTATCAAAATTTGTTTAATCAATATGTATAAATAATATGGGGGAAGTTAGACAAAAAAATAATGTTTCATTACATTATTTATTGGGACTATAAACATCAAGTTGTCTGAAAATGCAATGATAGAGTTATGATTTCATCATTAATATGTAATATGTAGATCAGAAAACTTTAGCACAAATTTTAATACTCTGGCAAATATTCTTATAGTGTCTATTTAATTGAATAAGGACTAAAATATATTACTAGACTAAAAAGTTTCTTTTCATAGGATAATTATCAATATTTGCAAAGAAATTGATTACCATAAGGGTTTGGTCCATATCCTAAATTTACTTATTTTTTCCCAGCTATAATATATAGATTGTTCAGATTGGGAGAAATTCATAAGTTAATTAAAATTTAATAAAAAGATAAGTGTGATCATTTGCTGATGCAAAGGATCCCAGACAGTTCTAACAAATTTTGGTTACCTGAAAGGTTGAGTTTTCTGAATACAGATTTTAGCATAACCAGGAACATTTTGATCTCTGTATTTATAATAGAAAGTATACAGTGGCTAATGTTTGTGAATCATATTTTAGTGGAAATATATTTATTTGGATTTTATACTAAAAAAATTATTAAGGAAATAAAATCCTATGTCCATTTATAAAAGTAAACATCTATTTTGTTTATATTTTTAAAATGTAAAGACTTTAAGGTAAAATTTTAAAGTTCACATATTTTAAAAATAGCTTATTGATAACTACATTAATAAGTATATGTTTTCTCACTAGTAAATAGGTCAAGGAAATCCAGCTTTTCCTTTGGGAGCTGAAAAGCATATCTTTAGGGACCATTAGGTGTATAACTATACCTCCAGCTAAATTCTAAAGCCAAGTTCTCATTTCTCTGTGTAAATGGAACTATGGATATAGTTTTGTAAATAGGTCAAAAATAAGTTTTAACTTCATAACTCTCAATGTAAAACATTTAAGTTAAAAAGTAGAAATTGCAATTACAAAGTAATATTGTCAATTTTTTTATCAGTAAGCACTGAGTTCTTAAAATCAAAATGTATTATTTTAATACATTTAATTATGTATTAAAAAATTAATGTTTCTCTTTGTTAAGGTTTATTAATGCAAACAAATCAAGAATATCCCTGTATGTATTATAATTGGTTAGTTTTCTTTTAACATAAAACAAAGTTCCCTTATAAATGAATGAAACAAAAATATTATTTACATAGGTTCTAAATCTTTAAGATAGTATTTGCCATTGAAAATACTTAGTAATCTCTTTGGTATCTTTAAGTTTTCAAACTTAAGTATCTGATTGTAAATCAATTATTATCTGATTGGAAATATGGCTGCAGATTAGAAATATCTCTTACTGAACCATATACATTCAATATACATTAGCATATAAATAAATGAAGGTAAAATTAACTTTTCTCCTTACCATAAAAGAAGTAAACTAAATTAATAAATAATACCTTGATTGATATTTTGCAAAGTATTTTCCTGAGGATCTTCACTAGTGACATATAATTAAAATAAGATTATTCAAAAGCCTTTTTCAAACCTTAATCAAGTAAGTTTATTTCTTTATTCCAAGTCAGCAATATGTCTTAATCAGTCATACTTAAGAAAGCATTTAACCCTCCAATGCCAGTGTGGTTGTGAGAGCCATGTTTTTAAAATACAATTTTTTAAAAGATTTCCTGGGTATGGACCATTTTAAAACTCTTCATTGAATCTGTTCCACTGCTTCTGTTTTATGTCTTGGTTTTCTTGCTGTGAGGTATTTGGGGTCTTAGCTCCTAATGAGGTTTTGAACCTGCACCCTCTGCACTGGAAGGTGAAGTCTTAATCACTAGGTCACCAGGAAGTCCCTGTGAGACTTCCCCATTCTAGGCAGTTCTTATAAGAATCCTGAAAATAAAGGTTACATTATATTTAAGGATTTTAGGCCAGAATTTATGCACAGAAAGTATTTGTAGCTCTTAAATAGAATTAATTCCAAGAACACATTATAGTATCTGACTTCATATTCACACTGCCACTTTAATTAATTACTTGTTTGTCAACTAATGTTTATGAACCCTTAGAATGTGATCAAAATGCATCTAGTTCTTTGGTTTGCAAAGTGAGATGGCAGTGTCACTTCTATGAGTCAGGTGGAAGGATGTAAGAAATTACTAAATATTTTTATAATAAACATGATACAGTAGGTATATAATTACAATGAATATCTCTATAAAGTGAAGAAAAGGCATGGTGAGACAGGACAGACTTCCACATTCCTCTGCAGTTATTTCAGTTAAGTATTTTTTTTTTTCTGTTTCTGAATGTTATCTGGCACCTTGATGATGGAGTCTCAGAAATCTCATTTTCCCAGACCTTATTCCTCCTAATGGGAGGAGAATCAATCTAAGATTCAAACGGGGTTCCATGTGCTCATGGGGACACTTTCCAACTAAGAATGTATCCTCACCAACCACCCAAACCGTTAGATACAACCTTGGTGGCTTCACTTCATATTTTTGAATCTTTCCAACCCTGCAGAGTAAATATTAAGTTTGAAGATGAAATAGCTCAGAGACTTGACAAAGAACATTTGTCTTAGTCTAGCTTTAAAATATCATCTATTCACCTCACAATGCTTCTCTCTGCATGTGGATATGGACAACTTATACCCACTTGGTGTTTCAGCTCCTGAAATTGAATTGCTGGAAAATTTCTTTCACATTTCCATTCTAGCATAACAGAAATCCTGACATTTGCAATTCCTTTAAAACTTATGAGGAAAATTGTCATACTCATCAATATCTTGTAATTATCAGCAATTTTACTATTTTTGAATTTTTCAAAACCAGAAATATTTTATATCCAGCTACTAAATATAAGGAGGATATTTTATCCAATTTTATTAATATTTAATTTCATAAATTTCCTCTACAAATTCATCAGGAATATTAAGAATTACTCTTTTAACCATAAAATGTACCTGGATGCTCATTTGTGTCCAACCGTTTGTGACTACATGGACTCTAGCCCACCAAGTTTCTCTGTTCATGGGATTTTCCAGGTGAGACTACTGAAGTAGGTTATCATTTCCTTCTCCAAAATATAAAATAGCCTATAATTACATTTGTGAGTTTGTTTTCCCATGTTTGCTATTTTTGTACATGACAGTGGTAAAAGTGATTGTTCCTATGATCGAGACAATTGACAAATTTATACAAAATTGAACATTAAATTTTCACTCAAGGAACAGAACATCATGCCCATTGTTAACTTTTTTGGGAAGAATAAGATGATTACAAAAATAAACACTGGAAGCCTAGTACAAAATAAGCTTGTGGATGCTACCTGTACCCCAAAATTTACTTTAAGTAAGAGAAGTGATGAGGATGACTTTCTAGCAGACTCCCTCTGAATTTTCTCAACACGGACAAATGTGCGGTATAATATTGAGAACATGTGCTCTGTTGTTCTCCCAGCTGCCTAAAAAATAGAGGATGTGTTCAAAGTTCCCATGGATCATGGATCATGTAGCCAGCCAGGTTCTTCTGTCCACGGGATTTCTCAGGCAACATTACTAGAGTGAATTGCCACTTCTGCCTCCAGGATATCTTCCCCACCCAGGGATGGAACTCACATCAACTGAGTCTCCTGCATTGGCAGGCAGAGTTTTTACCACTGACCCACCTGGGAAGCCCCAGTTTTTGCATATGCAGTTTCAATTAGTTCAGTTCAGTCACTCAGTCCTGTCTGACTCTTTGTAACCCAATGGACTGTAGCATTCCAGGCTTCCCTGTCCATCACCAATTCCTGGAGCCTACTAAAACTCATGTCCATTGAGTTGGTGATGCCATCCAGCCTTCTCATCCTCTGATGTCCCCTTCTCCTCCGGCTTTCAATCTTTCCCAGCATCAAGATCTTTCCAAACGAGTCAGTTATTCACATCAGGTGGCCAAAGTATTGCATTTCAGCTTCAGCATCAGTCCTTCCAATGAATATTCAGGACTGATTTCCTCTAGGATGGACTGGTTGAATCTCCTTGCAGTCAGAGGGACTCTCAAGAGCCTTCCCAACACCACAGTTCAAAAGCATCGATTCTTTGGCACTCATGTTTCTTTACTGTCCAACTCTCAAATCCATACATGACTACTGGAAAAACCAAACTTTGACTAGATGGACCTTTGCTGGCAAAGCAACGTCTCTACTTTTTCATATGCTGTCTAGGTTGGTCATAACTTTTCTTCCAAGGAGCAAGTCTCTTTTTCATGGCTGCAGTCACTATCTGCAGTGATTTAGGAGCCCCAAAATATAAAGTCTGTCACTGTTTACAGTTTCCCATCTATTTGCTGGAGAAGGAAATGGCAACCCACTCCAGTGTTCTTGCCTGAAGAATCCCAGGGACATGGGAGCCTGGTGGGCTGCCATCTAAGGGGTCGCACAGTCGGACATGACTGAAGCGACTTGGCAGCAGCAGCAGCAGCAGCAGCAGCAGCAGCAGCATCTGTTTGCCATGAAGTGGTGGGACCAGATGACATGATCTTAGTTTTCTTAATGTTGAGTATTAAGCCAGCTTTTTCACTTTCCTCTTTCACTCTCATCAAGAGACTCTTTAGTTTTTCTTTGCTTTCTGCCATAAACGTGGTGTCATCTGCATATCTGAGGTTATTGATATTTCTTCTGAGAATCTTGATTTCAGTTTGTGCTTCATCCATTCCAGCATTTCTCACGATGCACTCTGCATATGAGTTAAATAAGCAAGGTGACAATATACAGCCTTGACGTACTCTTTTTCCAATTTGGAACCAGTCTGTTGTTCCATGTCCAGTTCTAACTGTTGCTTCCTGACCTGCATACAGATTTCTCAAGAAGCAGGTCAGGTGGTCTGGTGTTTACATCTCTTTCAGACTTTTCCACAGTTTGTTGTGATCCACACAGTCAAAGGCTTTGGCATAGTCAATAAAAAAGAAATAGATGTTTTTATGGAACTTCTCACTTTTTCAATGATCCAATGGATGTTGGCAGTTTGATCTCTGGTCCCTCTGCTTTTTCTAAATCCAGCTTGAACATCTGGAAGTTCATGGTTCATGTATTGCTGAAGAATTCTCCTGGCTTGGAGAATTTTTGTCATTACTTTGCTAGTGTGTGGGAAGAGCACAATTGTGCAATAGTTTGAACATTCTCTGGTATTGCCTTTCTTTCGGATTGGAATGAAAACTGACCTTTTCCAGTTCTATGGCCATTGCTGAGTTTTCCAAATTTGCTGGCATACTGAGTGCAGCACTTTCACAGCATCATCTTTTAGGATTTGAATTAGCTCAACTGGAATTCCAGTGATGCTTCCTAAGGCCCACTTGACTTTAATTCCAGGATGTCTGGCTCTAAGTGAGTGATCACACCATTGTCGTTATCTGGGTCATGAAGATCTTTTAGTATAGTTCTGTGTATTCTTGCCATCTCTTCTTAATATATTCTGCTTCATTTAGGTGCATACCATTTTGTCCTTTATTGTGCCCATCTATGCATGAAATACTCCCTTGGTATCTCTAATTTTCTTGAAGCGATCTCTAGTTTTTCCCATTCTATTGGTTTCCTCTATTTCTTCACATTGATCACTGAGGAAGGCTTTCTTATCTCTCCTGATATTCTCTGGAACTCTGCATTCAGATGCTTATATCTTTCCTTTTCTCCTTTGCCTTTCAATTCTCTTCTTTTCACAGTTATTTAGAAGTCCTCCTCAGACAACCATTTTGCCTTTTTTCCATTCATTTTTTTTGGGGGGGATGGTCTTGATCACTGCCTCCTGTACAATGTCACGAACCTCTGTCCATAGTTCTTCAGGCACTGTGTCTGTCAGATCTAATCCCTTGCATCTATTTGTCACTTCTACTGTATAATTGTAAGGGATTTGATTCGAAAAAGCAAAAAGATAGGGCACTGAAAGAGGAACTCCCCAGGTCAGTAGGTGCCCAGTATGCTACTGGAAATCAGTGGAGAAATAACTCTAGAAAGATGAAGAGACAGAGCCAAAGCAAAAACAACACCCAGTTGCAGATATGACTGGTGATGGAAGTAAGTCCAATGCTGTAAAGAATAATATTGCATAGGAAACTGGAATGTTAGGTCCATGAATCAAGGTAAATTGAAAGTGGTGAAACAGGAGATGGCAAGAGTGAACATTGACATTTTAGGAATCTGCGAACTAAAATGAACTGGAATGGATGAATTTAACTCAGATGACTATTATATCTAATACTGTGGACAAGAATCCCTTAGAAGAAATGAAGTAGCCACCATAGTCAACAAAGAATCCAAAATGCAGTACTTGGATGCAATCTCAGAAATGACAGAATGATCTCTGTTCGTTTCCAAGGCAAACCATTCAATATCACAGTAATCCAACCTGTGCCCTAACCAGTAACACTGAAGAAACTGAAGTTGAACAGTTCTATGAAGACCTACAAGACCTTTTAGAACTAACACCCAAAAAAGATGTCATTTTCATTATAGGGGACTGGAATGCAAAAGTAGGAAGTCAAGAAACACCTCAAGTAAAAGGCAAATTTGGCCTTGGAATACAGAATGAAGCAGGGCAAAGGCTAATAGAGTCTTGCCAAGAGAACACACTGGTCATAGCAAACACCCTCTTCCAACAATACAAGAGAAGACTTTACACACGGACATCACCAGATGACCAACACTGAAATCAGATTGATTATATTCTTTGCACCCAAAGATGGAGAAGCTCTACACAGTCAGCAAAAACACAACCAGGAGCTCACTGTGGCTCAGATCATGAACTACTTATTGCCAAATTCAGACTTAAATTGAAGAAAGTGAGGAAAACCACTAGACCATTCAGGTATGACCTAAATCAAATCCCTTACAATTATACAGTGGAAGTGAGAAATATATATAAGGGACTAGATCTGATAGACAGAGTGCCTGATGAAATATGGATGGAAGTTTTCGATACTGTGGAGGAGACAGGGATTAAGACCATTCCCAAGAAAAAGGAATGCAGAAAACAAAATGCTATTTGAGGAGGCCTTACAAATAGCTGTGAAAAGAAGTGAGATGAAAAGCAAAGGAGAAAAGGAACAATATACACATTTAAATGTAGAGTTCCGAAGAATAGCAAGGAGAGATAAGAAGGCCTTCTTCAGTGATCAATGCAAAGAAATAGAGGAAAACAACAGAATGGGAAAAACTAGAGATCTCTTCAAGAAAATTAGAGATACAAAGGGAATATTTCATGCAAAGATTGGCTCTTACAATAATGGACAAAATGGTATGGACCTAACAGAAGCAGAAGATATTAAGAAGAGGTGGCAAGAATACACAAAAACACTGTATAAAACAGATCTTCATGACCCAGATAATCACAATGGTACGATCACTCACCTAGAGCCAGACATCCTGGAATGTGAAGTCAAGTGGGCCTTAGGAAGAATCACTACAAACAAAGCTAGTGAAGGTGATGGAACTCCAGTTGAGCTATTTCAAATCCTGAAAGATGATGTTGTGAAAGTGCTGCACTCAGTATGCCAGCAAATTTGGAAAACTCAGCAGTGGCCACAGGACAGGAAAAGGTCAGTTTTCATTCCAATCCGAAAGAAAGGCAATACCAGAGAACGTTCAAACTACCATGCAATTGCACTCATCTCACATGCTAGTCAAGTAATGCTCAAAGTTCTCCAAGCCAGGCTTCAACAATATGTGAACTGTGAAATTCCAGATGTTCAAGCTGGTTTTAGAAAAGGCAGAGGAACCAGAGATCAAATTGCCAACACCCGCTGGATCGTGGAAAAAGATTTCCAGAAAAACATCTATTTCTTTTTTTATTGACTATGCCAAAGCCTTTGACTTTGTGGATCACAACAGACTGTGGAAAATTCTGAGAGAGATGGAAATACCAGACCACCTGACCTGCCTCTTGAGAAATCTGCATGCAGGTCAGGAAACAACAGTTAGAACTGAACATGGAACAACAGACTGGTTCCAAATAGGAAAAGGAGTATGTTAAGGCTGTATATTGTCACTCTGCATATTTAACTATATACAGAGTACATCATGAGAAATCCTGGAATGGATAAAGCACATACTGGAATCAAGATTGTAGGGAGAAATATCAATAACCTCAGATATGCAGATGACATCACCCTTATGGCAGAAAGTGAAGAAGAACTAAACGGCTTCTTGACTAAAGTGAAAGAGGAGAGTGAAAACGTTGGCTAAAAGCTCAACATTAAGAAAACTAAGATCATGGCATCCAGTTCCATCACTTCATGGGAAATAGATGGGGAAACAGTAGAAACAGTGTCAGACTTTATTTTTTGGGGCTCCAAAATCACTGCAGATGGTGACTGCAGCCCTGAAATTAAAAAACATTTACTCCTTGGAAGAAAAGCTATGACAAACCTAGACACCATATTAAAAAGCAGAGATGTTACTTTGCCAACAAAGGTCTTTCTAGTGAAAGCTATGGTCTTTCCTATAGTCATTATGGACTGAGAGTTGGACTATAAAGAAAGCTGAGCACTGAAGAATTGATGCTTTTGAACCTTTATGTTGGAGAAGACTCTTGAGGGTCCTTTGGACTGCAAGGAGATCCATCCAGTCCTTGCTAAAGGAGATCAGTATTGTCATGAGTGCAGGGGACCTCTTGATTGATTATACTGCCCTTTTAAAGGAGACCCCAGAGAGCTCCTTCTCCCATTCTACCATATAAGGACACAGAAAGATTCCTTTTGGACTCTGTCCACCAGAGTTGTGAGAGAATAAATTCTGTGGTTTTAAGTCACCCGTTTGGCGACTTAAATGCTTAAGGCATCTCTTGGAATATAACACATAATCCAAGTCTCTTCATATAATTCTTTTCATTTCAAAGAATCTCAATTATACTTAAGGTGAAATTTATAACTTTTTTCCTAAAATTATACAGGTTTTCAAGCTTAGAGTGACTGGTCTTTTATCTCTTTTCTTTACAGATTTTGTTCATCAATTTGAGGTTAGAAATGAATTTTTAAAACACAGCTGAACCATGATTTATAAAAGAAAATGTGATTAATTTGACATATTAAAATTTATAACCTCTGCTATATAAGAGACACCAAAGAATAGAAAAAGACAAGTCAGAGACTCATGGAAAATATTTGCAAAACACATTATCTGTTAAAGGACTGATATACAGTGCACTCTTAAACCTCAATAAGAGACAATTAACCCAGTTGAAAATCTGTAAAATACCTGAAAATTCACCTCACCAAAAAAGATATACAGATGGCAATTAATTAAACATGAAAAGATGGCCAACACTATCAATCACTAGGTAACTGGAACAACCTGCTGTCACTTCACATTTTATAGAATGGCTAAAATTTTTTTAATGGTCAAAATAAAAAAGAAAACAAAATATCAAGTGCTGGTGATGTGTAAGATTTTGGCCAAAACTGAATGCACCCAACATGCCCTTAAAAAAAATGACTGGACAAACAAACTATGGTACATTTAAGTGATGAGATATTTTTTTGTGCAGTAATAAAGGAATGAGCTATAATGCCACAAAAATACACAGAGAAAATTTGAATGCCTATTGCTTAGGGAAAGTAAATTGCATGAAAAAGCTATAAACTCTAAGATTCCAAATATATGACATCCTGGAAAGAGATATAAAAGACATTAGTGAACTCCAGAGACTTGGGGACAGGTGGGAAGGATGAGTAAATGAAGCATAGGAAGATATAAATCTTGATAATGTTAAATTTCTCAAAATCTAGAAAACTGTACACTGCAGAGTGAATCCTGATGTAAACTACAGACTGTATACAGACTTTACTTAATAATAATGTATCAATATCAGTTCATCAATTGTAACAAATGTATCATAGTAAAGCAAAATTCTAAGAATAAACAGTGACTGCGGGTAGAGAAGGTTGTATGTTAGCATTCTCATCTATCTCCTCAATTCTCAGTAAATACAAAACAGTTCTAAAATCAAGTCTATTAGTTTCAGTAACAATATAATGTAGAGACTAGATAACCTGGAGCAATTGTATTAGATCAATTTAATATTGATTTCAACTCTAAAATGCTGTTACGGACATTGTGTCATGGGGCAAAATATATTATTCCACTGCATTAATGCTCTTTAAAACTTCCTGATTTAACATGGAATTTCTTTTCCCTTGGCTTCATGTTTCTGTGAAAAGGGTGCTCCATTGGAGTAATTCCCCTTGTTTCCTCACTTATTCCTCCTCAACAAAATCAATAAGATTAGTGTATTTAAAGAACATATGGTGGGGAGACCTAATGGGGCAAAATGACTCAGGGAACGAGCGGTTGTCGGGGTCAGATCATGTAAGATACTAGAGCTTATGGTGAGGTGGCTTTATTTACTTTTTTCACAAAGCGGAATCATACTAAGGCTTATGGTACTGTAATAATGTTACTTGATTTATGTTATAAAAGGATCATACTCTTAAATGATAATACAAGGGTCAAGATGGGCTTCCCTGATGACTCAGTGGTAAAGAATTTACCTGCAATGCAGCAGATGTGGGTTTGATCCCTGGATTGGGAAGCT
Source organism: Aepyceros melampus (assembly GCA_006408695.1). NCBI lineage: Eukaryota > Metazoa > Chordata > Mammalia > Artiodactyla > Bovidae > Aepyceros > Aepyceros melampus. Next base: position 193,481 of record SJXQ01007869.1, read on the forward strand.
CCCCTGGAGAAGGAAATGACAACTGACTTCAGTATCCTTGCCTGAGGAATCCCATGAACAGAGGAGCCTGGTGGGTTATACAGTCGATGGGTTTGTGAAGAGTAGGACATGACTAAACCACCACCACAGGAGTCAAGAGCAGAGAGAGAAAGTGTAGCTAAAAGTCAAGTCCAATAGTCTATGAAGCAGATGATGATGAAGTAAGTTAGAATGGCACATCAGTGGAAGTCTCGAAAATTAGAATGATGAAGGAAAGAATTTGCTGAAAGCAGCAGAGGAAAAGATATGAATTAAAATTCTTTTAAAGATTGAATTCTGGAAAAAAAATAGCATTGCTATGGATTGATTTGGGCATCACTGGGTCATAACAGAGATAAGATTTAAACTAAGAGAGCAGAGCAGAGATAAATGACCTAAATGAATAAGCTGATCTAATGGAAACTTATACTTTTGCATTATGAATAAGCAAACAGAAAAAGAAGGAAAGGGGGACTAAAAGATATGTTGTTTCTGCTTCACATTTTCCCTGAAGCAACCTTGCTTTCATTGGGTTGGAGAATAAAAGCAAGAATCAATACTCAATGATTTTCTCTCTAAATATATGTATAAGAAAGAAATGTGTTTAACTGCAAGTAATAGAAAACCTGACAAAGTAGAATAAACACATGGGTGTTTGTTTGTTTGTTTTTCTCACACATATCATTACTCAAAGGCTGGGCAGCCTTAGTTCTGGTTCAGATACTCTATATGACCATCAGAAGACCAGGCTGTTTCTCATTCTGCTTTATCCAACTCGCTGCCTTGACTTTTCTCCTCATGTTTATTGCATTATAGTGGCAACAAGGTTGTTGCTTCTCCAGGCTTATGCACATGTTCTTGGCAGGATGAAGAGGAATCACAAAGACACAATTCTGTCTCTTTACATCGGCAAAGTAAAAAGTTTTATAGAGACCTTCACAGCACACTTACCTTACAGGTCATTGGCAAAAGATGTGTCCTGCTGCCTCTTTTGATGAAAATAAGACTCAGCCACCTGAAACTTAAGATACTTACACACAAGGAGAAAAGCCTTAGTTACCTGTGCTCATATGCTGACAACTCTTTCTCACACACACATTCATGTGTATATTTTCACTCATTTTAATTCTTATATTAATTCATTTATTAATAGTATATCCCATCTTCCCATTATCGTCAAAATTAGCAAAAATATTGGAAAAAAATTTTGTATCTTTTTATGACCTTGAGACATAAGTTAAAAACACAATGTGACAAGTTATGTGAATTACAAAAATGGCACGTTACTTAGAATTTTTTATAAAAATTGCCTGCAATTTTCATGTTTTGTTTTAAGCAAAGGGCTGACAACATGTACTTCTTAGGGAACTGTTGCATGCTCTTAATATTTGAAATGTCCAAAATTATTTTTCTTTGGTACAGAGAAGTAACCACTAATCTCAGATTTTAATCTGCTACTTGAGACCTTAAATCATAGATCCCAGAGGGCACAGACTTCTGACTCATCCCTCTTTCTATGTTATAAAATTCCCATCCGTGCTGCATCTGGGTAAATAATTCAGCTTGCTCATTGCTATAAAAATATCAGAGACCCCGAGAACATTTTTTGAAGTGTCCCAGTCTTTTTCAGTCCAATAGTCCAACCTGATTTTTGACTATTTTACTCAAATAGTCCAATCTGATGGTCTATTTGTCAGTATGCTGCTGCTGCTGCTGCTAAGTCACTTCAGTCGTGTCCAACTCTGTGCGACCCCATAGATGGTAGCCCACCAGGCTCCCCCGTCCCTGGGATTCTCCAGGCAAGAACACTGGAGTGGGTTGCCATTTCCTTCTCCAATGCATGAAAGTGAGAAGTAAAAGTGAAGTCGCTCAGTCGTGTCTGACTCTTAGCAACCCCATGGACTGCAGCCTAGCAGGCTCCTCTGCCCATGGGATTTTGCAGGCAAGAGTACTGGAGTGGGGTGCCATTGCCTTCTCTGATTTGTCAGTATAATAAGCCTAAAATAGTTTTCAGCTTTGTATGAATCTGAGTTGAACTCACTCTCCACGTCATGCTCCCAAAGATGTATCCATAATTCTTTCCAAGATAGGTGGCCTGGAACTACTACCCTTGTCCAGGCTGGTCTGTGTAGATGAGACCCTGAAGAATTTGAATCATGCTTCCCTGGTGGCTCAGAGGTTAAAGCGTCTGCCTGCAATGTGGGAGACCTGGGTTCGATCCCTGGGTTGGGAGGATCCCCTGGAGAAGGAAATGGCAACCCACTCTAGTATTCTTGCCTGGAGAATCCCATGGACGGAGGAGCCTTGTGGGCTACAGTCCACGGGGTCGCAAAGAGTCGGACACGACTGAGCGACTTCACTTTCTTCTTTCTTCATGTAGTGAGAAGGTCAACTAGGTTCTGTTTGAGTTTTCCAAGATTCTTAGAAAAGAATCTGTGAGCCACATATGTCACATTTTATTTGATCTATATGTTCAGGTTCTACTTTGCTCTGAGAATCTTTTGCTGGTGGAGTAATTGAAGAGGAGAAAAAGATTTTTTTTTTTCCATCACCCAACCCAATAATCATTATTTTCCTTTACATTTGGTTTGCAAATGGAAGAGCTTGTTGGTAGTTGGTCTCTCTCCTGCTTTGTCTTATAATATGGAGGCCCATTAAATGAATTATACTTTCAATGTTTTGCCAGGAGATATCCACAGCCAATCCACAAGTTCATTAGTTATTTACCCCAAGTTGCTGGAGCGAACAAATGAGTCCATCATACTGCTGTTAGGTAACTGAAAGTGAAAGTCACTCAGTTGTGTTCGACTCTGTGACCTCATAGATCATACACAATTCTTGGAATTCTGCAGGCCACAATTCTGGAGTGGGTAGCCTTTCCCTTCTCCAGGGGACCTTCCCAATCCAGGGATCGAACCCTGGTATCCCTTATTGCAGGTGGATTCTTTACCAGGTGAGCCACAAGGGAAGCCCAAGAAAACTGAACTGGGTTGTCTATCCTTTTTCCAAGGGATCTTCCTGACTCAAGAATCGAACTGGGGTCTCCTGCACTGCAGGTGGATTCTTTACCAAGTGAGCTATGAGGGAAGCCGGTTAGGCAGTAAGATGACCTTTTATTCCAAACTGCAAAGGGAAATGTCTTAGTATTTTCCAGCCTTTGGGAGTGATTTATTGACTCCATTGTTGGCCTCTGCTGTGGCTGGCCCCAGAACCAACACCATGTGTCTGTCTTTTGGTGTCTCAGTGCATCCATGTGAATCAATTTTCATAACATAGAAGAAAGCACTTATTTGACACACAATTTGACAACTTTTTTCAACCTCACAAATTAGTTTTATTTAATTCTAATATAGTAATAACAAAAATAGCTTTCATTCATAGCATTCTCAGATTGAATCAAGCATTACACAGTTGATATGGAATATTTTAGTTAAAATGTCAGAACAATTAACAGGGATAGATATTATCATTGCTTCTGATTTAGAGATTACCAAAGTTGTTTTTTTTTTTTTTTTTTTTTTTTTTACAATACTGTATTGGTTTTGCCATACACTGACATGAATCAGCCATGGGTGTACCTGAGTTCCAATCCTGAATACCCCTCCCCCCTCCCTCCCCATATCATCTCTCTGGGTCATCCCAGTGCACCAAGCCCCAAGTATCCTGTATTGGACCTAGACTGGCAATTCGTTTCTTACATGATAGTATACATGTTTCAATGCCATTCTCCCAAATCATCCCACCCTCTCCCTCTCACACAGAGTCCAAAAGTCTGTTCTATACATCCGTGTCTCTTTTGCCGTCTCGCATACAGGGTTATCATTACCATCTTTCTAAATTCCATATATATGTTTTAGTATACTGTATTGGTGTTTTTCTTTCTGGCTTACTTCACTCTGTATAATCGGCTTCAGTTTCATCCACCTCGTTAGAACTGATTCAAATGTATTCTTTTTAATAGCTGAGTAATACTCCATTGTGTATATGTACCACAACTTTCTTATCCATTCATCTGCTGATGGACATCTAGGTTGCTTCCATGTCCTGGCTAATATTATAAACACTGCTGCGATGAACATTGGGGTACACGTGTCTCTTTCAATTCTGGTTTCCTCAGTGTGTATGCCCAGCAGTGGGATTGCTGGCTCATAAGGCAGTTTTATTTATTTATTTATTTATTTATTTATGGCTATGTTGGTCTTCATTGCTGTGTGGGCCTTTCTCTAGCTGTGCTGAGTTGGGAGTCACTCTCCAGTTCTTACTGTGGTGTCTTCTCTTGCTATGCACCATGGGCTGTAGGGTGTGTGGGCTCCCCAGCTCTCGAGCACAGGCTGGATGGTTGTGGCACGTGGTCTTAGCTGCTGCAAAGCACATGGGATCTTCTGGGACTGGATGGAAGCTGTGTCTCATACACGGTAGGATTCTCTACCACTGAGCCACCAGGGATGCGTGATGATGGACTTCTTTTTATCTTTAAATGTTTTATTCTTAGCTGTAAATATTTTATATTTAGAAAACATCATTTGAATATATTTACTCATTTAGTTTATTTGTGGAACATGTCAGTTATCTCTAGGGTCTTCCTGGTGTCCAGTGATTCTCATCCACCAGGCTTTATGAGTCTGATTCTGTTTTCTGTTGTTTCTACTGGTATTTACATATGGTGGCTTCTTTCCTTTGTATTTTGTCAGTTTTTCAACAAGGAGTTTCTCATGACTCTTTGAGGTGTGATAATTCTTTGAATTAAAATGGATTTCTCCAGAGAGAAATGGTAATTGATTTTTTTCTCAGAGGCCTGAGCTCACTAGGAAGTCAGAACTGTTTTAAAAGTTAAATCACTGGTCTTTTTTTTCTTTTTTATTCGGTCTTAGTTTTAAAAATCCACTTGAGAGGATTCCATTCATTTGTCAAACACCTAAGAGACCCGGCTGCTGCCTTCCCTTTAGTTTGGCAAGTGCGCATGGCTTTTCCTCCTGCCATCCCCCCCACCTGCCTCCCCACCCCTCCCTCTACCTTCTCTTCATTTTATTACCATCGTGGTTATCCTTCTGTTCTTCACTGTGTTTTGATGATTTTCTTAGTGCTCCTCTGAGCAGGATGTTTATTTCAAGCTCCCTACTCCACGGGTCTTACACTTAGGGAGCTTTACTATTACATTTATCACTTTGTTGTTCTTGTTCAATTACTAAGTCAGGTGTTACTTGCTGCGACCCCATGGACTGCAGCCCACCAGGCTCCTCTGTCCGTGGGATTTCCCAGGCAAGAGTACTGAGGTGGATCGCCACTTCCTTCTCCAGGGGGTCTTCCTGACCCAGGGATTGCAGTTGCATTTCCTGCATTGGATTCTTTAACACTGAGCCACTATGGAAATCCTATAATTATCACTTAGGATGTGTCTAAACTTTTCTTCTCATCTCAGAACCTTCAGGACTTAACCTAAAGCTTAAAATTCCCCCATATGGCAAACACCCTCTAGGGAAAAGCACATTTCAATAACTGACATGTCTCTCTGTCTGGTGTCACTTTATATTTGGCAGAATGTTCTTTATTTTCTTGCCAGATGATGAAAACATTCAAGAAAGCTTATAATGTTTTGGCAAGCATGGCTTATTGTTTTCAGGAAAACCTAGGCCAGGCCTGCCAAATCACAAAGAATGGAAAACTTCTTTCCTTGTATAGAATGGACATAAAAATTAGATTCAGACTCATTTGGCCCATTATTGCACATTTTATAAATTAGTTTTTAACAACTTTCAGAATAGTTCCTAGATGTGCAGACAATTTAATCTATCTTTATATTAGCACCCCTTTTATACTGTACATTATACTTTAGATTAAGAGCAATTAACTTGGTTTATCTATGTACAGTTTTAATCAGAAAATTAAAATTGATAAATGGACATATCAGTATACAGATGGGGTAGAGACAGATACATTGATAGAAAGTTAGCTTTCTTAAAAGAAAGATATAATGTATCTTGGAGATTATAGGTTACCTCTTTCAATTCAAGCTATACAGCCTCTTAAAATGATAGTCCAGAATTCAAATTGCTACCAAGATTTTTCTAGATAATGATATCAATAAAATAAGTTTATCCTCACTACAGTTTCATAACCTTTATAAACTAGTCTACAGGATCTATTATATACTTTTCTTTATATTCTTACTCTGTTATTTTTAATATGTACAACTTACCCTCAACATCAAGAACATGATAATAGACAGCTAACTGAAATAATTTCTGTCCTAACAATAAAGAGACATGAGTTGATTGCTTTAAAAATGCTTATTTGATTACACTGACTTGTATGGAGTTCAATCAAATTGAATTGAGAGTGATAAAGATGTATCTCAAAAGAAAAACAAAAAACAAAAAACCTAGGGATATTCATGATCAGTCAGAGACACATAGTTTGCTAAATTATTAATAATGATGAGAACAATTTTATTTCTTGTTGGATGAGCAAATTCTATTTTTTTTCTTTTTTT
>SJXQ01007870.1:0-233526 GCA_006408695.1 Aepyceros melampus
GTTTTGGTATTAGGGTGATGGTGGCCTCATAGAATAAGTTTGGAAGTTTACCTTCCTCTGCAATTTTCTGAAAGAGTTTAATAGGATAGGTGTTAGCTCTTCTCGAAATTTTTGGTAGAATTCAACTGTGAAGCCGTCTGGACCTGGGCTTTTGTTTGCTAGAAGGTTTCTGATTACAGTTTCAATTTCCATGCTCATGATGGGTCTGTTAAGATTTTCTATTTCTTTCTGGTTCAGTTTTGAAAAGTTGTACTTTTCTAAGAATTTGCCCATTTCTTCCACGTTGTCCATTTTATTGGCATATAATTGCTGATAGTAGTCTCTTATGATCCTTTGTATTTCTGTAATTTCTATTGTGATCTCTACATTTTCATTTCTAATTTTATTGATTTGATTTTTCTCCCTTTGTTTCTTGATGAGTCTGGCTATCCTAACTTAGTTGTCCTAAGTTAGGTAAGAAAGTGTTGCTGCTAAATGCATGCCTCTTTTTTAAAAATTAATTAATTGGAGGATAATTACTTTACAATGTTATGGTGGTTTTTGCCATATATGGACATGAATCAACTATGGGTACACATGTGTTCCCCCATCATGAACCCCCTTCCCACTCCCCTCCCCACCCCATCCCTCTGGGTTGCCCCAGAGCACCAGCTTTGTGTGCCCTGCTTCATGCATCAAACTTGCACCAGTCATCTATTTTACATATGGTAATATACATGTTTCAATGCTCTTCTTCAAATCATCATACCCTCACCTTATCCCACATAGCCCCAAAGTCTGTCCTTTACATCTGTATCGCTTTTGCTGTCTTGCATATAGGATCATCCTTACTGTCTTTCTAAATTCGATATACATGCATTAATATATTGTATTAGTGTTTCTCTTTCTAGCTTACTTCACTCTGTATAATAGGCTCTAGTTTCATCTACCTCTTTAGAATTGATTCAAATGCATTCTTTTTTATAGCTTAGTAATATTCCATTATGTATGTGTACCACACTTCCTAATGCATTTATCTGCCATGGATGTGGTCTCTTTTTTTTAAGTTTTCAGTAAAGAGTTTTTACTAAAAATTTTAGGATAACCTCTAAAAGAATAACTGAAGACTCTATGCCATTCAAAGAAAAGAGAAGAAGGAATGAAGAAATCTTTCTCAAAAAAAAAAAAAAAAAGAAAGACAAATAGAAAAGAAAGGAAAAAGATTATAAACAGAAATTGTAAAACATGCTAAAAGTAAATATAAATATAAAAGGACAAAAACCTTCTTACTAAAAGATGTAGAATAAGGTAAGGCAAAGACCAATAGTCACCCAAAAACATTTCATTAAATTTTATGAAATAAGGGAAAATAAATTAATGCAATACCATTTTACCTATTAAATTGAAAAAAGTATGCTTAAACAATTCTGGTGTAATATAAATTGTTATACTCTTACTGGAAAGAAAATTGCCTAAAAGATATTCATTACAATGTGGTATATAATTTGTAAGAAAATTGGCTAATACAAAAAAATTACCTAAAAGATACTCATTATAGTGGTATATTATATAGTTCAGTTCAGTCACTCAGTCGTGTCTGACTCTGAGACCCCATGAACTGCAGCACACCAGGCCTCCCTGTCCATCACCAACTCCCAGAGCTTGCTCAAACTCATGTCCATTGAGTCAGTGATGCCATTCAACCATCTTATCCTCTGTCATCCCCTTCTCCTCCTGCCTTCAGTCTTTGTCAGCATCAGGGTCTTTTCAAATTAGTCAGCTCTTCACATCAGGTGGCCAAAGTATTGGAGTTTCAGCTTCAACATCAGTCCTTCCAATGAACTCCCGGAACTGATCTCTTTTAGGATGGACTGGTTGGATATCCTTGCTGTCGAAGGGACTCTCAAGAGTCTTCTCCAACACCACAGTTCAAAAGCATCAATTCTTCAGTGCTCAGCTTTCTTCACAGTCCAACTCTCACATCCATACATGACCACTGGAAAAACCATAGCTTTGACTAGACGGACCTTTGTTGACAAAGTAATGTCTCTGCTTTTTAATATGCATCTAGGTTGCTCATAACTTTTCTTCCAAGGAGTAAGTGTCTCTTAATTTTATGGCTGTAGTCACCATCTACAGTAATTTTTGAGCCCAGAAAATAAAGTCAGCCACTGTTTCTACTGCTTCCCCATCTATTTGCCATGAAGTGATGGGACCGGATGCCATGATCTTAGTCTTCTGAATGTTCAGCTTTAAGCCAACCTTTTCACTCTCCTCTTTCACTTTCATCAAGAGGCTCTTTAGTTCTTCACTTTCTGCCATAAGGGTGGTGTCATCTGCATATCTGAGGTTATTGATATTTCTCCCAGCAATCTTGATTCAAGCTTGTGCTTCTTCCAGCCCAGCATTTCTCATGATGTACTTTGCATATAAGTTAAATAAGCAGGGTGACAATATACAGCCTTGACATACTTCTTTTCCTATTTGGAACCAGTCTGTTGTTCCATGTCCAGTTCTAACTGTTGCTTCCTGACCTGCATACAGGTTTCTCAAGAGGCAGGTCATTACAATGTGGTATATATTAGAATATATAAAATTAATATAATAATATTAAAGATAGGATTTCATACAGAGGCCCAACAATGGAAAATGGTTCAACGTCTATATTACTGAATATTGTACTAACATTAAAATCATGTTTTCAAATGATGTGCAGTGAGATGGAAAGTGTTTAGAACTTAATAATTGAATAAAACATGATACACAATTCAATCACAAGATTGTTAAGGAAACTACATATTTAATTAATATGTGTAAATGTGTGTTCATTTTTTAAAACTAGTGTAACACAATGTTAATATAAAAATATTTTAGTTTAGTTTCTGCTAAGGACCAAAAAAAAACAGATTCCCAAATGAAGTATGAGACCATCATGTAGCTTGCAAAGGAAGGTTGTGGAAAACCATTTGTTTCCAACCCTTTTGTTAACATCAAGAAGAGAAGTAGAAGATTAGAAGAGTTAGCTAGAGTCTTTGGTGTGCTCGTGTGTATGGTATCCATCCATTCCCCTCCCCAAGGAAGGAGAATAATAGAATTCTCCCTTCTCAACTAAAGAGAGAGAATGAGGAAACTACTCAAAGGGCTTAATATTTGTCACTACAATTGCTGTACATGGTGAACAGATATCAGAATGTGTTTGAGAAATCTGAAGATGAGTAAATTCCCGGTAAGCTTATCTGCTGAGGGAAGTAGGGGTGCTTTCACACTGATATCTGCCTGTCTCCTCAAGATTGCCCTGACCAGATGTGACCTCAAGTGAGAGACAGCCTGGTGAACTTGCAGTAATCTTGCTCAGTATTGCCATCCAGAGGGACAAGAGGACTCCAACGGTGAGAGAAATTTTACATGGCAGTGGAACCCTGAAAACCAGGGAGAGAAAGAAAGCAAGAGGGAGGTGAGGCCATTCCCTAGGCAAAGGAATTTCAGGCAAAATCTCTCATTAGGTAGAGAGGTCAAGCAGAGCAGTCTCCAAACAACCAAAAAAATGTTCCGGGATAGATAGTCTTAAACATCTCCCTGATAAAAAGCACATTCCAGTTCTGAACAGTATCAGTCAGATAAAAGAACACCTCATTCCCTTCCTTCCTCCCCTCTCCATTTCCTCAATAGTCAGACACTGTGACTGACAAGACTAAGAAGAAGGGGCAAGACATCAGATGTCAGGCAGAGGAGGAAAGCACTCAGATTTTCTCCCACTGCAGTTACCTAGCCTACAGCTGGCAGGCGCTGGGAGAGGGGGAGTACCTAGTATTTTGAATATGGTTAAAATGTGCTGAGTATCACAGTGGACTAAAAAATATTGCTGTTTGGAGAAGATTTCATTATCTGAAAGTGACTTGATAAGCCTGGGGACTTGCCCTAAATTTCATCCAGGAAAAGAACTAGGACTAAGAGAAGAATTAGTCAACACAGTAAATGAACAAAGACAGGAAGAGACAAGAAGGAATGTGGTTTGTGATTATATCCCACAAGACATGCTTGATCCACATGGCAGTTACATCTAGAAGAAAGAGGAGAGACTACAAGGAAATCTGCCCTTATTAACAGTATATTTGGATGAAATCGTAATGGGATTACTTGAGACTTCTTCTTTTTTGATTTTTATAAAATCAGCAAGATGCCTTTTATCCTGTAACCAAAGGGGATTTGTAGTGCATGGTTTCCTGGGCCCCTAGATCATAATGAATCTTTTCTTTTCTTTTAACTACTAAGTTTCCTTCAGAAGGTAGGATGGCTTCTCACTGAAAAATTACTGCAATCCTTCTGGAAAAATGCTAAGATATATTTAAACTACAGTTTATTCTGTAAAATCTCAGCATAATACATTAAACATATTATCTTTTATTATGTAAAAAAATTATAAGTTGCACTAGCAAAAAACAAATCATTCACAATGATAAAGAGGTTAACTTTTACTCTGTAGTTAACTGAGTTAGGAAATAAGCTTAAGCACAGGGGAGGGGAATCTATCATAAATGCACAGAATTAATGCTTCATAGCTCCTTAATCATGTTTTCTAACTTCACTTTTAAAATGTATGCACATACGTGCAATATTTTACATATTCTGTAACCTCTTAACTCACAAAATTATCCCACAATTTAAAAAATTTACTATAAGAATGTTTATTTTATTATATCATTTGTTTTTGTTATTTTAGTGAAAATTTTTAACTAATATTCCCTATAAGAAGACTTTAATTTGGGGCCATGCATCCCTGGAAAATCAGAATGACTTAAGATCTTAGCTGTAATTTTCCTCTTTATAAAAATACCCAATCTCCCTCATAAGAGTGTTAGGATTTAATTAATCACCTGACACATTGAGAATATCAAAGTGCAGATCTGTGTGAAGATTTTTCAGTTACAGCTTTTTTGGTCACCAGAAATACAGAGCTGTGAATTAATTTTTACATCTCTCTCAAAGATAAAGAAGTCCTTAATAAATTAATATTAAAATAGATTATCTGAAACGTTAGTCTCAGTAACTGCATGATTTTGGTGATTATGGGTATGCAATTGAACGAGGAAAAGAATGCATAAAGAAACTTTCTTTATCTTCTTTATGGTGTTTCATGAATCAGATGGAATCTGGTAATTAAAACAGAGAAATATTATGACTGAACCAGTAAAAAAAATGTTAATCAATATAAGATGCTGATATATCTATGTTGATTGAAAAACAAACACATGTATACACATGCATGTAGAGAAAGAGAGATAGGAAGAGAGACCTAGACAGAATTCTCAAGTGACCCCCAAGATTCCTGTCCTCTGGTATAGTCACTCCATATATGTATTCCTGTTGAGTACACGCAGGAATTAGGAATATGAAAGGATAATTGCTTTGATGATTAGATTACATTATATAAGACACTGTTGTAGCTGGCTGGAAAGATTCTCCTGCTAACTGAAGAATCAATTGTCCTGTTACAAGGGCCAAAGGTTAGGACCTGCGGGCAGCCTCTAGCAACTGGGAGTGACTCCTGGCTAACAGGAGTGTCCAACTGTGTTCCTTTCTTCAACCTCTAGGAAGAATAAATTCCTTTACTTTTTCTAGCCCCAGAGGCTGTTCACAATCCATGGCTCATGGCCCCTTCTTCCATCTTCAAAGCCAGCAAGGATGGGTTAAGTCTTTCTCAGGTCAAGCTATTCTGACCTCCTCTTCCAGCTCCTCACTCTGCATTTAAAGATCTATGTGATAACATTAGACCCAATCAAAGAATCCTGGAAGAGCTCCCTGACTCAAGGTCAGCTGATTAGAAACTTTAATCCTATTGTTACCTTTATTTTCCTTTGCCATGTAACATATTCACAAATTCCTGATATTAGGGTGTAGACATCCTCACCCCATCATTCTGGCCATCAAAAACTTCAACAAAACAAGAAAAGAGTACTAGAATGATGAAAAAACACAAATATTGATTTTAAGGATTTATTCTAAAGTCTTAATCACACCACTAGGGTGAATACTTGGAAAATTTTCTAAGTTACTGAAGCACAACAAAACTGAACTTTCTCCTTATCTTTCTATGTAGATTATCATATATTGTATGGTTCTCAATAAGTTAAACAAGAATCATAAATAAAAATATGTTCATATTTTAACAAAGATGAAATATATTCAAAATTCAACTATTATTTAATTTTTAATTGATTTTTATTTTTTAGTTTGTTTTGCTTTACAATACCGTATTCGTTTTGCTATACATTGACATGAATCAGCCACGAGTGTACATGAACTCCCAATCCCGACCCCCACCTCCCCACTCCCGCCCCACACCATCTCTCTGGATTATCCCCGTGCATCAGTCCCAGGCATCCTGTATCCTGCATTGAACCTAGACCGGCGATTCGTTTCACTTAGGATATCATATATGTTACACTGCCACTCTCCCAAATCATCCCACCCTCTCCCTCTCCCACGGAGTCCAAAAGGCCGTTCTATACATCTGTGTCTCTTTTGCTGTCTCGCATACAGGGTTATCATTACCATCTTTCTAAATTCCATATATATGTGTAAGTATACTGTATTGGTGTTTTTCTTTCTGGCTTACTTCACTCTGTATAATCGGCTTCAGCTTCATCCACCTCATTAGAACTGATGCAAATGTATTCTTTTTAATGGCTGAGTAATACTCCATTGTGTATATGTACCACAGCTTTCTTATCCATTCATCTGCTGATGGACATCTAGGTTGCTTCCATGTCCTGGCTATTATAAATAGTGCTGCGATGAACATTGGGGTACACGTGTCTCTTTCAATTCTGGTTTCCTTGGTGTGTATGCCCAGCAGTGGGATTGCTGGGTCATAAGGCAGTTCTATTTGTAATTTTTTAAGGAATCTCCACACTGTTCTCCATAGTGGCTGTACTAATTTGCATTCCCACCAACAATGTAAGAGGGTTCCTTTTTTTCCACACCCTCTCCAGCATTTATTGCTTGTTGACTTTTGGATCACAGCCATAATTTTATTATCTTCAATTGATTTGTGTACCTTAGTCAGTCAGTCAGTCAGTACAGTGGCTCAATCATGTCCAACTCTTTGCGACCCCATGAACTGCAGCACGCCAGGCCTCCCTGTCCATCACCAACTCCCAGAGTTTACCCAAACTATGTCCATTGAGTCAATGATGCCATCTAACCATCTCATCCTCTGTCATCTCCTTCTCCTCCTGCCCTCAATCTTTCCCAGCTGATGCTGGGAAAGATCTGATGAGTCTTTTCAAATGAGTCAGCTTTTTGCATCACGTGGCCAAAATATTGGAGTTTCAGCTTCAACATCAGTCCTTCCAATGAAAACCCAGAACTGATTTCCTTCAAAAGTCTCTCCTAATTGCTCAGAATAATTAGGGATATTGATCAATTCATGTTTTGGTAAAAGGCTCCTATTTTCATTGAAAATTAATAAATGTTACTATTATATAATAATATTATCACTTAGCTGTTTAAATGAAAAGCGAAATAAACCACTAATTTAGATTCCTTAAGATAAAGCATTTATGGCAAAAAAAATCAGAATAAAATGTATCATTTTATGTTATTAGTCCAAGTTTTTCCACCATTAAAAATTAAAAGTACAAGTCAATACTGCTAAAAATTATCACTAATGATATTGTTATTTTACAAAACTATAAATCCACTGTTTCCAGAGCCTGGTGGAAAATTGCTGTTTAGTCAACATTACTGAATACATGATCTCTTAGAAAACCTGGTTTTTCTGTCTGTCTCTGTTTACCAGTTCAACTATGCTCACAATACATTATGAGCAAAACCAGCTCTATTACAAACCATGTTTTTAATAAACACATTCATGAAATAAAATAAACCTTTTGATGAAAGCAAATTGTACAATGGGGTCTTTTTGCTCTAAATAGGTAAAAGTAGTCTTACCTCATGGAGAGAAATATACACAATCAGCTCAACAAATCCCTGTGGTCATAGCCACTGGAAAACAAGAAACATGTAGCAACCTTTGGGGATAGCTCAATAGTACACAGTCAAAGCTATGGTTTTCCAGTAGTCATGAATGGATGTAAGAGTTGGGCCATAAAGAAAGCTGAGCACCAAAAAATTGATGCTTTTGAACTGTGATGTTAGAGAAGACTCTTGAGAGTCCCTTGGACTGCAAAGAGATAAGCCAGTCAATCCTAAAGGAAATCAATCTGAATACTCATTGGAAGGACTGATGCTGAAGCTCCAATAATCTGGCCACCTGATGCAAAGAGCTGACTCATGAGAAAAGCCCCTGATGCTGGGAAAGATTGAAGGTAGGAGGAGAAAGGGACAACAGAGGGCGAGATGGTTGGATGGCATCACTGACTCAATGGACACGAGTTTGAGCAAGCTCTGGGGGATGGTAAAGGACAAGGAAGCCTGGTGTGCTGCAGTCCATGGGGTCACAAAGAGTCGGACACCACTGAGCAACTGAACAACAATAGTACATTATACCTAAAATATCATCAAGCATACCAGCAAAGGAAAACTTATTTCAGATTCTACTCTCCAGAGTAGGTGCAGAGAGGGAAGAAATGCTATAAGATTCATTATAATTTAAAATATACAAGTACTATTTTAGAGGAAGACAAATCTGTATGCAAAGACTGACATGATCATTATAATCAATGCTCTAGTTTGCAATCTTTGATGAGTGTGGCATGGTTTTGTGTTTGCATATATTTTTAGTTGTTTTTCTTTTATGCTTAATACTACATTATGCCTTTTTGCTATATTAATGCAGATTTGGAATTTGAAAATACTTTGAGAGATGCCATCAAAGGGTTTTGAAGTCTACAGACTGGCTAGATTAAACAATGGAGTAAAGTTACAGTTCTCAGAGCAATTATTGCTCTGCTATAGCCCCTCCCATATTCAACACTATTGGGTTTTGAGTTCCAAATTTCTACAATGGCATCCCAACTACAGGTAAGTTCTTATTGTTTAGAGTTCTCAAGAAAACCCTTGAACAGTAAGTAAATAAAAGTCATATTTTATTACATCTTACTTATTATGTTCCCATAAGTAGGAGTGGTTTCCCAATGACAATTTTCAGTGTCACTTAAGTTAGTATGATTGATAGAGTGCTAAAAGTCTACTATGTGCATTAAATGAAAAGTGCAGACCAAAAATTACCTTGTTTAGTCTTTTGTACAGAATGGAATTGAGTAAATGCTATGAATTCAAACCAAAATGTGCTATGTATCTGATCATACATATAAAAATATATGTATTGGTCTAGCATATCTCAAAATGATATGTGATTGGATTAAAAATGTCAAAAATTCCTAAAATCATAAAATATTAACAATATTACATAAAATATGCTTAATGTTTGCTATGCAGTAAATTATATTCTTTCAAAATTCAAATGATTCATATGATAAGGGCCTAATCCCTAATGTGGATAGCAGGATGAGAGATAGAAGATGGAGATAGAAGGATGAAATTAAGGTTAGATGAAGTCTTAACGGTGGAGGCTCTGATCCAATGAGATTAGTGTCCCTATAAGAAGTGGCACAGAAGATCTCACTACCTCTGTCTCTCTGTGAGTACACTCAAAGGAAAGACCGTGTTAAGACCCAGTGATGATGGCCATTCTGACTGAGGTGAACCTCATTGTAACTTTGATTTGCATTTCTCTAATAATTAGTGATACTGAGCATTTTTTTTCATGTGTTTATTGGCCATCTGTATGTATTCTTTGAAGAAATATCTGTTTAGGTCCACTGCCCATTTTTCAATTGGGTTGTTTGTTTTTCAGTTATTGAGCTCTATAAGATATCTATATACTTTGGAGATTAATCCTTTGTCAGTGGTTTCATTCACAGTGTTCATAGCAGCCCTATTTACAATGGCTAGGACTTGGAAGCTACCTAGATGTCTATTGACAGAAGAATGGATAAAGAAGTGGTACATGTATATAATAGAATATTACTTGGCTATAAAAAGAAAAAATTTGAGTCAACTCTAGTGAAGTGGATAAACCTAGAGCCTGTTATACAGTGGAGTAAGTTAGAAAGAGAAAAATGAATATCTAGATTCCACATACATATGGAATCTAGAAAAATGATATTGATGAACCTTGTAGCAGGGAAGGAATGGAGATGCAAATATAGAAAATGGACTATGGACACAGTGGAGGAAGGAAAGAGTGGGACAAATGGAGAAAGTAGCATCAACATTATACACTACCATGTGTAAAACAGATAGCTAGTGAGAAGTTTCTATATAACACAAGAAGTCCAGCTTGGTGCTCTGTGATAATTTAGAGGGGTGGGATGGGAGGAAAGGATGGGAAGGAGGCTCAAAAGGGAGGTGATATATGCATAATTATCATTGGTTTGCATTGTTTTATGGCAGAAACCAACACAACATTGTAAAAGAAACTCTCCTCCAATTAAAAAATAAATATAAAGAAAAATAATTTTAAAAAGAAGATGACAAAAAAAAAAGCCTAGTGAGATAGTACCTGTCTGCAATCCATGAAGAGAGCTGTGTTACAGGACAGCAAGCACTCCTGGATCTTAATCTAGGATATCTAAACTCAAAAAATATGCTGCTGCTGCTACTGCTGCTGCTAAGTCACATCAGTCGTGTCCGACTCTGTGTGACCCCATAGACGGCGGCCCACCAGGCTCCTGTCCCTGGGATTCTCCAGGCAAGAATAATGGAGTGGGTTGCCATTTCCTTCTCCAGTGCAAAAAATATGAGAAGTCAGTTTCTATTGTTTAAGCCACCCAGTTTGTGGTATTTTGTTGCAATATAATATAATGTTGCAACTAACTACTTGGCTCTTTAGACTAAATTTACATATGTATGCTTATTTCAAATTCTATCTCCTTACACTTTTTCTTTATTGGTTGCATCATTGTTTAATTCCTCTGTGGACACTATTTTCATACTACCACTCTACAGACTTTATCCTGCATTTTCTTGGAATTTTCCATTTTATGTTATAGCCTTGTGAGTGATGGTACTGCTTTTTTCATTGATTTTCCCTGAGTTCATTCTCTTAAAGAAGCCCTACAGCTTTTGGCAACAACGTCAAATACTTTCAGATAAATGTCTTACAAAATGCCACTGATTTAGCTACAATTGCTTTGAGGCTTCTAAAAAACTGTCAAACCACAGACTATCTCCTTTTGTTTTTTCCTATGATTTCCCTAGTGTCTAATAGCATGGTAGAACTTACATGATATTGGCTAATCAATGAACAAACAAAAGAGTATGCTTCTTCATCTTTCTCTTGATATCAAAGGTAGCATCAACTGACTCAAGTTTCCAAAGAAGGGAAAGTCAACTTTTCTACACTAGCATGCAGTGTGGTAATATAAGTTCTGGATGGGCAAAAATATACAGTAGTGTGCTT
Organism: Aepyceros melampus; assembly: GCA_006408695.1. NCBI lineage: Eukaryota > Metazoa > Chordata > Mammalia > Artiodactyla > Bovidae > Aepyceros > Aepyceros melampus. The sequence goes on from SJXQ01007870.1 coordinate 11,408, forward strand.
GAAGCATTGTTCTGAATAACATAACCCCCCAGGCCTAATTCTCTGACCCACTCAAAGATTCTGTAAACTATTTATAATCTCTTAGTAAGTCCTGTCTCTGCTTTAGCAAACCAGCATTTGTTCCTGTTATTTTCAGACTTGGGTTGACATAGCACTATTACATAAACAGAGAAGTCATCACTTTCAATAAATACCAAAGAGAATCAGTGACCCAATAAAGGGTAAGAACTACAATGTAAAGGAAAACAATTTGCTTGAGAAAACGGGTTATTTCTTTTTTTCAATTAAATTGGGTTTTAAAAATTTGAATGTGAACTATTTAAGAAAAGAGCCTATAGAGTCATTATGGCAAGCTATAGTAAAAAGATAAATATTGGAAAACCTTCCCTGTTTTTACCAAATGTCTTTGTTCTTTTAATCATGTAATGTTAAAAATGTAAATAATTTTACTTTATAATTACATTATTTATTGTGAAACTCCTGCTATGTTGTGTAATAAATGCTTTTCTTAGGTTTGAACCTGAGTAGAATCAGAGTCCTATGTATAATGGGAATACAAAATATCAATATACTTGAAATTTTGTAATATAAAAGAAATCAAGTAAATTCTTTATCTTTACATCTCTAGTCGTTTACAAAGGAACTTAAATCAAATGACAATACTGTTCTCTAAGGAGCTACAGGAACTTGACAGGCATTATTTAATTCATGTTCTCACTAATCTTGGTGTGATATTACAACTCTTATTCTAACACTGGTGTAATTGAAGGACAGAAAATTAAACATTAATCCAAAGCTCCATCCACCCACACACACTGTCTACTACTTCTCTTAAATCCAAGCTCATAAGGAAGAAAGAACAAATAAAAAATGAATCCTTTCTTCAACATCATCTTCAGTGAGTATGAAAGTACACAGTGGTAGGAATGAAAATCATCTGCTCTGAAAATCTGAATTTTATTGCTAAAATTTCATCTTGCTGATTGAATTATGAGACCACTCAGAACATATCTATACTGCTGTTAATTTTAGGCTTCTTGAGGTAACAAACTGTTATGATGTTTACTCATCATCTCATGACTGAGTGACTGAACTGAATTGAACTATACCTTAATTTCTCTTTCATCCATCCATGAAGAATAGAAATTAGCAGACAGTTCAATAACAACCAGAGCATCTGATCTAGTTTCCTGTCTTCTTACTTATCCTAATGTGACAGCTAGTCCACAAAGCTAAAGTCTTCTTTAAGTATGCGGAAAAGTGCATGACATAGTGACTGGCATACAGGCAGATTTTCCTTTTCCATAAATCTACAATCACATCTAAGCAGTTAGCTTTTTACTTTAATTTGGTCTATGCAGATAAAACGATGAGGGCATCCTACTTTGTATTATGCAAGAATGAAAATAAGACAAGAAATCTATGTTTGTTTATTTGTTTGTTTAAGGTCCTAATGCTTCAGTTAATAGCTGAAGCAAATTCAGAAAATGCAGCAAGAAATTTCAGGAGAGTTACCCATGTGGTTGAAGGGGTTGGACTGTAAGAAGCCATGTGAAATAGAAGAAAGAAGGAAACAGGTGATGGGAGGAACAGTATAAGGCTAAGATCTTTGTTTTCGTCATACTCAGAAGTCAAAAGGGAGTTCTGAATAAAGACAACAAGTTTATTCACCAATTTTAGTTTGAATCTCAATGAGGTGAAAATAGAGCTGCCTTGTTCCTAATTTGTACTAAAGTCCCTCAGTGTGACAGACAAACAAACCTCCAGTAGAGGAATAAACAAGAATTCAGGAACAAACTCCCATCCTCCCAAGTCTGAAGACCATGGGCAGTAGTGTGATAACAGGAAGTTTGGAAAAGAGAGAAGCATGACAGTAGTTAAATACTCAACAAACTCTATAAGCAGAAGTCAAAATTAGTCATCATTCCATTTAGCGTGATAGCTTTGCAGTAAGTGTAAATAACAGGTTTTTGTTTTTTCTTCTCCTTCCTCTCTCTGTCCCTCTCTCTCTCTGCCTCTCCCTCCTCCTCCCTCTCTCCCCTCCTCCCTTTCTTCAATCTTGGCTAAATTCTACAACCTTTACACTGCAAAAACAACAACAAAAAAAAGGGTGTGATCTTATCCTTCACAATTTCACATAGCTAACTTTTGAAACATTAATATTTCTTTTCTTCTTCAAAAATGGTCAATATGCAGTTCTGGGGTGGGGGGAATGGATTGGAGAGAGAATGAAACAACAAAACTGTGATATACAGGTAACCCTAGAACTTTAAAAAAATATTTAATGTATTACTCCTAAGAAGATAAGGGTTATGTCAATAAAGTATTAATATTTTGAAGACACTTCTTACGTTGAAGCTATCTCCTGAAGCAGTTACATTTCCAAACCATTTCAAATAGCCCCAGGGTTTGACTGAATATCAACAGAAGGATTCATTTATCACTCCTAACCCAAACCATAATTCATGTTTTCAGAGCTATATCTCTTCTTTGACTAATCTTCTTGGACAAAGGACCTCTCTCCTTGAGGCTATTCCATTTAGTGATCAGTCCTGTATTGTTTATGACTTTCTATCAATCATATCGAGAATGGAGAAGTCACCCATCACTAGGTTCTTTATGTTTCTGCCCATGATTGTTTGTGGGAGCTTTATGCCTACTCTAAGGCTTTGCAGGTCAACATCAATGACTTGTTCTTTGAAAGGGCCCACAGCCATTCTGACATGGCATAGTCTGGCAGCCTTTGACCAAAGAACCACATCTTGGTAATTAGAAAGAGGTATAAGTGCATTAGACATCTCTAAAACTACAGAAATGCATCTTGATACAAGGTCAGTTCTCTATTTTTAACATAGTTTTATTTGCCCTATTTTGACCACATATATGCCTATATTTCAGGATCAGACAGGATTAGTCAAGTTAGCTAACCTCATATATAATCCAATCTATTTCCATTAAATATGGTAAATATGTGTACTCTTCACATGAGATGATAAATATACTTGAAAGTACTTCATCCCTAATCCTGCATTGAGAATGCAGAGCTATATTTTTAAAAGGAGCAGAGCAAATCTCTGAAATCCTCTTTGAATCTTTGCTCTGTCAGTTATTTCTTGTTCAACAAGAAATAAGAAATAACTTCTTGTTGTATGAACAAAATTTTAACTTTTCTGTGCCTCAGTTTTCTTAATATAAACATGTTAATATCAATTTTCAAAATAGTAAGAGCTCCGTGAGACAATGTATATGAAGCATCTATTCTACATTTTTTAGTTTTAGAGCTTATTACTATTATTAATGACATTTTTCAGAGTATATTGTTTCTTCATGTGACATTGCCAAAAGTCAAAGTTCCCAGAGCTGAGTCTTGTTAAAAGGATAACAGTCATAAATTAATGCAAATTATTTATATATGTGTGTATATGTATACAAAGTATAAAATACATAATATAAATAATATACATGTAAATATTTTATACATGAATATATGTGTTTATATGCATACATATGTATACATATATGTACACCTCTGTATAAATTTATACATGTAGAACCTGATTTAATTATTAATAAACTCAGGTCTATAAGACTTGCAAATCAAGTCATTTTGACTGATCAAATTGACTTTCACAGTATAGTCATTGACTTATAAGTAACACCTAAGAAATGGTATATTTTTAATGATGGATCAATAACATTGCATTTCTTTACTCAAGAAAGTTCATGATAAAGTATTATTACTGAAAGTGCTGTTTAAAGAATATATAAACAAGCTTTTGTCCTTGTAGTTTTCAAGTGTCTTCTATTGGTCACAAACAAAATGGAAGTGGCTCCAAATTCATTTTAACTAGACTAAAATTAACAAACAAAAACTAACACAAGCAAAGGAAATAAAAATTAGCCTGGAAATGGATGAAATAGAGACAGAAAAACAATGGTGAAAAATCAACAAAACCAAAAACTGGGTCATCAAAAATGACTCACCTACCTACACTGACAGATAGAAAAAACAAGATACAAACTAAGAAAATCAGGAATAAAAGAGGGAATATCACAACTAAGTTTACAAAAATAAAAGATTATAAGGAATACTATGAAAAGTTGTAAGCTAACAAATCAGATAACACCATTAAAATGGACATATTCCTAAAGAGACACAAACTACCAAACAGACTAAAGAAATAGAAAATATGACTAGACCTATAACAAGCTAAGAGAATTAATGAATGATTAAAAATCTTTCCATTTCAGAAAAAATCTAAAGCCCAGATAGTGTCACTGGTAAATTTTTATTGTTCAGTTGCTCAGTCGTGTCCAACTCTTTGTGAACCCATGGACTGTAGCATGCAGGCTTCCCTGTCTTTCACCATCACCCAGAGCTTGCTTAACAGTAAATTTTACCAAAGATTTAAAGGACTACGTCCAACTCTTCACAGGCTCTTTCAAAAATAGATAAGAATGGAATGTTTTTCTGCTCATTCTGTGGGGCTAGTATTTCCAAGAAATCAAAACATTACAAGGAAATTAAAGCAAAGACAAATTAAAAAAAACTACAGACCAATATTCTTTATGAATATAGACAGAAAAAATATTTCACATAATACTGGAAAATCAAATCCAAAAACACATAAAAAAGAATTATATACCATTACCAGATAGGATCTATCCCAGGAATGCAAGATTGGTTTAACATACAAAAATCAATCAACAAAAATATATCATGTTAATATTAATATCATATCATATTAATAGAAAAAGTGCAAAACTCATACAATAATTTCAAAAAGACACAGGATATATAATTGACAAAATCTCACACTCATTCAGGATAAAAGAAATATATTTAACAAACTAGAAATAGAAAGGAACTCTACTAGTCTGATAAAGGATTATATGAAAACCCCATAAACATCATACTTAATGGAACTGACTACCAATAGATTTCATTGGGGTTGATGAAAATGTTCTAAAATTAAATGTGATATTAGTTGCAAAATTTTGTGAATATGCTGAAACCACTAAACTGTACACTTTGAATGGATGAATCATATAGTATGTGAAACAAAGCTATTTAAAAAAAAAAAAAAGACATGCAGATGACTAATAGGCATAGGAAAAGATGTTCAACATTACTAATAATCAAAGAAATGAAAACTGAAACCACAATGAGATACCACCTCACACCTGTCAGAATGGTTATCATGAAAAAGGCCACAAAGATCAAATGTTGATGAGGATGTAAAGAAAAGAGAATTCTTAAGGAGATCCAACCAGTCCATCCTAAAGGAGATCAGTCCTGAGTGTTCATTGGAGGACTGATGTTGAAGCTGAAACTCCAATACTTCGGCCACCTGATGCAAAGAGCTGACTCATTTGAAAAGACCCTGATGCTGGGAAAGATTGAGGGCAGGAGGAGAAGGGGACAACAGAGGATGAGATGGTTAGATGGCATCACCAACTCAATGGACATGGGTTTGGATGGACTCCAGGAGTTGGTGATGGACAGGGGAGCCTGGCATGCTGTGGTTCATGGGGTCACAAAGAGTCAGACATGGCTGAGCAACTGAACAGAACTGATACCCTGTTAATGGAAATATAAAGTAGTACAGCCAATATGGAAAACAGTATGGAGGCTTCTCAAAAAACTGAAAATAGAACTACCATGTGCTGTGCTGTGCTTAGTCATGTTCAACTCCTTGTGACCCCATGGACTGTAGTCCACCAGGCTCCTCTGTCCTCTCCTCTGAGAATTTTCCAGGCAAGAAAACTGGAGTGTGTTGCCATGCCCTCCTCCAGGGGATCTTCCCAACCCAAGGATTGAACCTAGGTCTCCTGCATTGCAGGCAGATTCTTTACCATCTGAGCCACCATGGAAGCTCAAGAATACTGGAGTGGGTATCCTAACCCTTCTCCAGGAGATCTTCCCAACCCAGGAATAGAACTGGGGTCTCCTGCATTGCAGGTGGATATGACCCAGCAATTCCACTCCTGGGTATTTATCCCAAATAAGCAAAAACACTAATTCAAAAAGATACATGCACCTCAATATTGATAGTAGCATTATTTACAACTACCAAAATATGGAAGCAATCTAAGTGTCTATCAACAGATGAATGGATAAAGAATATGTGCTATATATACATAATGAAATACTACACAAGTGTATGAAAAAATGAACTAATGCTCTTTGAAACAATGTGGATGGAGTTGGGGGATATTATACCAAGTGAAATAAGTCAGTGAAATAGAAATATCATATGATATCACTTATAGTGGAGTCTAAACACCACAACAAACTAATGACTGTAAGAAAACAGATATAGAGAGCAAACTAGTGGTTACCAATAGAGAGAAAGAAGGGGAGAGGCATGACATGAATATAAGGGATCAAGAAGTACAAACTACTATGTATTAAATAAATAAGACACAAGGATATATAGTACAATACAGGGAATACAGCAGTTATTTTCAGTTCAGTTCAGTCACTCAGTCGTGTCCAACTCTTTGCAACCCCATGAACCACAGCATGCCAGACCTCCCTGTCCATCACCAACTCCCAAAGCCCACCCAAACCCATGTCCGTTGAGTCAGTGATGCCATCCAACCATCTCATCCTCTATTGTCCCCTTCTCCTCCTGCCCTCAATCTTTCCCAGCATCAGGGTCTTTCCAAATGAGTCAACTCTTCACATCAGATGGCCAAAGTATTGGAGTTTCAGCTTCAACATCAGTCCTTCTGATGTTATTTTATAATAACTATAAATAGAATATAACTTTTAAGTATAGCATGTTGTACACATGAAACCTATATAGTACTGTAAATCAATTATACTTAAATTATAAAGAAAAGAAAGATACATGCAGCCCAATGTTCATCGCAGCATTATTTACAGTTGCCAAAATATGAAATCAATCTAAGTGTCCATCAACAAATAAATGAACAAAGAAGATGTCACACACACACTCACAGGCAATGGAATACTACTCAATATAAAAAACAGTGAAATTTTGCCATTTGCAACAACATGGATGGATGGCCCTGGAAGGCATTATGCTTAGTGAAATAACAGACAAAGACAAATTCTGTGTGTTATCACTTACAGCAGAATCTAAAAAATAAAACAAATGGACAAATACAACAAAACAAAAACAGACTCATGGATATAGAGAATGAATTAGTGTTTACCACTAATTAGGGGATTAAGAAATTCAAACTGCTGCTGCTAAGTCGCTTCAGTCATGTCCAACTCTGTGCGACCCCATAGACGGCAACCCACCAGGCTCCCCTGTCCCTGGGATTCTCCAGGCAAGAACACTGGAGTGGGTTGCCATTTCCTTCTCCAATGCATGAAAGTGAAGAGTGAAAGTGAAGTCGCTCAGTCGTGTCCGACTCCTAGTGACCCCATGGACTGCAGCTTACCAGGTTCCTCCGTCCATGGGATTTTCCAGGCAAGAGTACTGGAGTGGGTTGCCATTGACTTCTCCGGAGATTCAAACTACTAGTCATGAAATAAATAACCTACAAAACTACATTGTACAGCACAGAGAAATATAGTCAATATTTTATAATAGCTTTAACAAGGGGTATAACCTATAAAAATGTTGAATTACCATGTTGAACACCTGAAACTAATATAATGTTGTAAATTAACTATACTTAAATTTTTAAAAAATTCAACAGATAACTTTTACAGCAAGATTAATGACTGGTAGCCTCAAAACAACAACATATAAAGGTGGGGCCAAAGCACAACTGCCAATGGACTGTGTGGTAGAAGCAAACATGCAGGAGGACCCAGAAGGCAGCAAAGAGATTCCCAACGGCCCAGAGAATCAGAATCTTCAAGAAGGGAACCATCAACCACACTCTTTCTCAAATAACAAGAATCTGATCAGCATGCAAAAATTCACATGGAAAATGTGAATAGTACATGGCAGTCTGGACTCTATAAACTCTAGAAACCAATCAAGTGTAACTGATTTAAAAGACTCAGTCCAGTTTGAAAGAAACTCTGGAAAGAGAAACTTCATTGAGCAGGAAGGAGACACTGTTGCAAAGGAAAAAGAAGTCCCACATAAAAGTAGGGAGAGAAGCAGATGACACAGATCTCAAGGAACACACGTCTATATTGTTGAACGCCTAGTGATAACAACAGAGGAAGTCCTAGATATGTGCAGCTGGAGAAGCGATCTCTCCCCTACTAAAACAACGGAAAGCCAGTAATTGTGCCAGTCACTCATTTACTAACCTTCAGTTTCAAATCTGTCTTTCTGTTCTCTCCCTTTTGATGCTGTATCTTGGGTTCTGCATACTCTCTCTCAAATGACAACCCAATAGGTTCTATTAATAGTAGCAAGACTTGAAGGCAGAGGAGAGGAGAATTAGTTCATTCTTCTCCTCTCTTCATACTGTTCCTGATAGTAATACCTTAATCAGGACATTTCAGCACAACAGCAGGAGTTGGTTCCAGCCTCTAACTGCCTTGAGCATTCCCAGAACTGTTCCATTGTCCCCACTCAGCATTATTCTTGGCAGCTGGGCAGGCTTTCCATAAGAAATTCTAAATTATAACTACATGATGCCTTCCCTTAATTGTCTCTGTACTGATAACCTCAAGTTCTTGCCTGTAAAGGTAGTTGGTTTTTTTTTTTCCTTTTCTGCAGTTGTTATCATCATGTTATCCAAGTGTTGCCTGTTTCTCATTCATATTTTCAGCACCTGTGTAATCAATTCACTTATGGACTTCCTTCTGTTGAAATACCTAGGTTGGTAGCTCTGTGTGCATGCTAAGTCACTTCAGTCCTTTCCTATTCTTTGTGACCCTATGGACTGTAGCCCTCCAGGCTCCTTTGTCAGTGGGATTCTCCAGGGTAGAATACTGGAGTGGGTTGCCATGCTCTCTTTTGAAATATCTCGTTTGGTAGCTCTATTCTGGTATAAATCTTAACTGAGAAGATCCTTGTGTTGGTTGGCAAGGTTTCTGAATACAGGCTAGTTTCCATGTCAATGTGAAATAAGATTCTAGAACTCCACGTCTTCAGAGTCATCATAGCAAGTTAAATTATAAGCTGTTGCTTGTGACAGTGCCTACTAAGTAAGGACTCTGACAGATCAAATGGCTTTCTTACTTTGCAGTTGTAAACTGGTGGTAATGGTCACTTTAAATCTCTGAGGAAGGATGATGCTTCTTATTGCACAAGAGAGCCTTACAAAAGATGATGAGCATGGGATTTTAAACTCTATTTAAATCAAATTCTATGGCCGACCTAAAAAATCACATATTCCTTATACCTGGCATAGCCAAGTCTGCTGAATATAAGACCCAACATTCAATTATGCAAGTCAGAGAAGTACAATAAAAGTTGACTATTCAACAACTGAAAGAGCATTGACTAGAAAATAGTGGGACACTGCGATTTGCAATGAGAACACATAGGTAAACTTGAATTATGGTGAGCAGCCTGAACCTCCCAGTTTTCCTAAGCCTTCTTTATCAGCTAAGGCTTCCTCCCATGTTTGAGGAAACACTCCCCCTTGCTTGAGGAACACATAATAAACTCACAGAGACAGTTGTATGGTAAGGAGATGCTGCGCACCTCAAGACCTCCCACCCCAAAACCACACACTATTGCCTCTAGGTCTATATTTAGTGTCAGATATCAGAAGGCTTAAGGGAAACAAAAGTGAGTCTAGAAGAAGATATTTACTCCAAAATGATTGCAATGGTTTAATTTATATCACCAGAAACTTTGGTAAATATATGTAGTAATGAACTGTAAGAGTTTTAACCATGCAGGATGGAATATAATTTTTGATCATGTCAAAATATTGATATGGATTCACTTATCACAGACTCTGTATTTAAGGTGCTGGCTCCAGTAACAGAAACACCTCTAGCAGTTTGCTTTAAACTAAAACATAGATTTGAGATTAGCCTATATTCAATGAAGTTGATTTTCTTTCACATAGTGTAGTAGGAAGAACCTGAAGGTTTAGGAAGACACAGATGTAGAAGTAGATTTATTGTGTACAATTGCACACTCAACACAATTCTTGAGAGTCCCCAAAGGATGAATTTTTTAATAAAGTATCAAGAAATATATTAGACATAGTGGCTGGTTTCCCTTAGTGATTCAAAAGCCACAATGTCTTTTATGACCTATCCTTAGAAGTCACACAGATTAACCTAATTTGGAGTGAAAGGAAATTGTACAAGGAAATGAATACCAGAGGCAAAGATCTTTGTGTGTCATGCCGAAGACTGGTTACTACAACTTGCTCGTGATTTTTGACTTTAACGAAAATATTCTAAATATATGATAAAAAATGTAAATGCTACAGAATATCTCAAAATCTAAAGCTAAATTATAAATATTCACACTTTCTAGTTATTTATCAGGGTACATTGGAGAAGGAAATGGCAACCCACTCCAGCATTCTTGCCTGGAGAATCCCAGGGATGGAGGAGCCTGGTGGGCTGCCGTCTATGGGGTTGCACAGAGTTGGACATGACTGAGGGGACTTAGCAGCAGCAGCAGCATCAGGGTACTGACATAACCAAAAAGAGGAACTATTTCAAATAACTAAACACAAAATGTGACTACAAGTCTTAGTTAGATATGTCCTAAACACAAAAAATAACTAAAAAAAAGTTTCAATCTTTTTTGCATGATTCTGTTTTTGATGTTAGTACTGACATTGTTTTCTGGTAGTACAGATAGTGTTATATGTGTATTGTCGAAAAAATCCAATGAACAATTATACTGGAGTCCCTGGGAACATGAATTTTCAGCACTGGTTGTCAGGTGATGAAGATACAAGATCTCTAGTTATATATACAATTCTGATCTAATTGGTCCTAAATCTGAATTAAGTGAATAAATCTATTAAGTATTATACAGGCCTAGAAACTATGAGGAGCTTAGTTGCATATTACCACTAGTGTTCAAATTGTAGTCTCTAAGTACCATTTCTCATACAAAGGAACCAGGGGCTCCTTGAAATACCTGATTCTAGTTTGGGTTGGGAGTGGGGGGAATGCGCAAAATGAGTTTGGAACATTTTGTCAATCAGGAAGAAAAGAAGCCATCCACAACAACTGAGGATTATTTAAAAAAACTCTAAGCAACCTGGAGCATCTCTTGCTGACCAAAAAATTAAAATAAATCTAATATGATTAAATCTATGGGTCATTATGTAGTTTTGTGTGTGTTGTCAGTCATGTCCAATTCTTTGCAACCTCATAGACTGTAGCCCTCCAAGCTTCTCTGTCGATGGAATGGGTTGCCATTTCCTCCTCTAGGGAATCTTCCTGACCCAGGGATCAAACTTATATCTCTGTCTTGTGTAAACACCCTTGACAGGTGGATTCTTTACCAACTGTGCCACCTGGGAGGCCCCCTGAGTCATTAAAGTTCTTAAAAAAAAAAAAAAGAAACAGAAAAGAGGAGGAGAAAGAAAAGTAGAAAACTCATTGTTTATCTTCAAAAGACACAAGTTTATAATTCCATTATTTTGAATACTAGTTAATACAGAAAGCAATTGAGCATTGATCTACTTTGTCCTATACCAACCACATCCCAGGGTAACCAAATATGTCTAGAGAAGTTTCTCTTCAGCATTAAGTTCTAGCTAACAAGTAAACAGATATAATCGGAGTATCATCAGTTTGTATTCCCTAATGAATTAATGTAGATAATTAATAGATTTTGAAAGAGATAGGCCAGGACTTCCTGATGGAAATATACAAAACTGCCTCTGAAGTATTTTTGCAAGAAAATCTAATCCAAATATGATTAAGCCCATAGATCTGAATTCCATGTTTTGGGAAATAAAAGAATCAAGATCTCAAAACAAATGACTCTTTTCCTTCAAACTAAACTGCAAAGGACAAAAAGGGGAAATAGGTTAACTTTTAAAACTGAGAGACTTAAAACATGTATCTATCAGTTGCCATGTGTGAAATTTGCCTTTTGATGTGTGTTAGTCACTTAGTAGTGTCCAGCTTTTTGTGACTCCATGGATAGTAGCCGACCAGGCTCCTCTGTCCATGGAATTCTCTAAGCAAGAATATTGGAATGATTTGCCATTTCCTTCTCCGAGGACCTACCTGGCCCAGGGACTGAACCCAGGTCTCTGGCATTGCAGGCAAATTCTCTACCATCTGAGCTACGAGACAACAGTCTACATTTGCACATGAACTGTGGACTTTGCTAATATTAATAGTAATTATTATACTTTAGTGTGATAAAGGTATTGCTGCTTTTTAAAGACTTTATCTTTTAGATACTTGCTGAATAGTTATAGATAAAATAATATGCTGGCTGTGATTTGCTTCAAGTTAACATGTAGAAATGTGTGTGGCTATAGATTAAACAAAACTGACCTTGAGTTGATATTTGTTGAGTCTGGTTTAATAGGCATATGACTGGGGCTTTTCATAATAGAATTTTTTAATTAAAATGTAAATCTATATGTTTCACATATTTTTATAAGGCCACTTAAAATATAACAATATTGATAGTTATGTCATTACATCATATATAATCCCACATTAGTATGTATTTTCTCTCTGGCAATGCCTATGATTAAAGTATACTCCACTTGATATGTTTTTTCCCCCTGGCATTTTAGATACCAACAACCTTATAGATGAGCACAGGGCTTTATGCCCAGACTTTAAGACATAAGGCTAGAGCTAACAATTAAAGTAATGACTAAGAACTGTCTATTATTTACCTTCACTTAGTTGCTCAAAGAGCTTTGAATTCAACAATTAACTAAATTATACTTGGCTGCATATAGTCACTTAATTTTATAGCCTATTGAGTTTGATAATCATAAGAGAGCATGAATTGCAGAGAGGTAAGGATAAAGCAGTTGGGTTAGTGTCTCATTATCCTTGCATCTCCAGTTTTTTGTATATTGTCCAGCACACAGAAAATGATGAATAGATTTTAATTTATCACTGAAGGAAGGAAAAAAGAGATTTCAGGGAAAGACAGAGAAAGAGAGGAAAGGACAGTAGAAAGAAGCTGCACCATTTATCTATTGTACCATAATGCTATATAAAAGAACCACAAAACCTCAGTGACATATAACAGTAAGTTTTCAAATGCCCAGGGACTGGGCTACTTTCTAGTTGTATTGTGGATCTCTGCTGCACTCACTCTTATTGGCATTGGACTTACCTAGGGCAGCCTCAGGAGGACCAACTGGAATAAATTACCTCTCCTGCATGTCTATTACACTTCAACAGACTCTAGATCAGGCCTGGTGCTGACAACAATGCAAGAGGTTAAGTCCATTTTTTGAAGCACTTTTCCAGCTTCTACTTGGTCATGTTTGCTATTACATGTTACTGGCCCAAACAAGGACCATGGCTAATCCCAGAACCCTGAAAAGCTATCAATAGATTAAAAAGATCAGGGATGCATGATGTAGGTAAGAATTGAGGCCATTTTTTTGTGATCTACAGCAAATGAAATAAAGATATTAACTACACGACAAGTGCAACTTGGTACTCTGCTTATTCTTTATTTTCTATTTCCAAATGCTATACAAAGGCAATTGGAACTGTGGCACCAATTAACTAAGTTACCTCTTGACTTGGGATTTTATATTCAGCTGGAGTTTTGTATCATTCTTTCATTAATTAATCTTTTCTTTATTGAGTTCAACCTCTTTGCCAAAGTCTGCATAAAGCATTGTCCTTTGTACATGGCAGCAACTTGATAAATGTAGATTAAAGTAGCAGTTTTGGTCACAGATTTCTTGTCTACCTAGCACTATTCCTTGTTTGCCTCTATTATCCCATTTCTAAGAGATGTGTTAGCTGAAGCAAGCATCAGCCTTCTTCTCCACTCCTGATGTTTCCCTGCATGTGGAAAGACCATCCATTGGCTAGTATTCTTGCCTCTCTAATCATATTTTGACTCCATTTCAGGTGGAATTGATTTTTTCTAACTAGCAAGCATGAGAGAAGAAACAGAGTACTTATAATATTATTTGTTTCTCTTTCTCATAAGAGAAGAGATTCATACCAAGAATGTTTTCACTAAACTCTTCCTCTAGGAAACCTGTCACTATGGTAAGAATCCTAAATAACTTGCAACTGAATTTATTAAGAAGTTCTCTTGCCTTCGATATAAGGCAAGCCCTCCAATACTCACCAAATCAACAAATGATTTATTTAGGTTTTCATCTGCTTGATTTTGGTTCAGAATTTGTGTGGAAAACACATGTTATGATTCTGTTCCTTAAAAGTCCAGTTTAGTTCAGTTGAGTCACTCAGTTGTGTCCGACTCTTTGCAACCCCATGAACTGCAGCACGCCAGGCCTCCCTGTCCATCACCAACTCCCAGAGTTCACTCAGACTCACGTCCATTGAGTCCGTGATGCCATCCAGCCATCTCATCCTCTGTCGTCCCCTTCTCCTCCTGCCCTCAATCCCTCCCAGCATCAGAGTCTTTTCCAATGAGTCAACTCTTCGCATGATGTGGCCAAAGTACTGGAGTTTCAGCTTTAGCATCATTCCTTCCAAAGAAATCCCAGGGCTGATCTCCTTCAGTGTGGACTGGTTGGATCTCCTTGCAGTCCAAGGGACTCTCAAGAGTCTTCTCCAACACCACAGTTCAAAAGCATCAATTCTTCAGTGCTCAACCTTCTTCACAGTCCAACTCTCACATCCATACATGACCACAGGAAAAACCATAGCCTTGACTAGACCGACTTTAGTCGGCAAAGTAATGTCTCTGGTTTTTAATATGCTATCTAGGTTGCTCATAACTTTTTTTCCAAGGAGTAAGTGTCTTTTAATTTCATGGTTGCAATCACCATCTGCAGTGACTTTGGAGCCCAAAAGAGTCAAGTCTGACACTGTTTCCACTGTTTCCCCATCTATTTCCCATGAAGTGATGGGACCGGATGCCATGATCTTCGTTTTCTGAATGTTGAGCTTTAAGCCAGCTTTTCCACTCTTTCACTTTCATCAAGAGACTCTTTAGTTCCTCTTCACTTTCTGCCATAAGGGTGGTGTCATCTGCATATCTGAGGTGATTGATATTTCTCCCGGCAATCTTGATTCCAGCTTGTACTTCATCCAGCCCAGCGTTTCTCATGATGTACTCTGCATATAAGTTAAATAAGCAGGGTGACAAGATACAGCCTTGACGTACTCCTTTTCCTATTTGGAACCAGTCTGTTGTTCCATGTCCAGTTCTAACTGTTGCTTCCTGACCTGCATATAGATTTCTCAAGAGGCAGGTTAGGTGGTCTGGTATTCCCATTTCTTTCAGAATTTTCCACAGTTTATTGTGATCCACACAGTCAAAGGCTTTGGCATAGTCAATAAAGCAGAAATGGATGTTTTTCTGGAACTCTCTTGCTTTTTCCATGATCCAGTGGATGTTGTCAATCTAATCTCTGGTTCCTCTGCCTTTTCTAAAAGCAGCTTGAACATCAGGAAGTTCACAGTTCACATATTGTTGAAGCCTGGCTTGGANGGCTTTGGCATAGTCAATAAAGCAGAAATGGATGTTTTTCTGGAACTCTCTTGCTTTTTCCATGATCCAGTGGATGTTGTCAATCTAATCTCTGGTTCCTCTGCCTTTTCTAAAAGCAGCTTGAACATCAGGAAGTTCACAGTTCACATATTGTTGAAGCCTGGCTTGGAGAATTTTGAGCATTACTTTACTTACACCTGTAACAAATCATACTTTATTATTCTACAATGACATATTGTATTTGTGATTAAAGAGTTGGTACTCACGTATATTTGATGTAATCCAAAAGAAAACAGGTTGCCCAAACTGTACAATCTGCAACCTGTTAAAGGTTTTCCCAGGATAGCAATGAACGCACAATTCTAAACATCTAACAATTAAAAATGTTAAAATGACTGCCTTTCTTGTGTTTCTCACAATGTCAATTTTTTTTCACAGAGTTAAATTCAAAGTCACTTTCACACTGAAGATTTTAATAACCTCCATTTCCAATAACATGTTTCTTTTTATTTCCCAAATGGTCTACTATTGCTTTTATAATGTATTTTTACAAGTATTTTCCCAAACTAGTAGTATAATACTAAAAGAAATCAAAAATGGCTAGCTAATCTTGCAAATTATGATATAATATAAAACATAAAAATAATGATGCTGGATATAAAATTTTAAAATTACATCCACCCCGCCTCATCTCTGAAATTAAGGAAAAATAACTTTTGTGATTCAATATAATTTACTTATCATCAATGGTTAACACAGAGGATGAGATGGTTGGATGGCATCACCAATTCAATGGACATGAACTTGGGCACACTCCAGGAGATAGTGAGGGACAGGGAGGCCCAGTGTACTGCTGTCTGTGGGGTTGCAAAGAGTTGGACACAACTTAGAGACTAAACAACAACGACAATGTGATTTACACTTGTTTGCTAACAACTTATATGAAAGCTTATTTGTAACTTAAAAAATATTTCCTGGTATATACTATAATGATTTAAGGATAATGAAATTATTATAATTGGTTCAAGGATTATTTATTTGGCTCCATGCAGAATGACGAGTACTATCAAAAGGAATTAAACATTATGAATTGTGCTGTACTTTTTTGTGACGTACTATACTTTCCAGTGATAAGCAAGGGCATAAGAAAGATAACATCATTCATACGTTACGCTTCACAAACTACCCCATAGAAATACAGAGTTTATTTTCTTTTCTGGTCAAAAAGTGTTTCGATAGGGTTCACTACTGATTTGAAATTTAAATATAATTTTCTCGTGAATGAGAAGCTTTCGTTAGTCATGCATGTATTGTCTTTTTGCTGATATGACCTCTGTTTTCAAGTGAATGACTTATTCCTCTTCAAAAGCTGATAGATTTTGTGAGGAGGAAAAAAGTTACTATAGCTTTGAGAGAGAACTTCTTTGCCTTAAGTGCTTATTTCAGTATTTTTGAAGCAAAGGTAAAAGGCATCAAAAACAATTTTCCTGATTTTATTTATATCGGGTTTACCATATCAGAAATGTACCAGGTTTAAGAATTTAATGAAAGAGCTGTGGCTTTTCCCAAAACCCTAAACTTGGCTTTTGATTTAAATATTCCAAAATATGGAAGAGTTCTGAGATAAAAAGTAGTGTCATTTGCCTACACGGTATTTCATAGTGGGTTCTATAGTCGTGTTACACAGCTAGTAGCAAAATAAATACATACAGTTCTTATATTGCATTCTTTTCATATTACCTTTATGTAATAAGAAATGGACTGATGTTTTTGATTAACCCAATTTCAGCTTTAAAAGGAGTTACAGTTTGTTTCACTATATCTAAAAATGTTTTTAAATGCCAACTTCAATACAATATGTCAATAGCTGAAGAATCCGCCTACCAATGCAGGAGACATTATTAGTTCGATCCCTGGATCAGGCAGATTGCCTGCAGGAGGGTATGGCAACCCACTTCGGTATTCTTGCCTTGAGGATCCCATGGACAGAAGAGCCTGGCGGGCTATAGTCCACAGGATCGCAGTCAGATTGAACTGAGCGACTAGCATGCACTCAAGCACAGGTACCAGGGATGCCATTCATTGTCATCGAAATTAAACCTTCATGTAGCAGAAGGAAACAGATTTATTCATCTTGTAAAGTACACTCTTTCACACTACCTAGGGAGCCTTGAGGTTAACAAAAACTACTGTGGATTTAAAGTCAATATTTATTTTTGTTCATAGAAAATTATATTTACAGACCCAAGATTTAACATTTTAATCAATGTTGTTCTTATGACTGTTTTTATTTCAAGTCACAGTTGCTATTTTGCTCAGATTATTTTATAGCTCAGATAATTTAAAAGATAAGCATAAATTTTAAAAGCTTACCATTAAGAAATTCTGTAACTGCTTATGGATGGATAAAATGATGAAAAAAATCACTTTTTAAAAAGCAAATTATTGCTATTTTATTTAATCATTGAACACATATTAACTGCCAACTTACTGTATGCTGGCTACATTCAGTCTATGAGAATCAAACTAAAATGTGTGAGTGCATGTAACCTTTGTACTTATTTCAGGGCACAGGTGTGGGTACTGTTATAATCTCAGTTTTATAGATATTTAGTGATGTTAATCAGTTTCAAAGACAGCGCAACTGGAAAGTGGCAGGAATGAATATGAACTCATATTTTTGAGATTATATCACAAACACCTTTTGTACCCTATGTTTTATATGTTCACTTCTTTCATTTGACTCTAATAGCCTTAAATGTTGATATTGTGATTCTAGATTTTTCTCCTCTTGAAAATGTTCCACAGGACACACGATCTGATGCTCACTGTATTACAATAAATGCTTGAACAATTTCAGTTAAAAAGTCATTTCATCAGGGGGCCTTCCAAGATCATCCTACTTGAAATTATTCCTTGAAACTGCCCCACCCTAGTTTTCCCTAAATTTAAACCCTCTTATGTGCCTAATCCCACTTATGACTCTCCAACATATATATTATGCTGGTTTATTATTGTTTTTCTTCCCTCACTAGAATCTATGGAATAAAGTAGCTTTGTCTGTTTGTTCACTGTTGTCTCTGCTGAAGCAAAATAGTTACTAGAACATATTAGTCATTTGATAAATGTTTGTTGAATGAAGTAATTAATGAGCAGTCTATTAGAGTTCAGAATAGATGTCACCAAAAACCAGCTTGGAAGGCAACGCAAAAGCCCAAGTACTTAGTTCCACAGGTTAACTAGTGGCAATGAAAAGAGGAGAGTAAAGAATGAATCTAAAAAACGTTTAAAAGAAGAGGGAAAGTTGGTATTGCTTATCAATTAGATAAATATTAGGCAACTCTTTTATAAGTGTGCACAGACCTACATAACTTCAAGTGGACTCATGAGATCTTAGAGTGAGGAAAGCTTATATTCCAAAGCCATCCCCTTTATCCTCTCAATGTACAGAGGGGAACAGAGGGTCTAGTCAGTTAAGTAACACACACAAGGTACACCAGTCCCCAAATTCTCCACATATGACATGGTTCTGTGATAGACAGCAGCAAATATATTTATAACACATTGTTATAATTTTTAAAGGTACAATTTAGTGAGAAGCTTCTGTTGATTTTGGTAAATCAGTTGTGAACTAATTGCTCCTCCTACTTAAGCCTTATATGATATTAGCCATTCAACAACTCTTCTTTAACTCAAAGACCAATATAGTATGTGGAATATAGAACTTTAGAATAGAAAAGTCTAACCTTGAATAACATTCTCACTCAGTAATGAAAAACTAAAATTATAAGCTATAAAATGCAAGGAAATTTCATCTCAAGGGTTTGATGAGATTATGTCTTCTGTAGTTATATCTACTAAATGTTAAAGATTGATCTTTAGAGCCAGTTGAGTAGTATAAAGGCTTTTCTAATACTTAAAAATGTTATAAAAGAAAAAGTCTCGTTTAGAATGATTGTAAATGAAATAAAAAAAGGTCATATGAGTACAAATTTAAAATATAGTATAGTAGAAACTCTAGCATTTAAAAAATGTCCTGTTCATAAAATTCAACTTGAAGATATAACACCATGCTCTTCTGATTAACAGAGTTGCTATGTTTTAAATAAAAAGTTGCAATGATAATAACTAAACCTCCACAAAGTAGAAGGCACTGGCAACCCACTCCAGTACCCTTTCTTGCCTGGAGAATCCCATGGACGGAGGAGCCTGGTAGGCTGCAGTCCATGGGGTCGCTAAGAGTCAGACACAACTGAGCGACTTCACTTTCATTTTTCACTTTCATGCATTGGAGAAGGAAATGGCAACCCACTCCAGTGTTCTTGCCTGGAGAATCCCAGAGATGGCAGAGCCTGGTGGGCTGCCATCTATGAAGTCGCACACTCAGACATGACTAAAGCGACTTAGCAGCAGCAGCAACAGCCACAAAGTATTTGTAGTTAAAATTAGGCATACATCCAATTTCTATATCTGTTTCTTAAGAAAATAAGCAAACAAACAACAATCAACAGTGAAATGGCATTTGGTGTGTTTTTATTAACTTTGCGAAATCCTGGGCAAATTATTAACATGGGACCCAGAAAGGTGCCTAAATTGGGTCTAGAGAGATTAACTGTAAAACCAATTAAAAGAACAAAGTTCATAGGAGAGTTTAGATCTTACTTTTTCACCTCAGATTCTTTTGGTTTACAGGATTTGTTGCTCCATTAAAATAGCAGAGAAAAAATAAGCTTTGGCATTCAATTAATTACTCACTTGTTCTTTAGTTATGTATTTTTCCCCATACTCCTCACACCACTGTCATATCCCCAAGTTCTTTCCCAATAAGGAAAAAAAAAACAAAACTAAATTTGACTGATTTCCCTGCTTTCGAAGGATTAGAGAATTAACAACCATCTCAGAGCCTGGTTGGCAGGGGAGAGGGAGTGTCACTCTATTCTAAGGCCTTTCAAAATTGGCATAGGTGCTATTTTCTGCTCCTAAATGAAGTGCTTGAGTTACCCTATAAGTGTTCATGTTTGCCTAGTTCATCTTGTAACATCGCCTGATGTTACATCAGCTTAGTAGTGGTCTGACTCAACCAAACAGGTGTAACACCTTTGTGCTTCTGTCTAACTACACTGCTTGCAGTACTTGTAAGTACTACTTATAAGCAGCTACACTAGCCTCTCTTCTGATCTGGCTCCAGCTTCTAACCTAGATTTGGCCTAGCTTGAATTCATTCCACGATCACCTTTAATGAATGTGTTCATTCTGCAATATTCTTTCTCCCATCCTGTTTCTTGGCTGACATCCTTTCTTCCTATTTCACTGAGAAAATAGAGGCAGTCCAAAGAGTTTTCTCTCACTCTTACCACCATATTTCATAGTCTATATTTCTCTTTTTATCATAAATGTACTTACCATGCCTCTGTGGAAGTCCAATCACTCCAATCTCTGGACACCATGCATTCAGAGACACCATTCCAAAAACTGTTCCATTTTCATCTGCTTTTTAAAATCTTTTCTTTGCTTCCTATTAGCATCCAAATATACTAAAATATCTCCCTTTACAAATGCTTCTTTGAAGATATATGCTTTCTAGTTGTTAGCCAATTTCTCTTATGTCCTTTTACCATGAATTTCAGAGTAATTTATTCAGGAGAGCAATTGCCTTGACACTTTCTTCTCTCTGCTAAACCCACTCCATCTTCTCTATCTCTTTACCAAAGGTTTGGCCTTTAACAATGCTTTAGCCACAGCATTGTTAAATTCATTGTTCGTTTTAATCTACAATATCAGCACTTGACAGAATTGACCAGATGTTTCTTGATATATTATCTTCATTCCATTATGAAGACCCACATTCTGTTAGTTCTCCTGCCACTTTAGTGACTGCTCCTTTTCACTAGGCAATGAAAAGGCCGTTCCCCTTGCCTGTCCCTCTATCTACTGCCCAGAGCTCAGTCCTCAAAGAACTACTCTTCTCTAAAGATGCTGACTCCCTGAAGGGACCTCATTCCATTTAACGCCTTTAAATACAAGCTAAATAAAAGGAGAATATATATATATATACAGCATGGATCTCTCTAATCTCTCTCTGACTTGTTCATTCTTCTGTCTTACACATCTCCATTTAGATGTCCAATGGGTTCTCAAGATTAACAAGTCCCAAACTAAGATTCCAACATAATCCATCAAATTCGCTTTTCATGTTTTTCTCCATCTCAGCAAATGTCAACTTCAACCTTCTCTTTGTTCTGGATGAAATGTTTGGAGTCATCATTTACCTTCTCTTTCTCTCATACCTTGCACCCAATCCATTAAAAAATATGTGGGCTCTAGCTTCAAAATATAATTTGTTCTTTAAAAAGCCATTTCTTAACTGCCTCTGCTGCTACATCACTGGTCCTGACTTTAATCACGTCTGAGACTACTGAAATGGCCAGCTAGCTAAAATCCCAGTGTTTACTCTGCCCTCCAAGCCTCCAGTCTTCAAGTCTATTCTCCTCAGAGGTAAGTCCCAACTATCCTTTAAAGTCTAAATCATATTATTTCAGTACTATGCTAAGTCTGCAGTCTCTTCCTGTCTCATTCAGAATAAAAGGCAACAACACCCTTGACATGTGGTTCCCTATCACCTCTCTGACTCCACCTTCTCCACCCTCCCCTTCTTCCTCTGCTTAGTTGCACTAATCTCTTTGCTTTTCTTTGGGCAGACCTTGCTTCTGCCTTGACATTTTGGCTTCTGCAGTTCCTTCATAAAATGCTGTTGTCCTAATATCTTCTCTCCCACTTCCTTCCTCTCTCTACTCTATTTTCATCTCATCAATCAGGCTTTCCTGAAACTCTTCATGTAAAATAGCAACATTCCCTCTTTGACTCTTCCTCTCTCCCTTACTCTATTTTATTTATCTCCATAGCACTTGCCACCACCTAACATATGCCAGCTTCCCACACTAAAAGGGTGGGTCAGGTAGGAACATTGTTTTCTTCACTGTTTCATCTGAAGTACCCAAAGCAGTGCTTGGTAAACAGTATGAAGCCCACTGTCTTAGCAGCCAAAAGAATACTTCTACACCTTCCAAATGCAGTCAACTCTTTTTTTTTTCCAGGCATTTTAATCAAAACAATAGAAAGCTTAGTGGACGTCTACACATTTTTTTATTTCTGAGGATGCTCCTTGGCAAATTGGCTCCCTCATTTTTATAATCCCCTTGGCTTCCTTCTTTCCTTGGCCCACTCTTCTTATATTTGCCAGCATGAATTTAAAAAGTATCAGTGTCTACTTTATTCTTGATCTTCTATACTCCTTAGTAAATGGCTGCATATCGTCACCAGGACCTAAGGGACAGGGTGACCCAAGGGTCACAAGCACTGTACCAAGTCCAAAAGAGGCACCAACTCTGCTCTAACGAGGACAGAATAGGTAGTAGAGTTTGCTCGCTGTTTGAAATGACAAGCAAAACTTTGTCTCCAGATTTATATATCAAAGTCACTTTGAAAAGATTAAATTCCTAGTACAGAGGCCAAACACAGTTGAGATAATTTTGCTTATAATTAGGACTTCTTTGCAGGTTAGCTAGCCATATCAGAGCAGCCTGTTGGCTGATAGCAAATAGATCTGTGGGTGTTGGCATTCCTGGGGCTGGCTAGAAATCTTTTAGAGCAGAGCTCAGCAATCATTTCCTCCAATGGGCCAGATAGACTGTAAATATATTAGGATTGTATGCCACATATTGTCTGTATCCCATATTCCTTTTGTTTGAACAACACTTTAAAAATGTAAAATCTATTCTTAGCTCCAGAACTACCTAGAAACAGGCCACCTGTTGGATTTGACCCATTTTCAACAATTAACTGACCTCTGTCTTAGAGTTTAGCATTTTTGGTAACAAGTGGCTCAGATGTAAGATTCCCAGAATATGGGAGAAGAAACTCCTATAGAAATCAGGTGTTTAATAAAAGAAGCAACAATTAATAAATAACTGGGGAATGTTCTAGCCAACTAGCCATCAATAGCAGATAAAGCAATGGAAACTGTAAGTGCAGACTACATATGTTATATAGAATATTGTTTGAAGTGATCTTAGAAGAGATAGTAGGTGAAACTAGTCAAATGGACTACGTACTGTACTGTACACTGTTGACCATATATCAGGAAAATGAAGAGACCTGAGAAGTGGTAATAAGGACCAAATCTTGCTCCTATCCTTGTGAGAGGCATGGTATGCACAGATTTGCCTCCTAGGAATAGCCCAGATGAAGTAGCTTACTGGGTATATAACTACCATGTATTCATATTTCTACTGAAGGCCTAATGTATACCATACACTCATCTAGGTACTGCAGGTATAGCAATAGACGGAACAAAGTCTCTAGAATCACAGAGCTTGCATTTTAGTCAGGAAATGGAGGCAGTAAACGAGATCATTCTTTATCACTAGTGCCACCTGGGAAGCCCAATAAGTAAACAAGATAATTTCAAATGAGCTCTTAGTATCAATCAATCACATAGAGTAATAAGCCAAACTGAAATGAACAATCAAGCTTACTGTAATATTGCAAAAAAGAGGCAAAAAGGAAGCACCAGTTTACCAATGTTCCATTTCCTCCATAGAAAGCATGGGGTGAGGATCAAATGGATGAAGAACAGATGGAGGGATCATCTCACTAAAGAGGAGCCCCTAAAACGGCTTCTTTCTCTTTAAAGCTCCATGGGCTGGGAGAAGGGAGAGGGAGAAGGGCTAGGAGGATAAAGATGCTGTGTCAAAGTATATGTGCCTTGGCCAAGGTCCCCAAGAAATAGTCCTCTGAATGGAGAAGCCTGGGCTAGGAACGCAGACATTTGACAGTATGAGCATGGCAGGCCTGGCCAGGGGAGGAAAGAGCTGGGTCCTGACCGCAACTGCCTCCAAAGTGTAATTCACTGGTTGTGGTGTGCAGAGGGCAATTCCACTGTCACCCCACCCTTTTCATTGTCTGTGGCTGGGCCTGAAAGATCACACAGAGCATTTGGACCCAGAATGGATTCCTGAGTTAGAGGAGGGAAGGCTTTGAGACAGATGGCTCTCCCCACCCTCATCCCCACCCAGGGTGAGCAATTTAAGTTCATCCCCTGTGGACAGAAACTTCAAAATATCAGTAGCAGGACAATCAAGAGAGGAGGCTGGACCCTGCCCCAATAAGAGACCACATATTTCTCAGTCTCGAAGTCAAGCGATCTTCCTGACAAGAAAGCGCCTTGGAGGTCAGAAGGGGAGTACTGTCAATACTGTCAAGTTTACCCACAGGCTTTGGTGGAATACACCTTGGCTAAGAGGTGCGCATGCTTGCATGGGAGGATCCTGAGATAAACCAAACACAGACTCAGAACCAGGCAAAGCAAGATGATCAGCCAAATGAAAATCTGGAAGAAATGCTCCATAAAGGTGATTCAAACTACCACAAGGCTGTGGCTCTCTCTCAGCCCACCCAGGTGTATATCTGCACGTGCTGTACTCTTTTTCCTCCTAATAAATCCTTTACTTGCTTCACTACTTTCCATATCATTGTGGAAACTGATTTCCTGCAAAGCCATACCGGCCAGGGTCTTCTCTCAGGCCACTGGTCCCTGATGGTCAAGTGGCTAGGATTCAGCACTCTCACTGCCATGGCCCCAACTTCAGTCTCTAGCCAGTAACCAAAACCCGGCTTCAAACTTCTGCAAGCCAAGGCACCGAGGTCAGCCTCACCAAGGAGGCAGGCAGTTAAGCTGGCGCCAAAATGACAAAGAGGCAGCCACCATAGGAAGAGCTGAGGAATGGACATTCCAGGAAAGAAAAGCTGTGAAATGTACAAGATGAGCAAGGAGCTTGAAAGATTCAAGGCAGAGAGTAAAGGCCAGTGTGTGTGCAGCTGGGTGAAACAGGTGAGGCTGCTAGGACATGAGATCTCTGATTTCCCGAGTTCTTGCCATGCTAGAATATTACCTGGAAGCAATTTTCTGGGAGCTGGAGATTTTGTCTGAGAGGAACCAGTCTCAGTCATCACCACCACCACACAAGTTCAGACTCAGGTAGAGTTATTACAAATAAAGAACAAATATTTAGTGAGCTCCACTCTCTCCAGGACTGTGCCAGGAGCATCATACTATGAAGTCTCCAAAGCAACCTTGTGACCTGGGCTTTATAGCATGTATTTTTACTTATAAAGCAAATAAATCCCAGAGAAGTTAAGAAAATTGCCGAGTGAAGCCATACAGTGAAACTACAGCCCACATTTTTGCTTCTACACCACAAGCTATTGGTAGTTTGGAAACTGTGCTCCTGACAGAGTTCAAGGGGGTCCCCAGAAGAAAAATAAGACGGAATGTAGGTGATAAAAATAAAGCTCCCCAGGTGGCTCAGTGGTAAGGAATCTGCCTGCCAGCGTAAGAGATGCAGGTTTGATCCATGGGTTGGAAAGATATGCTGGAGAAGGAAATGGCAACACACTCCAGTATTCTTGCCTGGGAAATTTCATCAAAAGAGAAGCCTAGTAGGCTACAGTCGCAAAAGAGTCGGACACCACTGAGCGACTAAGCAACCACAACAGGATGATAAAGTAAGGCTAACCTCTTCTCTTCTGCTTAGTCTAGTTTCACTTGCCTTTAGGAAGCCTTGCACCTGACAAACCAGATTAGCGTTCCGAGCACAGAACTGCTGGGAGGACTTACCTTGGCGTTCGCATAGGGAAGCACTGCTCATAAGCACTCAGCAACTGCACGTGGCCAGCGGGCCGCGCGCGGAGACGCTGCGTCAGCTGTGCGCAGGCGCCTGTTTCCGGTTCCAAGAGAAGTGCCAGGAGCCGCTCCACGGCGCGCCTGTGAGCTCCGCGCCCTCCACGCCGAGGAGAGCCCAGGAAAGCAGACCGCCTGCGAGGAGAATCGTGTGCAGCGGAGCCTGCCTGAGCTCGCACCTCTCCATCCTTGGAGCAAAGAATAGAGCTGTTCTTGGCTTCTGAACCGGAATCTGTCTATTGGTGCGAGTGACACCCTGCAGGAAGACCGTTGTTGGAGTCCTCCTTGAAAGGGTAAGTCACAACTGGTCATTATAAATTAGGGAGAAAAGCTAGAGGAAATCCAAGAACTCAGATGACTTGCTGTTAAGCTTCTTTGTCTTCTCTTAGGACTCCTTATCTACCTTTGCTCAAAGGAGTGATTTGAGCATGTTGGATAATGCTGAACGTATTGTTGTTTAGTCACTTAGTCGTGTCCGACTCTTTTGCGACCTCGTGGACTGTACCTGCCAGTTTCCTCTGTTTATGGGATTTCTCAAGCAAGAATACTGGAGTGGGTTGATGGGCTAAGGGGCTGACACTGCAAACTCCAGAAGCTGCTCAAACTGGTGAACAGATTGTGATTCCAGTGAACCTCACAACATCTTGCAAAGTGCCTGGGTCCTTTGCCCCTGAACCCCCGGGGAACCTATGCCACACCTTGTGAAACTGAAATGAAAGTGTTAGTCACTCTGTTCTCTGCCCATGGATTTCTCCAGGCAAGAATGCTGGAGTGGGTTGCCATTCCCTTCTCCAGGGGGATCTTCCTCACCCAGGGACTGAACTAGGTCTCTTGCATTGCAGATTCTTTACTGTCTGAGCCACCAGGGAAGCCCATGCCTCACCTTATACCATGACTTAGTTTTATGCCCATGTGGATTCAGAAACTGTTTAAGCAAAAATCTTTAACTGGAACACAGTTCTTTTAGAACTGATGACTGATTAAAAAGACAGGCAGTAGGACATGACGGCAAAAGCCTAAGACTGAAGAGCTTAAGGTTATTAGCCTGCCTGAGAAATTTCTCAGTCTTCCTTAATCCATCTTCTCTTCAACTCTGGTTCTATTTTACTAAGAATATTAATGTATCAAGTTATGGTAAAAAGAAATGTATGTCATTGTTATGCCCAAGTCGCGAAATATCCCAGTGACCAGCAAGCAGCCGATATCCGATGCAAAAGCAAGAGAGTTTTTATTACCAAGCTCGAGCTGGGGCTCCCACCATTACCGACGCAGCGGCTAAGGAGAAGCGCCTCGAACTCTGGGTTTCATTGCTTATATAGGGTATTCTCGCGTGAAAAAATGTTACCTTCTGTGGAAGGGTTAGGTGTTGGGTTCTGATTGGTTCCCATTTCCTGGGCTTAATTTGAATTTCCTGGGCAGGTCATAAGTCCTGAAGGTAAAGTCAGGAGATCCTGATCTGGGATCTGATTAGCTTGCAGGTGGTGGGGTGAGGTCAGGGGATTTCCAAAGACTCTTTCCTCAGAACTTAAAATGGAGTCTTTTCCAACAAAATGGGGGTGGCTTAAGTTCTTCATCATAGTGTTTTTGTCTTTGAAATGGGAATCAAAAATACTTACATTAGAGAATCTGAGTGAGATAGAAGCAATGTGTGTTGTGTAAGTCCAGAGTCTGATTATACAATAGTTAGAGTCTTTTTCTGGTCTGAATACTTTTCCCCATTGCTTAGAACATTTTCCAAAGCTCAAGGGGAATGGCCCTATTACCACCTGCCTTTGTTATAATATTTCCTTCACGTGCATACACTTTTCCAGGCCTACAAAGAGAATGATTAATATTTTAAAGCAGCAGTTCAGAGTGTGGTTATAGACTGTCATTCTATCCAGGGCATTTTAATGCAATTGTGCAATGTGACTGGAGTGGAGACCTCAGGTTAATATCTACTGTCTTACACTTTCAATTTGAAAAGTAGATTAAAGATGATTTGCTCTTTTTGAACATGACAGAGACCTTTTGAGATGAAATGTTTTTAAGCTAGTTTGCTTGCTGGAGTTGTTGGGCTTAAATCCCTGAGGGTAAACATTATGGGGACTGCTGAGCAATACCTCTCAAGTTCTAAGAAATGACTGCTTTTCAACTGTAGCAATGACAGACAGGAATACCAAAACAAAGTTCAGCATCAGTTCCTTCCTTATCTAGTCACATCAAGGGAATGTTTTCCTTAGGAAAAAAGGTTATAATTTCTCTCCATTCACTGCCTCTTTTGTTTTTCCTTGTATTAATGGGTGCATTGGCAATTCCTTTTTCTTTCCTGAAAATATGCTATACATCCTTATCCCCCAAGTTTTTAAAAGCTTATCACCCAACTCTTAGTTGGTGTCCTGTTCAATTCAGTGCCACCACAAGCTGTCAAGCATCTCTCTTGCAAGCTTAGGCAATTAACCCCTCTTTTGTATTGTGTTTTCCCCAATTCTTTCAGTAGGGTGAAGGAATATAAACTAAAAAAAAAGTCAGACACCATGAAGTGGATACATTTTGTGCTAGAAAATCAAGGAAAAAATATTCTAGCCATTCATATGCAGATTCATTTTATCCTACTGTTGCAGAACTTTGCACAAATGGTGTGTTCAAAAATTGTTACCTTTTGCTTAATTCTGTTGGTTTTTAAGGAGCATGAATGAGTGATACATTTTTATCAAAATTTTTCCCTGGATTAATTTGAATAAATCTAAGCATATACATTTGTCAGAAATATCTGTGAGGCTTTAGTTATTATAAGCATAATCCATTCAGTGACTAAGGCACTTCATTTCATAATCTAAAATCCTGTAGGATTCAAGTTTCATGACATTCTCAGTACAAAATAGCTTCCAAACAAAAATGTTGATGGTGTTTAAAATTGGCAAAAACAGTGTTTAAAAAAGAAAAGAGAATACAACATTAGAGAAAGTGCTCTGAAGAATTACAATTAAGTGGGGGGAGCTAAATTCACATAATGTCGAAGACTAACATAATCTCTTCTAATCTTTTCCAACTTGCCCAGTGAGAAATGAGAAAGTTCAGCAAAACTTGATTACAAAAGATTCAGTAAGGAAAAAATAAATGTTAAAACTGTGCCATGCATTTGCATTCTATCTTATTTTTTTTCTTGCAGTAAGTTTTACATATTGTTAATTGAATTATAAACTTAACAGAATAAGTTTTTAAGTTGCTTTTATACCTTTTTAATATTACTTTTTAAAGATAATTTATTTCAAAGAATCAAATGTGGATTAAGAGCTGATGTTAGAGAAAACCTAGGCTAAGAAAAATGGGTAATGATTTAAGTATTTAATCCATTTGTTTCAATGACGTTATTTCTCTTAATTCAGTTACACAATCAAGTGTACATCCTTGGTTCCTCTTGCTTCTAGTTTCAGAAGTGTTAATTTCATATCACTTGCAAGGCATGACGTTTTGTAGTGTAGTTTCTAGCTGGAAAGGGTACATGGGGTGACTTCTTGACCACTTCTTCTGGGCATGTTCCTTCTATGGCTTCTAACTATATTACATTGAGGTAAATGGCACAGTGACTTTTTTCACCCGTTTCCTGATGATCAGAAAAATAGCTTGGTCAGAGCAGCAACCTCTGGAGGTCAAAATTCTACTCCTAACTTCAACTGGATGTCAGAGAGTTTTTTACTTGCAAAGACACTGGCAAAACTATTACTTTGTAATGCACAATATTGTATAGTACAATAATTAAATTATCTCTTAATTATCTATGCTGTGACAGTCTCGTCTATATTCATTCTCTCCTTTTCCCCCTTTCCTTCTCCTTTCACCCCTCTTGATGGTTGAATTCCTGAAGGATACAGAAGGCACACACAGCTGGGGCTAAGAAAGTTGTATGCAATATTGGTTGTGTGTGTTAAACTATTTACACTGGTGTGTGGGAGGAAGCAAGATATGTTGTTGCCCGATAAAGAACAAGGATAACACAGAAATGGGAATGGAGTATAACAAACCTTAAGAGCCTCAACAGCTGACATTTAAAATGTTTACAAACCACAAAATTTCCATTAACATAAGCAGTGTTATTATAAAGCAATAAGACACAACATAAAGAGACACACAAATAATCTCTGCATTTCCTGCATCAGAGTAAATTATACAAAATGACCTCTAAGATTCTCATGGGATGGCTCTTAGTCTTAGTCCATGTGTAGTGTGAATATTGGTAGCATCCAAAAAAAGCATAAAGCATGAAGACATTTTCTTTTAAACTGCAACTAATTTTTTCCACAGAACATTATGTTCCAGCTTTCCCTAATGGCACAGTCAACCCCTATAAAGTATCTATTTATATTGGAAGATTAAGGTCTAATAATGTGTTTAAATTTTTTTCTTAGTTCTCAACAAAGTACTTTAGTTTGATGCAGACTCCTTGATTTTTCTAATCATGTTTGCTAATCTGCAAAATTCAGTAATTTGCCATGGATCTCCAAGTCATTAGTGTCAATTAAGGAAGCTCTCCCTTATACCAGATGGTACTGAGGGAACAGAACAAAAGAGTGGAAATAAAATGTGTTTTCTAAAACCCTCCTACATGCCTGTTAAACAAAAACTATGTGATTTTTTAGGAAAAAATATAGTAAGAGTTGAGTACATAACACCTTATACTTATAGAGCATCTTAAATCCAGGAAATCCACACACAAAAAAAAATCACT
Organism: Aepyceros melampus; assembly: GCA_006408695.1. Taxonomy (NCBI): domain Eukaryota; kingdom Metazoa; phylum Chordata; class Mammalia; order Artiodactyla; family Bovidae; genus Aepyceros; species Aepyceros melampus. The sequence goes on from SJXQ01007870.1 coordinate 42,357, forward strand.
AATGACACCCTTATGAGCTGCCTGTAGAGAGTTCATATGGCAATGATTTCCCTTTGCATATGAAACAAAAATGGTAGTCTGTACTGACAGGGACCTGTTTTAGCTCAGCCCTGTGCTTATGTTTAAAACCTCCATTATTTGTAAATGAGGAATTAGCAAATTTTCCTTATTCCATCCTGTCAATTTAGAATTTGGTTCCTAGCATAAGGAAAAAGAATTGTAATAGTCTCAGCCTTTAAAGGCCAGATATTTTGTTAATCATGAGCTCTCCATGAATGGGAGTGATGTGTTATTAGTCGCTACAAGACTTGCCTTAATTGTGGAAACATTGTCAGCTCTCATCAAGTAAATGATGAATGAATGAATGAATGAAATTGTCTACCCTTATCCATAAATTACTCTTTCTGAAATCCTAGCCACAATGTTCCTGTATCTTTTTATGACTCCATGTCTTGGGTTAGGACCGCTCTGGGAAGGGAGCTGAAGATAATGATTTGAGTGAAGTAGTTTCTTTGAGACGTGATCCTAGGAAGCATAGGTAGTGGGGTTAAAGAGTGAGACAGGAAAGGAAGTTTATACAGCATGTGTCAATGAGTAGATTATCATGGTGCTGCACAGCTAGGGCTCAGTCCTATTGGAGACTTCTGGAAGACTTGATAAAGTAAGGTTCATAGTTATCCCACCCAAGATGGAAGAATGCTGGAGTATTTATCCACCTTGACCAATGGTTAAGGACCACTCCTGGAATTGTTAACAACCAGGCAATTAAAGCTTGTCGCACAAAAAAACTGAAAGAAACAAGTCACAGGTGTTTGTATATACTATGTGAAAGTGAAGTCGCTCAGTCGTGTCCGACTCTTTGCGACCCGTGGACTGTAGCCCACCAAGCTCCTCCATCCATGGGATCTCCAGGCAAGAATACTGGAGTGGGTTGCCATTTCCTTCTCCAGGGGATCTTCCAGACCCAAGGATCGAACCCAGGTCTCCCACATTGCAGGCAGACACTTTAACCTCTGCACCACCAGCAAAGCCCTTAAATACAAGAATACAGTCTCTCAGAAAACCTCCGATAGAGACACAGAACTTCAGATACAAGTACTATCATCAAAGATTTCAAGGGAGGAAAGGAAGCCAGGTTGAAAGAAGGAGGAGGAGGAGGCAGGAGAGGGGGACAAGAGGGGTGGCCTTACAGACGTCTCCTGCCACCTACAGATGCCCAGGCGTTATGGGACTTTTCCCTGGGCCTCCAGAGAAGGGAGGACTGGAACTCGGCCCTACTAGAAATCAGGCCAGACCAGAACCAGCATTCGAGTTCTCTGCCAAGAAGAAATTATCAGTCTCCAATCCTCAGCTCAGGCTGAGGGCCTTTCGACCAGATTCCTGCATCCAAGACTGGGGGACTAGAAAAACAGGGAAGGATAGGAAGGGTTAAGGAGAGGAAAGAGAGAGGGAAGGGGAGAGAGGTCAATAAAGTCTCTTGTTCCTTGCCGGTCAGGGCACTCTGGCCAGTTGTCCGCGTCAGGAGGAGACCAGGGACAAAAGGGTCCCAGTTGCGGCCACTGGGTCTGGTCCATTGGCAGGCAGGCTGCCCCCTGAGTACCCCGGATGGTCAAGATGTCAGTTTCAGTGAAGAAGAGTCCCGCCAGAGTCGCCATTTGTTGCAGGATGGGGGACCCCTTCCAGGGCTCAAAACTGGGCTGTCTAACACTCAGAAATGAATTGTCCGAGGAGACACATGTGCTGACAAACAAGAGATTTTATTGGGAAAGGCCACCCGGGTGGAGACCATAGGGTAAGGGAACCTAGGAGAACATAAATTTATACAAAAGATGAGAGCTGAGAAGAAACGGGAAATGCATCCATAATAACTGGTATTCTCACATATTTTAACAGATGTTGCAGCCTTTTACCACTCTTCTGAGACAAAATGGCATAGACTTAAAGTTTTGACAATCCAAACCAATTATAATTTTATTAGCATACTGAGCCAAGTTACCGATGTAGGTATAAATACATATGCAGATAAATGCAGCATCCCTTTTTGCCTTAAACAGCAAAATACTTCACCTCATAGCTTCTTAAATTATTTTCTATTAGGAACAAGTGAATCAAAGCCCAAGTATAAACATCATGATAGAAAACAGGTCAAAAAAAATTTTTTTAAGACCATTCCCCTTTGTCATCAGTCCTGTTAAAATCTGTGGAGTCATGGGAAAATGGGCATCCCATTCCATCTCCTGCGGGTAGATCATATTCACAGACTCATCCAATACTACTACCATTCTCCTAACTTTTTAATTCTACCACCCCACCCACCTCTACCCTCTTAGTCCCAAAAGACTTCAAAAAATATGTTGTTAGTATTCAGAATTGAGAAATTAACTCCACGTTGGCACGCAGTTGACTTTAGGACTTTCTGTCCCTATCAACGCTGTTTACTAAAATAGCATCTGTAATGACTTGATTTTCTCCCAGAATTATCCCACATATCTTCATACTTCACCTCCCTATTGAGAAAGTGTAGAGCTCTCAGCATGACATGATTTATGTGCTGTGGTTTAAAGGAAGAATATGCACCAAGTAGGAGTTTTTGGATGGAAGAACTACTCCGAGAAGGTTTCTTAGTATGCCGTTGTACTTAAAGTCCACAGGCCCATCTGGCCCCAGCAATCTGTGTCTGCCCACATAAGAGCTCCTGATGTGCTTCGGAATGTAGTCAAATGTTCCTGAAGAACATGCCTATTTAGGGCATTTGTTAAAAGTCCAATGTTAAGAACAACCACCTAAAGGCTTATGAATGTAATTACTAATGGATAAATAGTTTTTATCCTTTACAAAGGCTGCTGCTGAAACTTAAACCTGACTGAAATCCATGTCACTACTTTAAACTCACTCTTTTTGCTAATTGTCTTCAAGGTTATTCTATGAAAACTCCTTTAAAGAATTTCTATCCCTACTTTCTAGCCAAGGTAAGTTTTGTGATTCTGTTTTTCCTATTTTCTTTCTCTTGCTCCATTCTAAACTGAAAAAAAACAAAAAACAAAAAACAGATTTTACAGATTAGAAAAGACTAAGGCTTAAAAACATTAATCAAGTTTTCCCCGGACACAGAGCTAGTCAGCAGCTGAGTTAGGAACTCACACATGACTGACAACTGAGCTTGAGCCATAGTCACCGTGCAGTTCTGGCTCCTGCATCCTGTTTTTGCAGCAGCGACATGACAATGCCCAACAGAGATGAAAGAGGAGGATTGTGGTGGAAATAATAAGAAATTCAGTGAGCACCCATCAACCCTTGGGAAATAAGGAAAGCCCACAGGAGAAAAATAATTAAATAATAGAGAAATAAGGAAAAAATCAGGTAGTTGCACTAGAATTTTGCATGAAAATGATATTTTTTGCCTTCATTGTATTAAAGCATTTTGTTCATGTAAGTTTCCAACATCAATACAGCAATATTTGTTAGTAGCTATCATGTTCCAGGCACTGCTCTAGACACTACTACATACCAAAAGATAGATATCTAGACACTAGATACTAAAAGAAAGCCCTGATTTCATAGATTTTCCATCATAGCAGGGGACAGAGAAACAATAGGCAAAGAAATAAATGAATAGCTTATAAAGCTTCAGCTTGTATAGAATGAATCAAGGTCAAAGGAAGAGTGATTGAATTATACAAATTTATTGAATGTATTATTTAATTTATTTAACCATTGAATTAAAAGTACTCAATGCATCTAGTACATTACTCCAATTCCAGCTCTAGTTTAAGCATCTATTTCAAAAACCTCTTGTTTAGGCACATAATTCATTGTTGAATTAATGAACTTGATGCTATTTCAGATAGGCAGACTTCACTGCAGAAATAACCTTTAAAAATCACTTTGTTGTTATTGTTATTCAGACATTGCTTCTGAGAGGCAGAGCAGAGGGGATATTCTTATTTTCCTAAGAGGAATTGATGTCTGAGACAGTAAAATGGCTTTCCTACTTTGTCATTATAAAACCTAGAATGAAGTAAAGAAGTTAGATTCAATTTACTGTCAATAATAGTGCTTGTTTGTTATATATATTATCTCATTTACTATTGATTAGATGGGTTTATGGGCTTTCTTGTTGGTTCAGACAGTAAAGAATCTGCCTGCAATGCAGGAGACCCAGATTTGATCCCTTGGTCAGCAAGATCCCCTGGAGAAGGGAATGGCAACCCACTCCAGTATTCTTGCTGGAGAATTCCATGGACAGAGGAGCGTGGTAGGCTACAGCCCATGGGGTTGCAAAGAGTTGGACACAACTGAGTGACTAACATTTTCACTTTCAGATAGGGTTTATATTATCATCCAGGTTTATTTTAAAACTGAGGAAAGAACTATTAAGAAACTTGTACCAAAGTTGGATAAGGAAGGGTCTGAGACAAAGGAGAATCCAGCCCTCACACTTCTGTGTTCTTACCACACACTCCAGTACTACCCAATGGAGCAGCAGACTTTTAGTGAACACTGACTTGACCTTTCCCCCATAGTGAGTTAAAGTAGTAGATATATTTCAACAAGTCTCACCCACTCAAGTTTCTTAAAAATAGCAGTGCTATATTTCAAATGAATATATGAACATGTTTCTTACTAGTTTGTCATGTTCATCATTCATGAATATTTATTGGTTTTTCTGGAGTTTTAGGTGTTTAGAAATCACAGGTCCTTATAAGAATTTGATGAAGTCTATAAACAGTTCCCCTAAATAAATGCATAAAGTTTCAGGAAGCTCATAGGCACTTTGAGGCATATTCTGGACCACTGGGGTTAGCAGCCCTCCAAGTGAAAAATTTTGTAAAGGTGTGAACCCACATCTCTCATGAAAATGAAAAAAAAATGTAGATTATCTTTTGGGTTTTTTTTAATGAATGTAATGTCTATTATGATAGATGTTCATCAACATGAAGGGGAGGGCAGGCAGAGATACACACAATCTAGGTAGTTCAGTCATGTCTAACTCTGGCAACGCCATGGGCTGTAGCCTGTCAGGCTCCTCTGTCCAGGGGATTCTCCAGGAAAGAATACTGGAATGGTTTGCCGTTTCCTCCTCCAGGGGATCTTCCCCACCTGATCAAACCTAGGTCTCCTGCATTGCAGGTGGAATTCTTTACCAACTGAGCTACCAGGGAAGCCCTGCTGCTGCTGCTGCTGCTGCTGCTAAGTCACTTCAGTCGTGTCCGACTCTGTGCGACCCCATAGACCGCAGCCCACCAGGCTCCCCTGTCCCTGAGATTCTCCAGGCAAGAACACTGGAGCGGGTTGCCATTGCCTTCTCCAATGAATGAAAGTAAAAAGTGAAGTCGCTTAGTTATGTCCGACTCTTAGCAACCCCATGGACTGCAGCCTACTAGGCTCCTCCGCCCATGGGATTTTCCAGGCAAGAGTACTGGAGTGGGGTGCCATTGCCTTCTCCAAGGGAAGCCCTAGAGAGGGGTAATATAGGACCTGAGTCATACAGACTTGGTTTGATTCTGTGAACTTTATATTTCTGAATATAATGCTTAGTATCTTTGAACTTAGTTCCCTTATCAATGAAATGTGAAAGTAATCACTGATCATTTTAAATTAGATAATGCATGCCAAGTACCAATGCCACTATCTGCTTTTCCATAAATACTCGATAATTGCTCATTATTTGGTTTATTGTCAGTTTTGTCATGGTGTTATGCTTCTGTGTGTATTATGTCACCATGTTATTGTACATTGATGTGATAAAATTTTGACAAAAGCTCCTATTTTAGATGAAAAACTGTTACTAAACAAAAAATTCCAAATTTGGCCAAAAGGAAACACAGAAAACCTGATCAGTAGATATAGCTCTACGTATTGCACATATATTTTGTAAGCACAGAATACCATTTAGTTGAAATATGGTGTAAAAAAGCAAAAGTAGTAGATGATATTTTGGCATTTCATCTTTAAAAATTCATACTGTGAGCAGAACACATTTGTGTGGATCACATTTTTAATTAGACACATTTTCATTAGCAGGATTATATCTCCAAATTTTGAAATATTATATAATGATAAAAAGGATTAACAGAAAAAAAGAACACCCTCAAAATGTTTTCCACTGCATCTAGGGATATGATAAACAACATCTGAACAAAGATAACTGACTTTTCACTGCTCCCTTGATATGTTTAGATTTATCCATGAGAAAAATGAGGCAATTGGTATTTACCTATTAGATATATTTGTCTTAAATATTTATATTGTACAAACTGCTTAAGCATTTTGAGGATGTTTTGTGAATTCCTCACTAAGTTTTAGTTAAAATGGAATTTGTTGAAATGTCAGCATAAATGAAACCATTTGTTGACCAGAATGAGTCTTATGTTATCAGGTTGATGGAAAATAAGGAAATGGATATTTACAGATATTCATTCTAGCTGACCTCATTTCTTTTCACTTTTAAAATGAGATATAGTAGACCTCATCTAATCAGAACAAAGTGCTCTTCTAAAAACTGGCTGATATATACTCTACTCCCTCTGTTTTCATTGTAACCACAATATGGCAGAGACTACTAATTGTCTAAACTCAGACTCCCATTCTCTCCTTCTTCCTTAATAACAGAACCCCAATTGCTGCTGGGGAACCATACTCCTAAACCCTTTAAAACCAACTGTGACCAATGAATATTGTTTCAACATGATGTAAAGAGAAGTGTTTGTGGAAGTTCTGGAAAACCTCCTTAATAAGAGGTTGCGTGTCCTTTGCCTCCCCTTCAGTTTCACGACTGCCTGGGATGTATACCTGTTGGTAGAATTTGTGTGACCATCTTGGTTCAGATAGTGCCATTCTTGGGAAAGTAGGGCAGTGAAACATGTGGCACCGAAGAATCTGATGAGTTTGGAGCCACTCTATGTGTCTGGGACTAGCTACCTCATGATATGAAAATCATCAGTTTGTATCTCGTTTTTCTATAACATACAACTGTACCAAATTCTATCTTTTACTGTTTTTTATTACCAAGTTTTTTAAACATATTTTGTTTCTTCAACTTGATACCTGGTTTCACATCATTCACTGTCATTCTTTTATTCACTCATTCATCAGGTTTTTAAGAAGAACCTACTGTGGTGTAGAAATACAAGCTATAGTATAAAAAAAAGGAAATACGTGATGAAACTTAAAACAAGGTCTGGATTTGAATTGCGATTCAAGGCAGAATTCTCTAGACATGATATTAATTGAAACCACAGGATATGCAAAGTTATCAGAAAGAGAGTTGGAGGAGAGGAACATACGAATACACCATCATCCAGGAAAGAGCTTAATTCATTTGGGAACTGGAAAAAAGTCAGTATAGCTGGAGATTAAAGGGTAAAGAGAGGCAAGAGGTGCCACGGGAATGGTTGCAGGGGGCATATACCACAGTCTGTTGTTTATATTGATTTGAGTGTTTGTTTCTAAGGGTGATAAGGAGAGATTGAAGAAATTTAAGTGGAGCATGCATGAGCTTACCTTGGTTTTAGAAGTATTATACTTACTGTAATGGGAAGAATGGATTGGAAGAGCCAAGAATGAAAGATGGAGAAGAGTAGACTAGAATCAGTTGCAGGGGTCCAGGTGAGGAAAAGGTGACTTGGACTAGAAGTGAAGGCAAAGGAGATGAAGAGAAGTGGTCTTATTTGAAATCTGTTTTGCTAGCAGTATAGACAAAATAGGGGGAAAAAAAGAAAGATTAAATATAGAGGGGCAATTGGAACAAGGGCGCTGTGGCTTGAGCACACAGAGGAAAGGAAGTGTCTTTTCCTGGAATAGAGAAAACTGTAAGAGAAAAAATGGAAGAATATAAAAAATTTACCCTGAAATGGTTTAGTTTACCTGTCTGTGAGACATCCAAGTGGAAATGCTGAGTGGGAAGTTGGGTAAACTGGCATAGTACTTAGAAGAGTAACATTATAATGAAAGTAATTTATACCTCTTCTCTAATCAAAATCTTTCAACAGCCTCTCTTTGTCTGCATGTATGAAAATAACCAAACTCATAAGAATACTGTCTTTTCCATTTATGATTAACCAATTTTCTTTTTATATATCCTACTATGCCCTCCAAAAGCCCTCTGCCCTAGGCACACTGGTCCCTGAAGACATCAACAATTTTCACAACTTTGTGTCTTCTTTGCTCATATTGTCTACGGCTCATGTACAGTTCCCACACCCTTCATCTCTCTCGTATTTTTTGCCTAATAATGCTACTCACATTTTTAAGGCTCAACTCAGAATGCAAATCCTCTGAGAAATTTTCCCTAATTTCTCAATATATACTCTTCCTTCTTATTCTATAATGTTAGCCTACTTATCTGAAAATTCCAGGAATAGTTAACTGTTTTATATTTTCCAAACTGAGCTTGGTTTCTATTAATATTTCAAGCCTGTCTTTTACATGATGATGGAAAACTTAATACAGTTAACTCCAATTTTTCCTAGTCAGTTTCTCAAACATATATTTAATTCAATCACCAAAAGATTTTCAGTCATTTCAAAATTGTTGCTGTCACTTCAAGATCTGACATCCCTTCCTCTTTTCTCTGAGACACACTTAATTTCCTTAGGTACTTACATGGTAGGGCTTTCTGGGTAGCTCAGTGACCAAGAATCTGCCTGCCAATGCAGGACACATGGGTTTGATCCCTGGATCAGGAAGATCCCCTGAAGAAGGAAATGTCAACCCACTCCAATAACCCACAACTTATCAACTTAAAAAGAATAACAACAACTTACATGGTAATTGGAAAGTTGGTAACTTGTTATTCTATTATCTCCTCCATATTGACGGATACTTTTCTATTTCTTCTGACATCAGGTTATTACCACCCACCTTTCTTGCCTCTCTCTTTGATGCCCCTTTACTCTGCTTTCTCCTTATCCTTAACTTGAGTCTTGCATAGGCAGTCACTCAGCCTTGTCAGTCTCTTTGTGATCCCACGGACTGTAGCCCACCAGGCTCCTCTGTCTATGGGATTTTCCAGACAACAATGCCAGAGTGGGTTGCCATTTCCTCCTCCAGGGGATCTTCCCAACCCTAAGACTGAACCTGCTCTCCTGCATTGGCAGGTGGATTCTTTACCACTGAGCCAATGGACTACTCCAAAATTAAAGTCCCTTTTACTGAACTTCCACACATTCTGTGACAGCTTAGGGAAAAAATGCACTTTTCTTCCATGTTGACCCAGTTCAGAAATTTGCTGAGTTTGCCCTCACCCCCTGGTTCTTCTATAGAGGCATATTCACTCTAGATATGCATTTCACAGATTCTCCCCACTCCTTGAAGATCTTCTGAGAGGTTGACATTTCCAGGGTTCCAGCCAAAAAAATCGACCTACTTCTCCACTACTCTCTAGTTCCTTAGAAGAGTTATCAGCTGCTTCTATCCCTGTATCCCTTCTCCAAGATTTTCAGACCCAGGAGAATAGGTCATTGATCCCTTTTCCTCTGCCTAGCTCTATTCCTTTCTGACTCTTTCTCTGTCTAGGCTACTCTACCTCCTGATTTCTGAGTAAGGTGTAGATTTGTCCTGCTTGTCCTTTTAAGTCCACTGATGAAAACATGAACTTCCTTTCAAAACTCCTAGGATCCTAATTGTTTAAAATTTAAAATCCTGGCTTTTACATATCACAAAAGTCTGACTCAAAAGCTAATTAACTCATTATAGTTTAGAAAGTAAATTTAGATATTCACGAGCCAAAAGAGATGGCTCATTGTTCTCTTTAGTCTGTGTAATCATTGCCGTGAAGCAATGCTTGTCTCTTAGGAGTAACAATAAGGAAATTACCAGGTTTATGAAATCTCAAAATTTAATCCCACCACAAGTATCCGCTAAACAGCATTTCATTCCACTTACATTATAGTTCACTCTACAATTCTGCCAACTCTTGGGAGAGGTAGTTCTGTGAGATGGTTAAGAGATCTCAGCTTTTGTATCAGATGCCCAGAGTATAAGCCTCAGCTCCACTACTTACCAATGGAAAGCCTCTGAGCATTTTAATTAGCTTTTTAATTGTCAGTGTCTTTTGTCTGTGGTATTAATTGTATAAAAATTCAAAGGGTTTTTATGAGGATTAATTACATAATCTATATTAAGTACTTTAAATGGTACTCTGAAATGTACCTAGGAAGAGCTCAAAATAAAGGTTAGTTTTCATTATTATTGGCCAAAAAAAAAATTCCTTCAGTTTCAGAGCAAAAGAGAGCATATGGATTATCTAATCCAACACTGTCAATCTGTAGAAAAGGAAAACAGTTTTGCAAAGGACAAAAACAATTTGGCAAAGGACACAAAGCCTGGATGAACTCAGCCTCCTGAGTGTTATACTTTGTTTTCTCTGCTTTATCTATTATACCATACTAACTTACTGGAGAGATCATAAAGTCTGATTCCATTTGAGTAATAATGTTATATTTGTTAGTGACAATCACAATTTCAGTTCAGTTCAGTTCAGTCGCTCAGTTGTGTCCGACTCTTTGCAACCCCATGAACTGCAGCATGCCAGGCCTCCCTGTCCTTCACCAACTCCCGGAGTTCGCTCAAACTCACGTCCATCGAGTCGGTGATGCCATCCAGCCATCTCATCCTCTGTCATCCCCTTCTCCTCCTGCCCCCAATCTCTCCCAGCATCAGGGTCTTTTCCAATGAGTCAACTCTTCGCATGAGGTGGCCAAAGTACTGGAGTTTCAGCTTAAGCAGTATTCCTTCCAAAGAACACCCAGGACTGATCTCCTTCAGAATGGACTGGTTGGATCTCCTTGCAGTCTAAGGGACTCAAGAGTCTTCTCCAACACCACAGTTCAAAAGCATCAATTCTTCAGCGCTCAGCTTTCTTCACAGTCCAACTCTTACATCAATACATGACCACTGGAAAAACCATAGCCTTGACTAGACGGACCTTTTTTGGCAAAGTCATGTCTCTGCTTTTGAACATGCTATCTAGGTTGGTCATAACTTTTCTTCCAAGGAGTAAGCGTCTTTTAATTTCATGGCTGCATTCACCATCTGCAGTGATTTTGGAGCCCAGAAAAATAAAGTCTGACACTGTTTCCACTGTTTCCCCATCTATTTCCCATGAAGTGATGGGACCAGATCCCTGATCTTTGTTTTCTGAATGTTGAGTTTTAAGCCAACTCTCTCACTCTCTTTCACGTTCAACAAGAGGCTTTTTAGCTCCTCTTCACTTTCTGCCATAAGGGTGGTGTCATCTGCATATCTGAGGTTATTGATATTTTTCCCGGCAATCTTGATTCCAGCTTGTGCTTCTTCCAGCCCAGCATTTTTCATGATGTACTCTGCATATAAGTTAAATAAGCAGGGTGACAATATACAGCCTTGACATACTCCTTTTCCTATTTGGAACCAGTCTGTTAAAGATATACAAAAGAGTCATTTTAATACTGAACATTGATTGTGAAAATATATAAGAACATTTGGCTAGATCCTGAATATGCAAGGCCATGAACAATCCTCTTTCTCTATATCCATGCACTCAAGGGCACTCAGGGCAAGTAAATCCAGATTTGTTGATGACCAAGCTTTGGAGTTAATTCCCACCCTCTTTTGAAATGTTTCTCAAGCTCTTGTCCTAGATTTAGGAATCTAGAAATTGTCTGAATTTTAAATATATTTTCTTTTGGTAAAAACCTAATAATTAATATAAATATGTTCTTTGCCAATCTGATATTTACCTTTTAACAGAGTAGCATCTATGTTTAGGATTTCTATATACAGCATATAGCAAAAAGTTGGAGCCATGAGATTCCATTCACTTCAGTTCAGTCGCTCAGTCGTGTCGGACTCTTTGCTACCCCATGAATCGCAGCACACCAGGCCTCCCTGTCCATCACCAACTCCCAGAGTTCACTCAGATTCACGTCCATCGAGTCAGTGATTCCATCCAGCCATCTCATCCTCTGTCGTCTCCTTCTCCTCCTGCCCCCAATCCCTCCCAGCAAGTGACATTTTTAATGCTTATTTGTTGGTGGCATATTTAATTTTAGTGTCTTATTGAAGTAAAATTGGAATAATTGAAAAATGACAGTAACCATCCCTGTATTGTGTGTATGTTGTCTGTTGTATGTGACAAATATCATGTTTATAAGTTGGTGGGAATAATCTTTAATAGGAAAATTTTGAATGATGCAGAAAAGAGGTAATATGCCTGCAGATGCAAAAGGCCTTGTGTAGAAGAAATTGAAAGAGATCAAATACTTAATAATAGTGCCCTCAATAAGAATAAGACTATCAGATGCATTGTTTCATGAGGACACAGGATATTCAGATACACGGGTATGTATGTGGTAAATTTGCTGGCAGAAGGATAAAGCTTTTTTCTCCTTGATTGCATATTCTCAGTGAAATAAAAAGCCAAGTCATCAGCTGAGTCTGCTTTAAGAATGTTGGAGGGAATTGACACGGAAATATGGTGGATATAAACCTGAAAGTGCTGAGAACCCACTTGAAGTTTGACCTAAGCCACAGAAATGTTCCTTAATAAACAGATGCACTCACTGAAGGGGAAAAAAGAGAGAGAGAGAGTATGAATAGAAATGTAACCAATCAGTTGGCACTAAAATATAAAATGTTGGCAAAAATGATTTGTATATTTTTATATAATAATGTGGTAAAGGATGAATGCAGAACAGCAGAAGCACTGACTGACAACTAGGCTTGCAGAGGTTGTCTGTTGCAAGTTGATGATGTACTTGAGAAGCATGGGGACAGCAAAGTAATCTACTAAATGGCTCAGACAACTGACAAGTATAGGAAGTGGCAGAAATGCCAAGCCAGGAAATATAGACAAATACTTTTAGACATATACTAGAGGCATAAAAGCAAAATCAATGTTTGTAATAGTTTGCAGCAAGTGAAGATCTTGATGTAATTGATATCCATGACATGTTTACTCAATTTCAGAAAAGAGAATACTACCAAAATTAAAGTTAAGCATTTAATAGGGAAAAAATGAAAAGAGTGGCTCCAGCTATCTAAAGAAACTTTTATAAGTAAGGATAGCAAGATGAATGTGAACATTTAGGCACCCCTAGCTGCTACTTACCATGTAAAGTACAGTCTATGAGAAGATTCTTTAAATAAATTGAAAGCTGAAATCATTGGGGCCATTTGGTCTTTATGATACAAATTTATACTGAAAAATGACAAGGAAATAGCAAAGACTCTATATACTGTTTTGGTACTCATCGAAAAAAATTTTAAGCATTGAAAAAATGCTCAAAACATTTATTTGAGCATTGCCATCTCATATAATCTTTTAGCAGATAAAGTACAAAAAAATTGCATTTCTAACCAAAATTTTGGAAAAACCAGAAGTATATATGTATAAAACATGATTAATGTACACGGCCTTGATCATACAAGTAGCAACTTTCTGAGAATTGGAGGCTTACCAAGACGTTCCCCAACTCTCAGAAAGTTTCCAGAAAAAGCAACAGACCATATACTGTTAGGGCTGGCCTGATAGCTCAGTTGGTAAAGAATCTGCCTGCAATGCAGGAGACTCCGGTTTGATCCCTGGGTTGGGAAGATCCTCTGGAGAAGGGAAAGGGCGCCTACTCCAGTATTCTGGCCTGCATAGTTCATGGAGTCACAGAGTTGGACACGACTGAGTGACCTTTACTCACACAATATTAAATTAACTTTACCTCCATAGCCATGAAGTTATAGGTATAGTACTATTTTTTTTAAACACAATCTTCTGATCTCAAAGAAACATTAGGTCTTACTAATCTACTAGAGTTCTTTGGGAAGAACAAATAAATGTTTGAAGGAGGAGGAACTGGAAGATAATTGTTTTTGACAGAAAAAATTTTCAAAATGTTATTAAACCCGTAATAGAATGTATTCTATAATGAAATCACTTTTGTTGTCAAGGTAAGAGAAAGTTTTTTTAAAAAACGTGTAAAATAAACAGACTTCTAATTCAGCTTACCTCCAACCTGTTCCAGATTACAAAGGGAATTTTCAATATAACATAAAGTAGGAATCAGAACTTGAAAATATCACCCATATTTCAAAAAAATAAATGAGAAAATAACTATAATGTTATATTGCAACTGGTATCAAAAGATGTCATAACTCCTTTGTTTGAGGACTGAAAGAAGCAAGAAGAGGTGATTTTGAGCCCTATAATTTTAAAATATAGAACTGGAATTGAGAGAACATCTTAGTACAAATTGGATCCACTTTTCCTGGTTTTTTCCCCACTGGAATTGCACAGCAGTTTGCTGGACAGACAGGTTCTATAAACCTCACCTAGTGGAAAGAGAGCAGAGCATTAATGGAAGAATGCTGGGCTTCAACCTGAAATGATAGTGTAAGCAACATCAGTAGGGATGCCAGATATCACCGTGCCACACATTTAGGGGAAAAAAAAGGCCAGGTGAGACAGAGACACTAGATATTTGATCTTTCAGACAAAAATTCACTGAACATGAAGTCTCCTGGAATTACACATGTTAGCTATGGCCCCTTTCCACTCTCTGGCTCCTGGATCTCTCAACTAATAATATAAGCAGGTATCAACCCACCCTTCAGACAAAAACATTAATTAAAAAAAATTTCAATAAACACGCATACCAAAAGGTGCATGCACACACAAATAGTCACTATATAATTCACAATCTGTGACATTCAAATTAGAGATCACAGAAGGAGAGGCAGTTTTAAGAGCAATAGCAATAGAGTCACATCTGGACACGTTGAGTCTCAAGTGCCTGTGATACTGGAAGGAAACATTCAGCTGGTACATATGGAAGGCTGCCTCTACGATGGCCCTTGGATGCTCCACTTCCTCGTATCTGTGCACTTGACTAATCCCCTCACCTGAGAGGGACTGGGCCAAATTCTATTAAAGAGAATATAGCAAAAGTAATGTGTTGACATTTTCAAAATTATATTAAAAAGACTACCTTGCTTGCTCACTCTTCTCTACAGTCTTGCTCTGTGGCAAGCCAGCTGCCAAATGGTGAGCTTCCCAAAGGAGAGGCCTATGGGGCAAGACCGGAAAGAGGCCTCAAGTCAATAGTTTCCTGGAAGTGAATCCTGTAGTGCTTTTAGAAGCAAAACCTCCTTTAGTTGAGCCTTTAGATGAGACCACATCAAGGCTTACACCTAATTACAGCCTTGTCTGCATGAGACCTTCAGTCAGAAGACCCAGCTAAGTAGGCCCAGATTTCCAACTTCCAGAAAATGTGAGATTAGTAACAGTTTCTTGTTTTATGCCATTAAGTTTTCAGTAATCCATTACACAGCAATAGATAACTAATACAATACAGGCATACCTCAACAATATTGTGGGTTCAGTTCCAGACAATCCCAATGAAGTGAATATTGCAACAAAGTGAGTCACAAAAATATTTTTTGGTTTTCCAAAAGAGCATATAAAAGTTATGCTTATACTATATTATAGTCTATTGAAGTACAATAACATTATGTCTAAAATAATGTACTCCTGGAGGTCCAACCAGTCCATTCTGAAGGAGATCAACCCTGGGATTTCTTTGGAAGGAATGATGCTAAAACTGAAGCTCCAGTACTTTGGCCACCTCATGCGAAGAGTTGACTCATTGGAAAAGACCCTGATGCTGGGAAGGATTGGGGGCAGAAGGAGAAGGGGACGACCGAGGATGAGATGGCTGGATGGCATCATGGACTCAATGGACGTGAGTCTGAGTGAACTCCAGGAGTTGGTGATGGACAGGGAGGCCTGGCGTGCTGTGATTCATGGGGTTGCAAAGAGTCAAACACGACTGAGCGACTGAACTGAACTGAACTGAAGTTGCTTCAGTCATGTCCGACTCTGTACAACCCCATAGATGGCAGCCCACCAGGCTCCCTCATCCCTGGGATTCTCCAGGCAAGAACACTGGAGTGGGTTGCCATTTCCTTCTCCAGTGCATGAAACTGAAAAGTGAAGTGAAGTCGCTCAGTCGTGTCCAACCCTCAGCGACCCCATGGACTGTAGCCTTCCAGGCTCCTCCGTCCATGGGATTTTCCAGGCAAGAGTACTGGAGTGGGGTGCCATTTCCTTCTCCAAAAATAATGTACATATATTAATTAAAAATACTTTACTGCTAAAAAATGCTAACCATCATTTGACAATGCAGGAGCATCACAACCTTCAATTTACAAATGCACCATTTGTGTGATGCAATAAAATGAAGCACAATAAAAGGAGGTATGTCTAAGCAGGATATTGTCTATCTTGGAGTTCAAGATAGAGCATGATTTGAAATCTTTGTTGGAATTTTAGGAATATCAGGGTATAAGTGATAGTTGAAGTCATGGTTAAGAATGAAATAACTCAGGGAAAAAATAAGAATGGGAAAGGACCACTGATAGAAGTTTCCTTATCAATCTTTTCAACTTACCTTCCTACAGCTTCAGAAAAGAATGTCTTTTCTTTCTATGGGGTTTTCTCATTTTAAAACTGATTCAGCACATATATGAATGCACAATAATAATTAATCTCATTCAAAGACATATCAGTTCCACATGGTTCATGACTCTCTATTAGACCCTGGTTCAATTCCTTGGTGGGGAAAATCCCCTGGAGAAGGTATAAGCTACCCACTCGAGTATTCATGGTCTTCTCTGGTGGCTCAGATGGTAAAGAATCTGCCAGCAATGCGGGATACCTGGGTTTGATCCCTGGGTTGGGAATATTCCCCTGGTGGAGGACATGGCAACCCCACACCAGTATTCTTGCCTTGAGAATCTCCAAAGACAGAGGAGCCTGGAAGGCTACAGCCCATGGGGTTACAAAGAATTGGACACAACTGAGTGACTAAGCACAGTACTCTTTCATTAGCACATAATAAACACGAATATCACCTTAGATTTTTCTTCTCAGGACCAGCTATAAAATATACAATTGCTAACTTATTGGGATGTCTTTATTCATGGACAGAGTGCTCACCAAAACTGCCTTTGAGTTGTTCTTAATTGAGGCTGCCTTCTGAGAAAAGACAAAATGTTAGCAACAGTCAGTTAAATAGAGTTTTTTTGTTTGTTTGTTTTTTTCTCTCTTTGTGTTTTTGGATCATACACTATGCTGTTTCAGGAAAACAATAAAGAATAAAGAAACAATTTCAGTGAACATTAAATCATTTAACTTTCTTCCTAAATGATGATAGGAACAGTAAACCTTATACTATGATAAGACTTTAATTATCAGTATTTCTATTCCAGCATCAACAGCCCATGCTGCTTAAAGCTACCATACTGTTGACATTTAAATTCCAAAAATACTATAGAAACAATCTCTACATGATATATAAAAGTTATTTGTATAATTTATTTATCATTAATATGTCAACAAGACTATATTGCAACTATAATTTGAGATAAATATTATACCATGTTGAGTTTCTAAATATTTGTTGCAAAAGCTTAATTTTCCTGAACTTGTTCTTTCTAAATTATGAAATAGACTTATATGATCCATCTCTAGAACATTTATATCTGCACAATATACCTCCATTCATAATAATTTTCCAAGATATATAGAAATTGCTGTTTGCCAGGGGTGTCTATTTTGACCCTATACTGTGTAATGATCCAGGGTAATCCTACACATAGATTATTAAAAAAGTAAAGTACAGAACCTCTCTTTCTTTTATTCAAGTGTTGACCCGTCTTTTCTCCTGTTAGCCAATGAATAAACATGGAATTCTATGCTTTTCATCAAATAACATCTACAGTCTTCACAGAAACCCCTGAGAATTGTGTGGAGTTCTCAGGGTTGAATTTGAAGCTTGGTGTTTTCTTTGGGAAACGTTTCTTTCCCTTGTCTCTAGGAACTCAACTATGCTATATGCTTCATATAAAGGTGCTTTCCTACAAAACATAAAACATCAAAGTCATGTTTACATAACTGTAAATATCTTCCTCATTTAATTTAGAATTGTTATAAAAGGACAAGAAGTTGCTCCTCAGTAATGCCAAAAAAAATTAGAACAAAGTCAAATGTGCAAACTTTCAGTCACAGTTCAATCTCACCACTACAAATGCATTCATTACAAAAAGTCAAATAAGCAAGTGTGTTGTGACAAGAATTAAGGAATCCTTCTTTCAATACATGAAACTTTGGACTTGAGATTAAATATTATCAGAATTTCGTCAAAGCAGAAATCAAATCACCTGTGGTTACTAAACTTTTCTAGACCTATCTTTCTATAAAATGAAGTTAATGTTGTCATACACAGCTCTTGAGAAGACAGTGTGCTAGTCCATTGGAATGCTCATTAAATGTTCTCTTCTCCATCACAATTTAATACACGAGATGACATGACCATACAAAACAAAGCAAGTAAACTCTACAGTATTCCATAAAAGATGTATAAATTCCTCTTAGAAAGCAGGTAATAGTGTCAGACATTTATTTGGATAAGACTAGATAATGGACAAAGAGGGAGAGTGAGAGAGCAGAATTAGAAAACCATGTGGCAAATTTTTTTTTAAAAGGTATGTTTAAAATTGGAAGCAGTCTAGTTTAACAGCTGAATGGGCTACTTCTAAAAACAGCTTGTGGAAGACTACCCTAGAAAGATGAGTTTAAATCAAATCATGAATGGTCTTGATGGTTTAAAAGAGTCATCTTAAAATATTGATCTAAAGTTGTTAGGTAAAAGGATCTTGTAATGTTCGTGGGTTGCTTTCATTCTTTTTCTAAATGCTTAGAGATGGGCTTTAGGATAAATCCATCTGGAAGTTATATATTGATTGGCTCAAAAGAAGAGAAGTTAATAGACAAGGGAGAGAAGTCAAGAGCTACTGAGGATAACCCAGGTAATGATGTTATAATCCAGAATAGATGAAGAAGTAGGAGGTGGAGGAGAAACAGGAGAGACACATCAGTGGTGGCTATAAAGGAGAGCTAACAAATGGCTGAGTGTTAGTCATAAAGAAAAACAAATATAAGAAGTTTCTTAGGTTGGTACTCAAGTAATTAGGAGAATAGCAATATCCTAGCCCAAAGGAGTATTCTTCTGAGGAAAGATCAAATGAGTTCTGACTTTGAAGTGTGTGAAGACATCAGGGTAGTTCTATTTGGCAGGTAGTTGAAGATAAGAATCTGAAACACAGGAGAGCCCTCAAGGCTGGAAATATAAATCTAAGAACAATAAAGAAGAATGAATGAGACGTGGATGTAGATAAGATCACCAGATAAGGAGAAACAGGAGGATAGGGCTGGGAGTTTAGAAAATGTCTATAGTTAGCAGGTAAAAGAGAAGCTATGAGAAGAATCAAAGTAAAGAGTTCATGGTATCCAGTCTTAGATTTAGATCTCTAATCCAATTTGAGTTTATTTTTGTGTGTGATGTTACAATTAGAACCTTCTAGTTCCATTCCTTTACATGTAGCTGTCCAGTTTTCCTAGCACTGTTTATTGAAGAGGCTGTCTTTCCTTCACTGTAAAGTCTTACCTCCTTTGTTGTAGATTAATTGACGGTAGGAGCATGGGTTCCTTTGTAGGCTTTCTATTCTTTTCCATTGATCTATATTTCATTCTTTTTGTACCAGTACAATACTGTTTTGATGACTGTAGCTTTGTAGTGTAGTCTGAAGTCAAGGCACCTGATTCCTCCAGCTCTGTTTTTCTTTCTCAAGGTATCTTTGACTATTTGGAGTCTCACAAATGTTAAGTTTTTTTTTTTTGTAGTTCTGTGAAAAATACCATTGGCAATTTGATAGGGATTACACTGAATCTATAGATTGCCTTGATGAATGGATAAAGAAGAAGTGGTACATATATACAATAGAATATGACTCAGACAAAAAAACAATGAAATAATGCTGATTTCAGCAACATGGATGGAACTGATGATTATCATACTAAATGAAGTAAGTCAGACAGAGAAAGACAAATATCATATGATCAATCACTTATATATGGAAACTAAAAACAAAAGAAATAATAATAATACAAATGAACTTATCTGTGAAATAGAAACACACTAACAAATTTAAAGAGTAAACTTTGATTACCAGCAAGGAAGGGTGGAGGGGAGGGATAGATAAGGAGTTTGAGATTAACATGTATACACTGCTATATTTGAAACTGTTAAGGAATTAATGTATAGCACAGGGAAATCTACTCATATTCTGTAATGACCTAAAGGGGAAAAGATTTGGAAAATAATGGAAAAAGTAAAATTTAATAAAAAGAGTTAATAGGAGTAGGAAGAAAACCAGGATACAATATAGGACTGTGAGATAGCACTAGGTAGCTTTAAAAAAATTGGACTAGAGTTTCGGTCCTAGATCTCCTGTTCATCTGAATAATGGGAACAATACTGGTACATACCCATGACTTTGGGTGAGATTAAATCCAATAACTCAAGACAAACATTTAGAATCATATTTGGCACAGAATTAATGATAAATTTTGTAATAAAATAATACTGAAGACTTTTTTTAGAAAATAAAAATTTGAAACTGATGCGATAAATATCCTTATTTTCTCCATTTTACAGATTTGGAAAGAAACCAATAATGTCCAAAGGGTGAAAAACCATGAATCTAGACTCTTAACCCAGATCTATCTGATTCTAGAACTTTCTTCCTAGTAGTAATTATTCTTCAGTGATGCAATTTGAACTAAAATTCTTTGGAAAATGATTCTTAATTTTAAGTCTACTCAAGAATGTATATTCCCACTTGCTTTCTGAAAATTCCATTTTTATTTACATAGAGTTTTGCTCAGAAGTCTGGAAACCTTAACTTAAAATAGCATATATAGTCAAATATGTTTGCAATATTAATTTACACACTTGACCTCTGGCACCCACATATTTTGCCTCTAAAAAGTTGCCTAGACAGCTTAAATTTGTTTCCTAGTACTACTCCAGGGTCTACAGGAAACACTAGAAATGGTGTTACTTCCAGTTTGTGGAACATTTATATTCAGGGTTTCCATCTTGAGATTAAATTGGGAAATGAACTAATACCATTAGCTCTCCTTTGATTAGACATCTTCTTTGATGAGATATAAAAATATTCTTATCAAAGGCTAGTATATCAACTACCCAAAAGAATAAAACCTTTTTATTGTGTTCCCTATTGACCAGCTATGCCAACATAAACCAGACTAGAAAACCTAATATAAATATACATAGATCCACACACACCCAAATGTATGCACCTAGAAGATGATTAAAGCTGTACTCTTAAACTCTTTCCAAATAAATATGTTTTTCAAAATCTGATAAGTACAGCCAATATACTCTTTACAAAAGCACATCTAAATTAGAATTAAAAGTGTTGAAAACATATGTAAGCATTAATCAGAAAAAGCTGATATACCTCTATTAATAGCAAATAAATGAAAATTTAAAACAAAAGGTACTTCAGGAGATATTTATCTCTATGTGAAAATAAAACTTTTAAATCACCAGGAATCTAATCATTCTAAATGTGTATGTCCTTAATAATGTGGCTTCAAAATTGAAAAATCAATCATAATTGCTGGAGATTTTAATACATCTCTCCAAATAGCTAATAGATTAAGCAGACAAAATCAACAATGAAAATAAATTAATATTACTTGTACAACATGGATACATTTCATAAACATAATGAGTAAAATCAAGTCACACAGAATATAGGATAGTGATTGCACAGTGCCAGGAGCTCTGAGGAGGTATAGGGAGCAACTGCTAATGAGTACAGGGTTTCTTTGGGGAATGATTAAAGTGCTCTAAAATTAGGTTGTGTCCATGGTGACACTAGTTTGACTATACTAAAAACTATTGAATTGCACATTTTAAAAAGGTGAATTTTATACTATTTGAATTATATCACAATAAAGCAGTTTTTTTAAAGTCACAGACACTGCCCAAAGTGTTATCATTTTAATAAATTTTAATATATTATTCATTGTCATAAATATATGCATAAGATAACAGTAAACATAAAATCAAAACTCTGCTGCATCTTATTTCTGGCAGAAGCCAGGAGAGGGTTATTGAAACAGGGCACATAGGAAGCTGCAACAGTAATGCTCTGTTTTTCTGGTTGGATATAATTTTACAATTTAAACTTTATATATATTATACTGTGTTCTTTCATGAGTATATACTATTTCATCTATTTAAAATACTGTTAACAACTGGTTTCACATCAATTCTAAACATTTTGTGCTTGAGACTGAATATGATGAATATTAATAGACACTTTTCAACATAACTTCCCACATGTTATTTGACTATCCTCAAAACTAAACTGAGTTTAGGACTCAAATATCATCATCTCTATAAATGAGAGAACAAACATTTCTCATTTTTCTGGTATTATGCAATGATTCCAGACCACCTGCCTGCCTCTTGAGAAACCTATATGCAGGTCAGGCTGCCCCTGACCTCGGATGTGGGGTAGCTCCTCTCAGCTGATTATTTAATCGATTTCTATAGTCATTTAATGAACCTGTAAGTTCTTATTATAGTCAAAACTAGGACCTTATTTTCTGATTTTAGCTTAGTATATTTTGCAATATAACTGACATTCTGTTGTTCATTTGTTTTCTTTGATTTTCATCTCTAGAAAAAGTCTGCAGAGATAATAAAATAATTACAGCAAAAATAAGTACCACTCTGAGTCCTTACTGTGAGCAAGCATCTTACTTAATACTAAAGAAACCTGTGATGCTGGTGTTGATATACTTAATCTATAAATGAGGAAAAAGAAAAACAGAAAATTTTACTTATCCAGGAGTATAAAACTAATAATTGGTAAAGATGTGATTCTGAAACCCAGGCTTGCATTGCATTAAAACCAACATTTTCAATTGCTATAATAGATTGTCTGCCTAAAATTTAATTTCAGAATCCACACTGGAAGTTAGGAGGGGGCAAAAAAAAAAAAGTTTTAGGAATTCTGAGAATACATTACATGCATATAATTGGCAACACATGACAATAATATAGGAAATGATAGTCTAGAATCTGAATGTTTTAGTTTGTCTTCTGTTTACCTACCTATAAGTGGATAATTAAGGCCTAAAAGAGAACACTGACCATGTCAACTCCCTGATACAGGTCAGTATGTTTTCTAAAGTTCAATTTTACATGTCTTTTTTAACAGATGAGATTTCTAAATTTCATTTATGTCAATATGATCTCCAATGCTTAGTAACTAAATGGCTTGACTTAGGGCTTAAATTAATTCATTTTAAGCTGTGGTTTAATTATTGTCCTCACAGAAGTGCCAGGCACTAGAACATGAGCTTGGAGAAGTGAGCAAAAGACAAGGGATGGGCTTTCAAGATGACATGGAACCAATGGATTGAGACCTCTTATGTGAATTAAAGCTTTGCTTAAGCCAAGGAATATGTATAATGCTATTTTTTATAATGTGTTTTATTTTGAGCCATACAAGCTACATTTTGAAAGATAGGTAACATGGGTAGAATATTGCTTTCTCCCTAGAGTTTACTACTATCAGTGAAAGAAAGTGTTACATGTAGCTTCAAAAAGGTCACTATTACCCTTATCATATATCTGAATATCAAGTTCAAATTCAGACAATTTTACTTGAACAACTGGGATTTTAAGAGAATTTCAATCATTGCTTTAAAAAAAAAGGGGGGGGGGCGTTGCAAAGTGGAACTTCCCTGGTGGTCCAGTGGTAAAGAATGCACCCTCCAATGCAGGAAACAAGGGTTCAGTCATTGGTTCCATACACCAGGAACTAAGATACCACACACAGCAAGTCCTCCTACCACAACTAGAGAAACCAGCGAGCCACAATGAAGAGGCTCCACCCTGCAATGAAGATCCAGCACAGCCAGAAAATAAAAATGAATAAATAAAAACTGAGAAGTTGTAAAGTACACCAATAGAATTGCAACAACACTAGTGATTTTCGACTGTATTTGGGGGTATTGGTGAAAGGGAAATTATGTTTTCAAATGACACATGCTCCACACTCCTTTAAGTTCTCTCCTGTCTCTGTGAGACTGTTCGGTCCACCTTGAGAATAAAGAGATAAATTATTGACTATTATACTCGCAAATAGTGTTTTGTCAACAAAAAGATTGTGAATTGTATACTTTACAATTATTTTGTGAAGATTTTAAGATGTCTTCAGAATCATCAGGCTTATTTAATCACTGACATAATCAGATGACAAAGAAAATGTATGATAATTCAAATATTCAAAATTTTTTTAGTTAAACACTTTAAAAGGAATGTTGGTATATTATACTTCAGTGGCCTATGATATTAATTAAGATAGTAAAATTTCCTTTTGACTCTATTTATACAGAAAAAATAATTACTTTGGTAAAATGCCTAGAAATGAAACATTTTTGCTTGAGCCTAATATGTATTTTAATTTTTATATTATTGTTTCCTAGTGTATTAAGCTACTAGAGACTTAATTAACGTATTTTAATTCTATATGACTAGACTATAAAATGTAAATATATTAAATGATTAATGATAAATAGAATTTATTATCTATTCATTTGAAATTCAGTGCAAAGTGAGAGAAAGAAAAAAATACAAACACTTGGAAACAAATTAATTCTTTTAACTATTTTTATATAAAATAAATATATTAATGCAAAATAATTCTAGGACTAGAAGACTTTATGGGCCAAAGACATGACCTCAGGATAAACACTTAGAATCAACAGGACCAAGAAGATTAAAACTTCATCACCCAGGAATAAACCTGGTCAAATTCAAGGTGGATCATTCTTTCACACTTTAATAGGTATAAATTAATTATAGTAATGGGTATATTTTATACAAAGTAAGATCTCCTGCAATCAGACTATAAATCAGACAATAATACCTTTTTTACTTTTTGAGGAAAAAATGACAACAAGATAAATACTTGGGAATCTCTAACACAAAAAGAATAGTGACTGTAAAATGGCAAGATTTTAGTATTCAAACCACACTTTCTGCCTAGACTTTTTATCTGAGGGGTAGAGAGACTCAATATGAAGAAAAACTCAAGACTATATTTTGACCACTTTTTTGCATTGGATATTTGAGAATTAGGGGATCCTGTTTGCTTCTTATTGGAAAGACCTACATGATATGCAACTAAAGAAAATAGACTTCTGTATTGATTAGCTTTACCTTCAGAAACCACATAGCAGGCTTAAGCTGAGGAGGGCAGATCCATTGCGTGGTGGAGGTGAACAACTCTGATGTGATAACACCTGTAAATGCAGAGTTTTCATAACGCTGTGTGTGTTGTGTGTGTGTGTGTGTGTTAGGCACTCAGTCATGTCCGAATGTTTGTGACCCCCATGGATTGTAGCCCACCAGGCTCCTCTGTCCATGAAATTCTCCAGGCAAGAATACTGGAGTCGGTAGCCATTTCCTCCTCCAGGATTTCATGCCTTTAGGAGTGGACTTTTAACTCCTTGCAAAGTGTAAAAAAACTTGAGGGTCCCTATTGAACCCTTAAATTTTACTGTTCTCCTTAAGCAGTACCAAAGCGAATATAACTGTACTGAAAGTTTTCAGAAGATGGAGCAAAGTGATCAATTGCATCAGAAGACTTTGAGGAAGTTACAGATCCCAGTAAATACATACAAAGTGTGTTGTAAAGTGAGCTTTAGATTTGTATAAACTGCAAATGAATTTTTTTTCCACTACTTTGAAAAATGTTTCCATGAAAAAGGACTGGAAGACCAGAATGAAGGAGACCACAAAAGACATCTAGCGTTGGTTATGTCATGGAAATATGAAGAAATAAATTCCCTGGAGAGAAAAAGTAAAACTCAAAGAGAAAAGTAGAGTTTGAGAAAGAGAAATTTATGCTTAGGAAAGAAAAGAAAAAAATCACATAAAGACTGGGAAAAGATCAGAAAAGATGATAGGGTCAAAAAGAAAATCTACTAAACACTGCAGTAGCTCATTACACTAAAGGTGACCTGTAAGGTCCTTGGGCCCCAGGCAGAAGAAGCTCCTGCTCTGGTTCCCATGTTTTATAGGCCTGCATGTTATCACATAGGCCATTCAGGCATAACCTAAATCAAATCCCTTATGATTATACAGTGGAAGTGACAAATAGGTTCAAGGGATTGATCTGATAGACAGCCTGAAGTACTATAGATGGAGGTTTGTAACTAGTATAGAAGGCGGTGATCAAACCCATCCCCAAGAAAAAGAAATGCAAAAAGATAAAATGTTTGTCTGAGGAAGCCTTACAAATAGCTGAGAAAAGAGAAGGGAAAGGCAAAGGAGAAAAGGAAAGATATACATATCTGAATGCAGAATAACAAAGAATAGCAAGGAGAGATTAGAAAGCCTTCTTAAAGTGAACAGTCCAAAGAAATGGTGGCTCAGACGGTAAAGCGTCTGCCTGCAATGCGGGAGATCCGGGTTCGATTCCTGGGTCGGGAAGATCCTCTGGAGAAGGAAATGGCAATCCACTCCAGTACTTTGCCTGGAAAATCCCATGGACAGAGGAGCCTGAGAGGCTATAGTCCATGGGGTCGCAAAGAGTCAGACACGACTGAGTGACTTCACTCACTCTCTCATAGAATGGGAAAAGACTAGAGATCTCTTCAAGAAAATTAGAGATACCAAGGGAACATTTCATGCAAAGATGGGCACGATAGAGGACAGAAATGGTATGGACCTAATAGAAGCAGAAGATACTAAGAAGAGGCAGCAAGAACACACAGAAGTACTATACAAAAAAGGTCTTAGTAACCCAGACAACCACAGTGGCGTGGTGACTCAACTAGAGCCAGACATCCTGGAATGTGAAGTCAAGTGGGCCTTAAGAAGCATCACTACAAACAAAGCTAGTGGAGGTGATGGAATTCTAGTTGAACTATTTCAAATCCAAAAGATGATATTGTGAAAGTGCTGCACTCAATATGCCAGCAAATTTGGAAAACTCAGCAGCAGCCACGGGACTGGAAAAGGTCAGTTTTCACTCCAATTCCAAAGAAGGGCAATGCCAAAGAACATTCAAACTACCAGACAATTGCACTAATTTCACATGCTAGCAAAGTAATACTCAAAATCCTTCAAGCTAGTCTTCATCAGTATGTGAACTGAGAACTTCCAGATTTAGAAAAGGCAGAAGAACGAGAGATAAAATTGCCAGCATCCATTGGATCATAGAGAAAGCAAGGGAGTTACAGAAAAACATATACTGCTTCATTGAGTATGCCAAAGCCTTTGACTGTGTGGATCACAACAAACTCTGGAAAATTCTGAAAGAGATGGGAATACCAGACCACCTTACCTGCCTACTGTGAAACCTGTATGCAAGTCAAGAAGCAACAGTTAGAACTGGACATGGAACAATGGACTGGTTCCAAATTGGGAAAGGAATATATCAAGGCTGTATATTGTCAACCTGTTTATTTAACTTATATGCAGAGTATATCATATAAAATGCCAGGCTGGATGAATCACAAGCTGAAATAAAGATTGCCGGGTGAAATATCGTAACCTCAGATATGCAGATGACACCACCCTTATGGCAGAAAGTGAAGAGGAACTAAAGAGCCTCTTGAAAGTGAAAAAGGAGAATGAAAAAGCTGGCTTAAAGCACAGCATTCAAAAACTAAGATCATGACATGTGGTCCCATCACTTCATGGTGAATAGTTAGGAACAGTGACACATTTTATTTTCTTGGGCTCCAAAATCACTGTGGACAATGACTGCAGCCATAAAATTAAAAGTCTCCTTGGAAGAATACTATGACACACCTGGACAGTATATTAAGAAGCAGAGACATTGCTTTGGCTACAAAGGTCCATACAGTCAAAGCTATGGTTTTTCCACTAGTCATATATAGATGTGAGAGCTGAAACATAATGAAGACTGAGTGCTGAAGAACAGATGCTTTCAAACTGTGGTGCTGGAGAAGACTCTTGAGAGGCCCTTTGGACTTCAAGGAGATCAAACCAGTCAATCCTGAAGGAAATCAGCCCTGAATGTTCATTGGAAGGACTGATGCTGAAGCTGAAGCTGCAATACTTTGGCCACCTGATGCAAATAACTAACTCAGTGGAAAAGACCCTGATGCTGGGAAAGATTGAAGGCAGGAAGAGAAGGGGATGACAGAGGATGAGATGGTTGGTTAGCATCACCGACTCAATGGACATGAGTTTGAGTAAACTCTGGGAGACAGTGAAGGACAGAGGAACCTGGAGTGCTGCAGTCCATGGAGTCCCAAAGAGTCGGACGAGACTCAGTGACTGAACAACAGCAACAACAAATGTTATCACTTGCACACTCACACACACACAGTTGTTCTGAATCACATGTAGGTAACTGTAAACTTAGATATTATGCTTACCACTGGCAGAGTATAGCCATTATGATACCGCATGAAATGCTCCTTCATATCTCTTGCCTTGTGACTTCAAAACAGGTCATTGTTTTTAAATGCCACTGAAGCTTGCAAGTTGTCCCCCTGCAGATGTAGGAAAAAAGCAGTTATTTAGTGGGAGGTTTCAAGCATGTTCATGTAAGAAAAATGGCAAATTTTCTGTCAAATCTTTCCTCTCAGATGGTATGAAGAAACAAATTCCTATGTAAAAGAATCACCCTCAGTATTGCCAGGGTTTCACTTTATTATTTTGCTTGGTTTTCCAAATAATGTCTCTGGACGTATCCTTGAATTTGGGTAATATTTACAACAGTTGCCCATGATGGCTGAGAAACATTTTGCAACATTAGATAATTTATGTCTTCTTAAGTATGCACATGCCTAGGTCTAAACATAACTAGATGGCTTTTAAATAGAAGAATTGATAATTTTTATAAAATAGTTTATGAGATTTCATATTGTCTTTTAAAGATAAAATTCTCAAATTTACTTCATTTTGATTTTAAACATTTCTATTTAAATTATAAGTTGTATTTTTCTTTTAATTTTAATATATAATTTGAGTAATTCCACAGAATATATATTCATATTTATAGCATAGTAGTCAAGGTGCAGTCAGGAAAACAGAATACACACCAGTTATTTTCACAGCAAGAATTCAGTATTGGAAATGTGTTAAATCAATTCTACAGAAGTTAAAGAGAAAAAATATAACACTGAATAACACAGAGTTGCTGCTGCTACTGCTGCCAAGTTGCTTCAGTCGTGTCCGACTCTGTGCGACCCCATAGACGGCAGCCCACCAGGCTCCCCTGTCCCTGGGATTCTCCAGGCAAGAACACTGGAGTGGGTTGCCATTTCCTTCTCCAATGCAGGAAGGTGAAAAGCGAGAGTGAAGTCACTAAGTCATGTCCGACTCTTTGCGACCCCATGGAGTGCAGCCTACCAGGCTCCTCCTTCCATGGGATTTTCTAGGCAAGAGTACTGGAGTAGGTTGCCATTGCCTTCTCCAAACACAGTTAGTTACTGCTTAAATAAGCCAGTACTCCTAGGACTAGGAAAACAAAGTAAAAGAGATTGGGTGTTTAAAACCTCGAAGTTTATTTATTATTTTTAAAAGAATATTTATTTATTTGGTTGTGCTGGTCTTATTTCGGTACACCGGCTCTTTGATCTTCGTTGCTAAGCTCTTGGTTGCACCATGTGGGATCTAGTTCCCTGACCAGGGATCAAACCTGGGCCCCTGCCCTGGAAGCACAGAGTCTTAGCACTGGACCACCAGTAAAATCCCTGGAACATAGGAATTTATATGGAACCTTACAGAACTGGAACCTAAGCATTTAGAACCACTTCTTCAGGAGCTTCGAAGAGTGCCCCCAGGGAGCTGGAACTAAGCTATGAGGAGAGTACACTAGCTTCTTGTAGCTGACGTATCTGAAGGGACACAATAAGATTTGTCCAGATTCTTCATACAGAATAAAAGAAAACAGAAAGATGAGTTTATGGCAAGGCTTTTGATCTGCAAGCCAGGAAACTCAAGGCTAAGGGAGCACTGAATTTCAAGTTGCTCACAGAGTAAGAGACTTTTAAGGGCTACATATGGAAGTTATTTGTCTTTTTCAACTGACTGGTTGCCTAGTGGTCTTATTTCTTATTTAGATCAGAGTAGTTAAGCAAGGGGAATAAGGAAGTCCAGAGCCAGCATCAATAGACTAGGCATTTGGGCATTTGCTGCTTTCTGAAAAGAGTTGTAAATTCCTTTAAGATTAGGTTAAGCTTCCTTTATGTGACTGAGATGACCATCATCATTTTGTTCCTGACACAGGTGATCATTTTAATTTGGTTCTTTGGGTTGGTTTTGAACGTGAAACAAACAACAACAATAACAAAGGAAACTGAAGCCAACAGCTACTATCAGGGTGCAGAAACATTGCCAGAGAGATTCTGACAGCAACAAGAATTAAGATCATAATGGACCAATCCTTCTTCTTTTGCTTTCCAGTCTTCTTTAGTGTCCCTATTGGAATAGCCTAACAGGGAACTAGCTGACAAAGAAGAAATTGATATTGCCAAGTGCTAGTCTTAGCATAAAAATGTAGTGTAGAAAAGAGTGGTCTTGAAGCAGAAAACCAAAAACTCAGTAAGTAACCTACAGGGTTCATACTCCTTGACTACGATATCTTCTACATGTATTTGAACTTCCATGTAACAATAGCAATCATTTGTTTTTTTCTACCAAAATTAATCCCTTCCTTAAAACACTTACTTTCTCTTCTAAAAGGAAAGATATGTATGTATATGAAAGGCCACTGTTGCTCAGTATAGGTACTATGGTATATGGTATATGGTATATGGCAGAATATGGTATATTCTGTGACAATCACAGGATCCATATCAGGAAATTATTAATACCTCCAAAAATCAGCCAAATTTCCACGTGAATATTCTGTAACCTAAACATTAAACCACAAGATCAAAAATAAGATGACATGTACACTTTATGTCTAGAGTTTAAATCCCTCATTCCAGTAATTAACCAAGACGATATAGTTAATTTCTTTCACTATTCACTTTATGCTGCCTTTGCTCACTTAGAACCCTGATTAACTGGAGTTGTTTACCTAATGGGGTGATGCCGAACTTCATTCATAAAGAATATGAATCCTTGGTGTTTCTACCTCTTTTTTCCCTTGGTATAGTTTTTCATTAACTTTTACTATTTGATACGAAAATAATTAAACGTACCTCAAGGAATCCAGGTATAGTCGAGCATACCCCCATTGTAAAGAAGATCCTAATTTTTCTTGATTATTTACACACCTATTAAAGTGACATCCACCTGTTTTCTTTGCCTGTTGCTTCAAAATCATGAAAACTCCAGAATGGCCATATAGCAGTCCAGTTCACTGGACTTCTTGTCATGGCCACTGTTAGAGGCAAACCCTCCTTTAGCAACTAAGAGTTCCAAAGCAACATAACTCCAGGTTTCAGGGAATCAGTTCAGTTCACTTCAGTTCAGTCGTTCAGTCATGTCTGACTTTTTGCAACTCAATGGACTGCAGCACACCAGGCCTCCTTGTCCATCACCAACTTCTTGAGCTTACTCAAACTCATATCCATTGAGTCTGTGATGCCATCCAACCATATTATCCTCTGTCGTCCCCTTCTCCTCCTGCCTTCAATCTTTCCCAGCATCAGATCTTTTCCAATGAGTCAGCTCTTCGCATCAGGTGGCCAAAATATAGGAGTTTCAGTTTCAACATTAGTCCTTCCAATGAACATTTAGGACTTATTTCCTTTAGGATGGACTGGTTGGATCTCCTTGCAGTCCAAGGGACTCTCAAAAGTCTTCTCCATCACCGCAGTCCAAAGGCATCAATTCTTCAGCACTCAGCTTTCTTTATAGTCCAACTGCCACATCCATACATGACTACTGGAGAAACCATAGCCTTGACTAGACAGACCTTTGTTGGCAAAGTAATGTCTCTGCTTTTGAATATGCTGTCTAGGTTGGTCATAACTATTCTTCCAAGGAGTATACGTCTTTTTATTTCATGGCTGCCTTCACCATCTGCAGTGATGGAAGCAAAAAAAAAAAAAAAAAAAAAACTGTAAGTTGTAAGATGTACTAATGAAAAGAACTATTATCATATTTATCCTTGATTCCAAGACCAATATTCTTGCTATAGGAGTAAATATCATAATGAATCGGTCATTGATTCAAGCATAGAGTGCACCCTCTTGGACAGAACTGTTGTTTCAGGGTACTATCTCCCAACTTTTGCAATCATGTATTATTGAGAAAGTAACTTAAACCAACACCTAAGGAATATGACTTTAAAATGCTGACATTTTCTGTTTAATATACCTTTTTGATGGAAATGTATTCAATTTTATCTCTTTAAACATAATTGCACTTTATTTTTTAAACTTTCAGACTGTGATTGGTCTCAATTGAGATCATGATAGCAATAAAAGATAAGGAAATGGAACTAAAAAATAAGATGCTGAAAAGAAAAATAAGAATTCTTTCCAGAGATGGTTTTCTGCAGTTTTTAAATTCTAACAATAAAAATGAATAGACTTCTGTCACATATTATATATAAAATCCACAAGTGAGACATTGTTAAAAGTTTAATTATTCTATAGTTACTAATAAAAATAAAAATTAGAAAATTATAAAAATTTATCATCGAATTTTCACTCAAATAAATCAGGTAAATCAGACATGTTATTTACTGGATGACGTAATTAATGAGCAAAATAGTTAGAAAAAAAAGAATTACTCATGTCAAATTTATGATTCAGAAACAACAAATGCAACCCTGGACTGTCTGTTAGAATATGAAAAAACATAGTCATGAAATTAGTAAATTAGGCAGGAAAATACAAAAGTTCTTGATGATTTACTATGTTTACTGGGTAGTAATTCTGGAAAGTGATAATGATCATTCTGAGAACATGATAATATTTCTAACAAAACATAATCCTATTCAAATTTACTATCACAATTACTTTTTTATTAATTTTAGCAGAATATTTTTATTTAACTTTATGTTAAAATTATTTCAAATGGAGAAATAGACTGTAGAAATAGGCTTTTTAAAAATTGTGGTAAAAGATTCATAATATATAATATGCCATTTAATAAATTTTTAAATACAGAACTCAGTGGCATTAAATACATTCATATTATTGTGCAACCACCATCACTATCCATCTCCAAAATTTTTTCATCACCCAAACTGAAGGTCTGTACCCACTAAACAATGTTTCATTCTTTCCTTCTCCCTCACCAGAGAAACAGGTTTTTATATTATAAATTCCAAAACAGAATATTTTGTTTCTACTGTTGCATTTCTCACAATCAGTCTTCAAGATCAACTTTGGACTTAATCTATAATTGGAAACATTTAAACTGACAAATAAAAAATAGGAAATATCACTTGCACAAGAATACACACATACAAGGAATTACTAGAATGAGTGGGGGGAATGAATAAACAGTAAGAAATCAATAGCATTCAACATAGACAAGTAATTGCCAGAAAAGAAATGGCAATGTTGCTTTTAAATATTAATCATGTTTCTTCAATATTTAGCTAAGCACAATAGTGTTTTGTGGCAAGAGAAGTACAGTATTTTTGGAAAATTTTGGAAAATTTTTCCATTAGAAGAAATAGTGAAAATTGAATAATTTTAATAGAAATTATTTAGAAATATGATGGTAAAATGATTAAAATGAAAACAGGCAAAATATTGACAGATTCATTACTATCTAAGATAAAAAATTCAAGATGATATTATTAAATGGCATTAAAGTGAAAGAATGAATTATAGCCATAATAAAAAAGGAAATAGTAGCTAGTCAACTAGTTTTTAAGGGACAAAAATCATGTTGAACAATATTTATTATTTTTTTTAATTTTATTTTTACTTTATTTTACTTTACAGTACTGTATTGGTTTGGCCATACATTGACATGATTCCACCATGGGTGTACATGAGTTCCCAATCCTGAACCCTCTCCCACCTCCCACCCCATATCATCTCTCTGGATCATCCCCGTGCACCAGCCCCAAGCATCCTGTATCCTGTATCGAACATAGACTGACGATTCGTTTCTTACATGATAGTATACATGTTTCAGTGCTATTCTCCCAAATCATCCTACCCTCTCCTTCTCCCTTAGAGAACAATATTTATTATGCAAACTTTTGAATCACCATATAAAAATATGGAAGTCAGAGTTAAAGAGATTTTCACTGGTTTTCTGCCTGGTGTAAAAAGAATATGTTTTGAATGAAATGAGGAACTGAGAAAACAGCTTTCAGTTTTAGGCATTGATTTTCAAGATAGTCATATAATAGTTCAAAGGAAATTGTCTACAAGCTGGAATTTTGGCTAAAACTCTACATTTATTCTAGGTGCCATGCATGGCTTGTAGTTTTAGATTGCCGTACAGAAGCATGGTCTCAATTACACCAGTAGTAGTAACAAACTTAGGAACAAATCAAGATTATATGATATTTTCCAGATCTCTCCTAAGGTGAAGCAGCTTGGTGAAACATGTTATCCTATTTGATCTTATAATGACTCTCAGACACATTATGGAATGCTGACTAAATTTGGTTAATACCATTAGAATTAGTTTAGACAAGACAAACTTCATTAGCAGAATTAACGAAATATATTGCCAGTCCTCAGATCAAAATTGAATCATGTTTTTGGTAGAAATTAAATGAATTTTTAACTTTTGATATTGCAGTATTTGTTATGAAGTACTAAGTGTTAATCATGATAGGAATAGACTATAAAATCTAAATCTAGCTTTATTACTTTATGTTTCCACATTTTAAAACTTTGGGGATTTTCTAAATTGAAGCAAATTTTATGTGAGCTATGACATTTCTGCAAAATGTAAGGAAATTAGTTCACATGCAAATCCTGAAATTAGAGACTTTGCTATTACAGATAAAGATATAATCTTGAGCTAAGATATGGCCAAGCTTAGCAATATGTTGTTTTTGAATTCCTCTATCATTATAGCATTGAAATATTTTTTAAAAATGTACAAATGCTATGATTTATATACTGCTTTGGCAGTAGAAACTGTGATGTGCATTGAACTGTAAGATAAAAGTAAAATATTTTGTAGTATTTTCAGTGTCATGATAATTAAAATTTTGTAGTATTATCAGTGGCCATGATAATTTAAATTTGATTCCATTACACTGTATGATAACATCAATTTACTGTATGTTTCACATTTTAAATATGGCTTTAGTAATTTTATTTCATCCTCTACAGCCTCAGTCAAGAGAAAATTCTCTAACATAAAATTAATAAAACTGTAATAACCATAATGCTTCAAAATATACTTAACATAAATAACATGAACATCTTAATTATAATTATATAATTATAATCAGTGATTTTATTATGAAGGCAAGAAAATGAAACTTTATGAAATAAACATATAAAATAAATGAATTATGCATGATTTTATTACTTAGAAGATGTCACCAACCTATGAACAGACCACCCAGTAATGAACAGTAATAATTAAACTCTCTTTATTATTTCACTGACTTTTATTAATAAAATAATATCTCTACATTTGTCATCAATTTTGTCATTATGAAGGCAGACTTGACAAGGCTGAGGAAACTAGAGACATCCCTAGGAATCCTTGAGTAGCATTGAAAATTAATTACAATGGCCTTACTAGACCTCTAGACCTTTTCCATCTCACCCACCTTACTCTTTTGTAGCTGAGGGAGAGCAGGAGGGAGCAGGTGGAGGCGACCAAAGTCAGCAGACTCAACACAACACATAGGCTGCTGAGTGCAGTTTAGGGGCACAGAGCACTTTCACAGCTTTCAGATGATCACAAGCACTGAAACCAACAAATGAAAAGGAAATAGCTGAAGCTGATTACTTTCTGGAATTCCACCAGAAAGCAATCTCATCGTAGCCCAGGAAAGGCTAGAGTCCAGCAGTTAGGAAACAGTCTGATAAAATTCCAAGAAATCTCCAATAAGTATTTGATGAAGATAATTAAACTTTTAAATTATATAAAGTATAAGAAATGAAAATGAAACAGGCAAAATTATATCATTATAGATGTGATAAATTAGAAGAAATTAGGTCTGTGTGGCTCTACATTAGGACAGTTTACAAATAATAGTTACTGCAGAGTATAAAAAGCAAAAAAAGTATAAAAATAAAAAGGCAAAAAGCTTATCATCCTATGGGCCCTTAGTTAAAGTCAGGAAGCCTTTGGCCTATGGGACAATAAAATTTGTCTCTTAAAAAAAAAAAATTAAAAAAAAAATAAATAAATAAATAAAATTTGTCTCTTGAGGCCAGAACTTATCTGAGGAATAAGTTCTGGGCTTCCGAGCTTCATTCTTGTACAGTTCAGTTCAGTTCAGTTCAGTCGCTCAGTCATGTCCGACTCTTTGCGACCCCATGAATCGCAGCACACCAGGCCTCCCTGTCCATCACCCACTCCTGGAGTTCACTCAGACTCACGTCCATTGAGTCCGTGATGCCATCCAGCCATCTCATCCTCTGTCGTCCCCTTCTCCTCCTGCCCCCAATCCCTCCCAGCATCAGGGTCATTTCCAATGAGTCAACCCTTCGCGTGAGGTGGCCAAAGTCCTGGAGCTTCAGCTTTAGCATCATTCCTTTCAAAGAAATCCCAGGGTTGATCTCCTTCAGAATGGACTGGTTGGATCTCCTTGCAGTCCAAGGGACTCTCAAGAGTCTTCTCCAACACCACAGTTCAAAAGCATCAATTCTTTGGTGCTCAGCCTTCTTCACAGTCCAACTCTCACATCCATACATGACCACTGGAAAAACAATAGCTTTGACTAGACGGACCTTAGTCAGCAAAGTAATGTCTCTGCTTTTGAATATACTATCTAGGTTGGTCATAACTTTTTTTTCCAAGGAGTAAGCGTCTGTGGATGCCTGCATCTGTGGCAAATTTTAAATTTTATGTTAAAATTATGTTTTATAAAACTGTTTGTATTTAATCTTTCATAAAAGCTGCTTCTTCTGTAGAAAATAAACTCTCCTTTAAAGGTTCTATGTGAAAAAAAGTAAGGGAGATATTAGTTACTCAGTCATGTCTGACAGTTTGCGACCTCATGGACTGTAGCCTGCCAGGCGTCTCTGTCCATGGCATTCTCCAGGCAAGAATACTGGAGTGGGTAGCCATTTCCTTCTCCAGGGGCTCTTCCTAACCAGGGACTGAACCCAAATATCCCACATTTCAGGCAAATTCTTTATCATATAAGCCACCAGGGAAGCCCTATAGAATTCCTATGGTTTATTTTAAATGGTATTAAGGAAATGATTCTGTATTCAGAAACTGCAGAGTGAAAATAAAAAGAAGTTTTCCTGTGGAAATAGAGAGCTCTACTGTTACATTTATGAAAGCCCTTCTGCTATGAGCATGTGGTTTGTAACAATCATGTGGTCTGGCTGGCTCAGACAGTGCTCACTCATGCTTGTTTGTTCTCCATTTCCTTCTTTGACAAGGGCTGAGGACATACACTCAATAATTAAATCTTCCTAATGCTAGTGACAATTACACAAGTTGATGTTGTTTGGCATTCAGAATAGCTGGAGAAATATCTGGTCTTTGAATAATTAAACCAAAGTTAGTTACTGATATGTTGGTTGTGATTTTTCATTTCCTACTTTAGATATAAGAAATTTCCCTGTCTGGGGGAAGATTTTTCTTTTCATTTATGCATATGTTTCTTTTTGTGGGGAGTGAGGGTTGATAGACTTTTAACACATCAGTAACATTTTTCCTTGTATTATTTGGGAAATGGGACATTCTTTTTTGCTTTTTAGGACTAATTTCTGAAGCCATTTTGGTTGCATGGAAGAAGACTGTTAGTACAAAAAGCAGGCTCAAGTGACCCAGTGGGCTGGATGTCAACTATAAAAAGGCAAATATATTAAAAAGGCCATATTCCCTCAGTGAGTTATTAGGTGAAAGATTTGTGTCTTTGGATTTTTTCCCTGAAGACATTGCCTCTTACTATGAAAGAAAAGGAAATGGAACATCAATTTTTCTCTTTTATAAAATGCTAAATATCAAGTATGTTTTAGAATTTATTGGATTCTTAAAGATTGCAAAAGTATAAGGGCATAAAGAACTGAGAAATATATCAATCCTTCAGTTCAGTCGCTCAGTCATGTCCGACTCTTTGCGACCCTATGAATTGCAGCACACCAGGCCTACCTGTCCATCAGCAACTGCCAGAGTTCACTCAGACTCACGTCCATCAAGTTGGTGATGCCATCTAGCCATCTCATCCTCTGTCGTCCCCTTTTCTTCCTGCCCCCAATTCTTCCCAGCATCAAAGTCTTTTCCACTGAGTCAACTCTTCACATGAGGTGGCCAAAGTACTGGAGTTTCAACCTCAGCATCATTCCTTCCAAAGAACAGCCAGGACTGAACTCCTTTAGAATAGACTGGTCGGATCTCCTTGCAGTCCAAGGGACTCTCAAGAGTCTTCTCCAACACCACAGTTCAAAAGCATCAATTCTTTGGCGCTCAGCCTTCTTCAGAGTCCAACTCTCACATCCATACATGACTAATGGAAAAACTATAGCCTTGACTAGATGGACCTTAGTTGGCAAAGTAATGTCTCTGCTTTTGAATATGCTATCTAGATGGTCATAACTTTTCTTCCAAGGAGTAAGCATCTTTTAATTTCATGGCTGCAGTCACCATCTGCAGTGAATTTGAAGCCCAAAAAAATAAAGTCTGACACTGTTTCCACTGTTTCCCCACCTATTTCCCATGAAGTGATGGGACTGGATGCCATGACCTTCATTTTCTGAATGTTGAACTTTAAGCCAACTTTTCACTCTCCTCTTTCACTTTCATCAAGAGGCTTTTTAGTTCCTCTTCACTTTCTGCCATAAGGGTGGTGTCATCTGCATATCTGAAGTTACTGATATTTCTCCCGGCAATCTTGATTCCAGCTTGTGTTTCTTCCAGTCCAGCGTTTCTCATGATGTACTCAAGAAACCCCTAGGCTCTCCAAACTCAAAATCTGTGGGCAGTTGTCTTATACTGTGGATATGAGATAATGACAAGAGCAAAGTCATTGAAACTGGAGCCAAACAATTTAATAGAATATGATTGGTCACTCTGACTCAAATGTTATGTTATGAAAAGTGTTATGAAAACTGCATCTGCTTCATCTTCAATATATCTTAATTTTTCTGCCTTTTAAATTTTGTTTAATATTGCTAGCACTTTCATTACATCTGCTACTCAGAATGGATATTTCAGGTTTTCAAAATGGTGCTTTGGTTTTATCTTCCCTTCTTTCTATTTTCCCCTACCTTCTATCTGTCTCTCATCGTTGTTCAGTCACTCAGTCATCTCTGACTCTTTGCAACCCCATGTACTTCATTCAACATGCCAGACTTCTCTATCCTTCACCATCTCCCAGAGCTTGCTCAAATTCATGTTCATGGAGTTGGTGATGCCAGCGAACCATCTCATCCTCTGTCATCCCCTTCTCCTCCTGCCTTCAATCTTTCCCAGCATCAGGTTCTTTTCAAATGAGTCAGCTCTTGGGATCTGGTGACCAAAGTATTGGTGCTTCAGCATCAGTCCTTCCAATAAATATTCAGGATTGACTTCCTTTAGGATGGACTGGTTGGATCTCCTTGCAGTCCAAGGACTCTCAAGAGTCTTCTCCAACACGATAGTTCAAAAACATCAATTCTTTGGTACTCAGCTTTCTTTATAGTCCAACTCTCACATTTATACATGACTACTGGAAAAACCATAGCTTTGACTAGATGGACATTTGTCAGCAAAGTAATGTCTCTGCTTTTTAATATGCTGTCTAGGTAGGTCATAGGTCTTCATCCAAGGAGCAAGCGATTTTTAATTTCATGGCTGCAGTCACCATCTGCAGTGATTTTGGAACCCAAGAAAAGAAAGTCTGTCACTGTTTCCATTGTTTCCCCATCGATTTGCCATGAAGTGATGGGACCAGATGCCATGATCTTTGTTTCTTAAATGTTGAGTTTTAAGCCAACTTTTTCACTCTCCTCTTTCACCTTCATCAAGATGCTCTTTGGTTCCTCTTCACTTTCTGCCATAAGGGTGGTGTCATGTGCATATCTAAGGTTTTGATATTTCTCCCAGCCATCTTGACTCCAGCTGTGTTTCATCCCGCCCAGCGTTTCACATGATGTATTCTGCATATAAGTTAAATAAGCAGGATGACAGTATACAGCCTTGACATACTTCTTTCCCAATTTGGAACCAGTCCATTGTTCCATGTCAGGTTCTAACCATTGCTTCTGACCTGCATACAGATTTCTCAGGAGGCAGGTCAGGTGGTCTGGTATTCTTGTCTCTTTAATAATTTTCCACAGTTTGTTGTGATCCACACAGTCAAAGGTTTCAGAGTAGTCAATGAAGCAGAAGTAGATGTTTTTTTTCTGGAATCCTCTTGTATCTCATTATTAATTCTTAAATGAAATCTTCCCTCTCTCTAAATTCCTTCCCAAGCTTCATCCTGAGCCCAGTTTCCTGGACTTCTGTAATGTAATTTACATTCTTGCTCATTTTCTAGTCTCTGTGATTGCTTATCTCTGAGGTGAGATTGAGTCCTTTAATCCAATCTGCTTATCCCTTTTGTTAGCAAAATTCCTAGTCAATCCCTGTGTGGTTTACATCTCAAAGATAGCTTCAGATCCTCTGATTCTTAGGAATTAAGCATGAGGCATTTGACTTGACCCTCAGTTGACATAACAAAGTGGCACCAGCCTCAGCTCCTTAATGTTAAGCCTGTTCCACAGAGCCCTGCCTTCAGTGGTTATATCTGCCCCAAATCCCTGGTGTGAGCTAAGTGCCTCTCTTATAGCTCTTTAAGCTCTGGGACCAAGACACCTGGGTTGGAAATCCTGGATTTGGAATCCTGGATCTACTACTCACTAGACACTCACTAGGCGAGGAACCCTAGACCAGATTAGCACCTCTTGATATGAAATTGCTGTGAGGTCTCCTTAGCATGAAGTTCTTAGAACAGTGTCTGGCATTTAAGACACTAATCAATATTAGCTATCATTTTGTTTGAAGGATAGATGAATTAGAAACACCTCTATTTTATTTCAGTTGTGTCCTCCAGTTTTTCTTTAGAGCACCTTCATGCCTCTCCTTCAGCTCTGATACCCTTAAACTCATGTCTCTTGCCACCTTAATATATTGTAACACATCTGCTCATAGAAATCTCTCTATGTATCCCACTCTTACTCTTATCAC
The DNA here is from genome assembly GCA_006408695.1 of Aepyceros melampus. Classification (NCBI taxonomy): domain Eukaryota; kingdom Metazoa; phylum Chordata; class Mammalia; order Artiodactyla; family Bovidae; genus Aepyceros; species Aepyceros melampus. Next base: position 83,546 of record SJXQ01007870.1, read on the forward strand.
GTTCTTAGTCCTCATTTAAAAATATATTTGTATGTGTGTATATATGTGTATGTGTATCCTTGTATAATTTTTAACATACTACTCTCTGAAAATCGTTTTATCTTTGGCCTTTTGTCTCCTCAGTTAGATTTTAAGCTCTCTATCCACTCATCTGTCCTGTACAGTATTATTTGCTATCCCAAATAATAGCATAATAATCCATTTTTAAAACTCTTCCTTGTTCTGTGCCAGGTATTACCACATGGAATATAACAATCTTTATATTGGCCTGTGAGATGAACACTATTACCCCCACATTGATGAATAAACTGAAGCACAGAGACATTAAGTAATTTTCTCAGGAAGGATTTGTATCTGAGATTCTCATGCCTATAATCATTTCTTCTCCTCTAGAGGGTTCACCCAAGGGACTTAGAAAGCTTTCCTAGACTAAATGAGTAATTAATCTAATGTTGCCAATGAAGTAGCATGATTTTCTTTGGTATAAAGTCTGGAGAATTTAATTTTAAAACTTTATGTGCTAGTAGAAATATGAGTTTTAGAGTCTGAATGCCTTAAGGTGACTTCCTGGCTCCAGTACTTTCTGATGCACAAGCTTAAGATGGTAATCTAATCTCAGCAAGTCACAGTTAATTTCTACAACAAGGTACTATTAATATCATAGTATTTTTAAATTTATCTTATTGAAGTATAATTGATTTATAATGTTATGTTAATTTCTGCTGTAAAATAAAATGTTTCAGCTACATAATATATATATATATATGCATATACTTTTCCATATTCTTTCCCATTATGGTTTATAACAGTTGAATATATATTCCCCTGTTTGTGGGGAATAAATGGACCAATGTTTTAAAACACAAAGCATGGTGAAGTGAAGTGAAGTCGCTTAGTCATGTCCAACTCTTTGCGACCCTGTGGACTATAGCCTACCAGGCTTCTCCGTCCATGGGATTCTCCAGGCAAGAGTCCTGGAGTGGGTTGCCGTTTCCTTCTCCAGGGGATCTTCCCAACCCAGGGATTGAACCCAGGTCTCCCACATTGGAGGCAGACACTTTAACCTCTGAGCCACCAGGGAAGTCCTTCAAAGCATGGTACTTAGTTCTTTAAGTCCCAAGTCATGTGTGAAAAAACAGAAAATAACAAAAAACAAAAAAACTCCATGAAGAATTTACAGGATTGATGTTTGAAATGAATACTAAAACATAAATAAGTAGTACTTGGAGGGCCAGGATGGTAGGATGTGGGAAGCAGAGATAGGATAGAGGTCAGGGGATGGGGCAGAAGCGTGGGGAGAATTTAACAAAATTGATTCTACCTCAGAAACCTAGCTTTGCTTCTGTATTAAAAAAATTAACATACTTTATCATTTGTTTAAATATTTCCCAGGAAACTTAATGCTCATTTATAATTTTGGTTATAGATATACTCTATTTGGTTTATGTTATTTATTTTACTCAGTAAACAGAATCATTCATCTCAAAGAGGCAACCAGTTTCACTATTCAGACAACTCCTTCCGCTTTCTGAAAGTACATATTATTGAGTTTTGATTTCAATAAAATGGGTCATACTGAAGAAAAAGAGATGAAAATAGCAAAGTAAAAGTCATGCGGAAGCAAAGAAACAAGACCAGGAGTGACTGTGGCTCAGATCATGAGCTCCTTAATGCCAAATTCAAACTTAAATTGAAGAAAGTAGGGAAAAGCACTAGACCATTCAGGTATGACCTAAATAAAGTCCCTTGTGACTATACAGTGGAAGTGACAAGTAGGTTCAAGAGATTAGATCTGATAGAGTGTCTGAAGAACTATGAACAGAGGTTCATGATATTGTACAGGAGGCAGTGATCAAGACCATCCTCAAGAAAAAGAAATGAAAAAAAAAAAGACAAAATGGTTCTCTGAGGATGCCTTACAAACAGCTATGAAAAGAAGAGAAGTGAAAGGCAAAGGAAAAAATAAAGATATACCCATTTGAATGCAGAGTTCCAAAGAATAGCAAGGAGAGATGAGAAAGACTTTTTCAGTGATCAATGCAAAGAAATCAAATAAACAATAGAATGGGAAAGACTAGAGATCGCTTCAAGAAAATTAGAGATACCAAGAGAACATTTCAAACAAAGATGGGCACAATAAAGGACAGAAATGGTATGGACCTAACAGAAGCAGAAGATATTAAGAAGAGGTAGCAAGAATACACAGAAGATCTATAGAAAAAAGATCTTCATGACCCAGATAATGACGATGGTATGATCACTCAGCTAGAGCCAGACATCCTGGAATGTGAAGTCAAGTGGCCTTAGAAAGCATCACTACAAAAAAGCTAGTGGAGGTGATGGAATTCCAATTGAGCTATTACAAATCCTAAAACCCTAAAAGATAATGCTATGACAGTGCCAGCAAATTTGGAAAACTCAGCAGTGGCCACAGGACCAGGAAAGGTCAGTTTTTATTCCAATCCCAAAGAAAGGCAATGCAAAGAATGCTCATCTACTGCACAATTTCACTCATTGCACATACTAGCAAAGTAACACTTAAAATTCTGCAAGCCAGGCTTTATCAGTACATGAACCATGAAATTCCAGATGTTCAGGCTGGATTTAGAAAAGGTAGAGAAACAAGACATCAGATTGCCAACATCTATTAGATCATCGAAAAAGCAAGAGAATTCCAGAAAAACATCTACTTCTGCTTCATTGACTACCCCTAAGCATTAGACTGTGTGGATCACCACAAACTGGAGAAACTTCGTAAAGAGATAGAAATACCAGACCACTTGACCTGCCTCCTGAGAAATCTGTATGCAGGTCAGGAAACAACAGTTAGAACTGAACATGGAAAAACAGACTGGTTCCAAATTGGGAAAGTAGTACATCAAGGCTGTATACGGTTACCCTGCTTATTTAACTTATATGCAGAGTACATCATGAGAAACACTGGGCTGGATGAAGCACAAGCTGAGATCAAGATTGCTGGGAGAAATATCAATAATCTCAGATATGCAGATGACACCACCCTTATGGCAGAAAGTGAAGAAGAACTAAAGAGCCTCTCGATGAAAGTGAAAAAGGAGAGTGAAAAAGTTGGCTTAAAAAAACATTAAGAAAGCTAATCCCATCTCTTCATGGCAAATAGATGGGGAAACAGTGGAAACAGTGATAGACTTTATTTTGGGAGGCTCCAAAATCACTGCAGATGGTAACTGCAGCCATGAAGTTAAAAGACACTTGCTCTTTGGATGAAGACCTATCATCAACCTAGATAGCATATTAAAAAGTAGAGACATTACTTTGCAAACAAAAGTCCATCTGGTCAAGGCTATGGTTTTATTCAGAAGTGTGTTGTTCAGCCTCCATATGTTGGAATTTTTAATAGTTTTCTCCTGTAATTGAGATCTAATCTTAATGCATTATGGTCAGAAAAGATGCTTGGAATGATTTCAATTTTTTTGAATTTATCAAGGTTAGCTTTATGGCCCAGAATGTGATCTATCTTGGAGAAGGTTCCGTGAGCACTTGAGAAAAAGGTGAAGTTCACTGTTTTGTAGTGAAATGTTCTATAGATATCAATTAGGTCTAACTGGTCTATTGTATCATTTAAAGTTTGTGTTTCTTTGTTAATTTTCTGTTTAGTTGATCTGTCCATATATGTGAGTGGGGTATTAAAGTCTCCCACTATTATTGTGTTATTGTTAATTTCCCCTTTCATAGTTGTTAGACACTTGAGAAAAATGTGAAGTTCATTGTTTTGGGGTGAAATGTTCTGTAGATATCAATTAGGTCTAACTGGTCTATTGTATCATTTAGTTTGTGTTTCTTTGTTAATTTTCTGTTTAGTTGATCTGTCCATATATGTGAGTGGGGTATTAAATGGGAGTTCATGTACACTCATGGCTGATTCATGTCAATGTATAGCAAAACAAATACAGCATTGTAAAGCAAAACAAACTAAAAAAATAAAAATTAATTAAAAAAAAAGAGGGTAACAATCAGATTCAAATTTCAGTGCCAATAGGGGGACCTTTATTTAGGTTCATGGAAGTAACCAGACATAAGAAAATCTTTACCAAAGAGTACACCAAAAAATCTTTGTTGTATTTCCATATCAGAGATAAAAATCGGTGGACCCACAAGTGATGGAGACAAATTCCTTAAGCATGATTAAGAGATGTCCTGAAGAAAAAGGGAGGAATGTTTAGAAATTGTAGTTTCCTGGGAGATTCTGAGTGATCTCATTTGTATGGGAGGGACTTTGGAGAGAAGATAGAACGTGGGCTCAGTATGTCTGGTGTTTGCTTATCAATTCAAGGGACCAGTTCTCTTGAACCCCCCACATTTTAAAAATAAGCTCTGCAGCTGTGGAGAGGGAGGAAATGAGGAAGCAGTATGTTCAAAGCAGAGATTCAGCAGCAAGAGGAGGGACAGCACACGGGGCGGGGGCAGGTGGAGATGACACAGGTGGGGCGATAGCAAGTGGTGTGGCAGGAGACCCGGCCACACACGGGGCGCAGGCAGCAGCTCTGGCGGCAGCAGCTGGAGCCACAGCAAGAGGGGCGGCAGCAGCTGGAGACGCGGGAGCAGGTGGGCTGGCAGCACACAGACTGGCAACACCGGGGCCTGCAGCAGCTGGAGATGCAGCAAGTAGGCCTGCAGATTAATACAATAAATTTTTTAAAATTTTAGCATTAAAAAAAAAGGCTATGGTTTTTCCAGTAGTCATGTATAAATATGAAAGTTGGACTATAAAGAAAACTGAGCAATGAAGAATTGATGCTTTTGAACCGTGATTTTGGAGAAGACTATTGAGAATCCCTTGTACAGCAACAAGATCCAACGAGGCCATCCTAAAGGAAATCAGTCCTAAATATTTATTGCAAGGACTGATGCTGAAACTCCAATACTTTGTCCACCTGATATGAAGAGCTGACTCATTTGAAAAGACCCTGATTCTGGGAAAGATTGAAGGCAGGAGGAGAATGGGACAACAAAGGATGAGATCGTTGGATGGCATCACTGACTCAATGGACATGAGTTTGAATAAACTCAGGAAGTTGGTGATGGACACAGAGGCCTGGCGTGCTGCAGTCCGTGGGGTTGCAAAGGGTAGGACACGACTGAGTGACTGAACTGACCTGACCTGAAGCAAATATAAATGTACTTCTAGATATTTTCCTATGACGTTTTTCTTACTAAATTCATCCTAATGTTATGAGTCACTAACATGGTAAAACACTAGAAAACAAATTTCAAAAACATGTAATCTCATCATTTTTTTTTCTTTTATTTAGTTTCTTTTTTCTAAGAACAATACACGTTGGAGAAGGATGACATGATTAGATAATCAAAAAATAAATAAATAAAACAAAAACCAGTTTCACTGCAGTGTCTTCCTCTGCAGTGAGTCAAATGAACTTTTGCATGTTTGCAGTGAAAAGTACTTTGTATATGAATGAAGAGCATAATAAACCGACTGATACAGAAACGTTTAACGTTTTATTTCACTCAATAGCAAGCTTATTACTTACATATCTTTCACAACATAGAACTTTGGCTTCACAGATTTGTGTCATCATTTCCTGCATCCTCACTTTTCTAGAGTCCTGAGCATTTACAAATAGAAAAAAGAAATTACTTTTGATAAGTGCAATATGCTGCTCAAAAAGCCACAATGTTTGATACAAGTTGTGGGTCATATAAAGTTACTATTAAATCTTGCTCTTATCAAAATATTAATACTGCCTCACCAAACAAACATGAACTTATTACCAATGAAGGGAAAATTTTTTTAACCCAAAGCAGCAACACACTATTCTTAAAGATTGCACCAAAGGTTTTAGTATAATATTTTTATCTCCTTTCATCATAGTGCAATATGTTTTTTTCATGTGGATAAGACTGATAAGAATATGCTGTCTCTTTGTTATAATACTCAGGAAAAGGGTATTTTGATAGTTTGCAATATTCTAAAAGTATAGTACAGATGTCAATTTACATTAAAATGTGTACCAATAAAAGTTGTAGAAAATCAATCTGAATGTTTATTGATCTAATGTATATTAGAAATGTTCTGTTTAATTTAAAATAGGGATGCTTAAAAATCTAATTTTCTCATATCTACTTGTTTTCCTTTGATTTTCTCCTTAAAATTCAATATGGACAACAATCTGATCAACTGAGTGTGCTTTCATTTAATGCATTCATGTGTATATGTATATGCAGGCTTGCATGGATCTATGAATTTGACAAATGTCATATAAATGTTAGTACAGTGCCTGACATGTAGGAATGGTATGATAGTTTTAAAATAGCTAAATTTTGATCTTTTGGATGTGTGGACCAACATCTAATAATGTTTATATAAAGTAAAAATCATTCAACAGGAAAATTGTCATTTTAAAAGGTCCTATATTTCTAGTTGGTTGACAACATTACTTACAGTAGAAATATTGAGGACAAAAACTCTAGCCTAAATAATGAAATATAGCCTAATAGATATTTCATATAAAACATAATGCAATATATTTATATTTTCTATTTTTTCTTTTATTTTGTGTATTGCTTGATAATCTGTCTCATACATGTACTCAGTTCAGTTCAGTCACTCAGTTGTATCCAAGCTTTGTGATCCCATGGACCACAGCATCCCAGGCCTCCCTGCCTGTCACCAACTCCTGGAGTTTACCCAAATGCATGTCGATTGAGTTGGTGATGCCATCCACCATCTCATCCTCTTTCGTCCCCTTCTCCTCCTGCCTTCAATCATTCCCAGCATCAGGGTCTTTACAAATGAATCAGCTCTTAGCATCAGGTGGCCAAAGTATTGGAGTTTCAGCTTCAATATCAATCCTTCCAATGAACATCCAAGACTGATCTCCTTTAGGATGGACTGGTTGGATCTCCTTGCAGTCCAAGGGACTCTCAAGAGTCTTCAACATCACAGTTCAAAAGCATCAATTCTTCTGTGCTCAGCTTTCTTCATAGTCCAACTCTCACATTCATACATGAATACTGGACTCTTTCGTCCCCTTCTCCTCCTGCCTTCAATCATTCCCAGCATCAGGGTCTTTACAAATGAATCAGCTCTTAGCATCAGGTGGCCAAAGTATTGGAGTTTCAGCTTCAATATCAATCCTTCCAATGAACATCCAAGACTGATCTCCTTTAGGATGGACTGGTTGGATCTCCTTGCAGTCCAAGGGACTCTCAAGAGTCTTCAACATCACAGTTCAAAAGCATCAATTCTTCTGTGCTCAGCTTTCTTCATAGTCCAACTCTCACATTCATACATGAATACTGGAAAAACCATTGCTTTGACTATATGAACCTTTGTTTGCAAAGTAATATGCTTTTAATATGCTGTCTAGGTTGGTCATAACTTTCCATCCAAGGAGTAAGTGTCTTTTAATTTCATGGCTGCAGTCACCATCTGCAGTGATTCTGGAGCCCAAAATAATAAAGTCAGCAACTGTTTCCACTGTTTCCCCGTCTATTTTCCATGAAGTGATAGGACCAGATGCCATGATCTTCGTTTTCTGAATCTTGAGATTTAAGCCAACTTTTCACTCTCTTTCACTTTCATTGAGAGGCTCTCTAGTTTTTCTTCACTTTCTGCCATAAGGGTGGTGTCATCTGCATATCTGAGGTTATTGATATTCTCCCAGCAATCTTCATCCCAGCTTGTGCTTCATCCAGCCCAGCATTTCTCATGATGTACTCTGCATATAAGTTAAATAAGCAGATGAAAATATACAGCCTTGACGTACTCCTTTTCCTGTTTAGAACCAGTCTGTTGTTCCATGTTCAGTTCTAACTGTTGCTTCCCTGACCTGGATACAGATTCCTCAGAAGGCAGGTCAGGTGGTCTGGTATTCCCATCTCTTTCAGAATTTTCCATAGTTTATTGTAATCCACAGAGTCAAAGGCTTTGGCATAGTCAATAAAGCAGAAATAGATGTTTTTCTGGAACTCTCTTGCTTTTTCAATGATCCAAACAGTTCAGTTCAGTTCAGTTCGGTCACTCAGTCCTGTCCACTCTTTGCAACACCATGAATCGCAGCACGCCAGGCCTCCCTGTCCATCACCAACTCCCAGAGTTCACTCAGACTCACGTCCATTGAGTCAGTGATGCCATCCAGCCATCTCATCCTTGGTCATCCCCTTCTCCTCCTGCCCCCAATTCCTCCTAGCATCAGAGTCTTTTCCAATGAGTCAACTCTTCGCGTGAGGTGGCCAATGTACTGGAGTTTCAGCTTTAGCATCATTCCTTCCAAAGAAATCCCAGGGCTGATCTCCTTCAGAATGGACTGGTTGGATCTCCTTGCAGTCCAAGGGACTCTCAAGAGTCTTCTCCAACACCACAGTTTAAAAGCATCAATTCTTTGGCACTCAGCCTTCTTCACAGTCCAACTCTCACATCCATCCATGACCACAGGAAAAACCATAGCCTTGATTAGACGGATCTTAGTTGGCAAAGTAATGTCTCCCCTTTTGAATACTCTATCTAGGTTGGTCATAACTTTTCTTCCAAGGAGTAAGTGTCTTTTAATTTCATGGCTGCAGTCACCATCTGCAGTGATTTTGGTTGGCAATTTGATCTCTAGTTCCTCTTTTAAACCCAGCTTGAACATCTGGAAGTTCATAGTTCACATATTGCTGAAGCCTGGCTTGGATAATTTTGAGCATTACTTTACTAGTGTGTGAGATGAGTGCAATTGTGCAATAGTTTGAGCATTCCTTGGCATTGCCTTTCTTTGGGATAGGAATGAATACTGACCTTTTCCAGTCCTGTGGCCACTGCTGAGTTTTCCAAATTTGCTGACTTATTGAGTGTGGCACTTTCACAGCATCATCTTCTTGGATTTGAAATAGCTCAACTGCAATTCCATCACTTCCACTAGCTTTGTTCGTAGTGATGCTTCCTAAGGCCCACTTGACTTCACATTCCAGGATGTCTGGCTCTACATTAGTGATCACACCATCGTGATTATCTTGATCTTGAAGATCTTTTCTGTACAGTTCTTCTGTGTATTCACGCAACCTCTTAATATCTTCTGCTTCTATTAAGTCCATACCATTTCTGTCCTTTATCGAGCCCATCTTTACATGAAATGTTCCCTTGGTAGCTCTAATATTCTTGAAGAGATCTCTGCTGCTGCTAAGTCGCTTCAGTTGTGTCCGACTCTGTGCGATCCCACAGACGGCAGCCCACTAGGCTCCGCGATCACTGGGACTCTCCAGGCAAGAACACTGGAGTGGGTTGCCATTTCCTTCTCCAATGCATGAGAGTGAAAAGTGAAAATGAAGTCCTCAGTCATGTCTGACTGTTAGCGACCTCATGGGCTGCAGCCTATCAGGCTCCTCCATCCATGGGATTTTCCAGGCAAGAGTACTGGAGTGTGAAGAGATCTCTAGTCTTTCTCATTCCGTTGTTTTCCTCATTTTCTTTGCACTGATCACCGAGGAAATCTTTCTTAACTCTCCTTGCTTTTCTTTGGACCTCTGCATTCAAATGGGTATATCTTTCCTTTTCTCCTTTACTTTCTGCTTCTCTTCTTTTCACAGCTGTTTGTAAGGTGTCTTCAGACAGCCATTTCACTTTTTTGCATTTCTTTTTCTTGGAGATGGTCTTGATCCCTGTCTCCTATACAGTGTCAGGAACCTCCATCCATATTTCATCAGGCACTCTGTTTATCAGATCTAGTCCCTTAAATCTATTTCTCACTTCTACTGTATAATCATAAGGGATTTGATTTAGGTCAAATTTGATTTAGATTTGATTTAGTGTTTTTCCTTATTTTCTTCAATTTAAGCCTGAATTTGGCAATAAGGAGTTCATGATCTGAGCCACAGTCAGCTCCCAGTCTTGTGTTTTCTAACTGTATAGAGCATCTCCATCTTTGGCTGCAAAGAACATAATCTGGTTTTAGTTTTGGCCATCTGGTGATGTCCATCTGTAGAGTCTTCTCATGTTGTTGAAAGAGGGTGTTTGCTATGACCAATGACTTCTCTTGGCAAAACTCTATTAGCCTTTGCCCTGCTTCATTCTGTACTCCAAGGCCAAATTTGCCTGTTATTCCAGGTGTTTCTTGACTTCCTACTTTTGCATTCCAGGACCCAATAATGAAAAGGACTTCTTTTGGGGGTGTTAGTTTTAGAAGGTCTTGTAGGTCTTCATAGAACCAATCAACTTCAGCTTCTTCAGTGCTACTGGTTGGGGCATAGACTTGGATTACCATGATATTAAATGGTTTGCCTTGGAAATGAACAGAAATCATTCTGTCATTTTTGAGATTGCAATCAAATACTGCATTTCAGACTCTTTTGTGGATATGATGACTACTACATTTCTTCTAAGGGATTCCTTTAGTAGATATAATGGTCATCTGAGTTAAATTCATCCATTCCAGTCCATTTTAGTTTGCTGATTCCTAAAATGTCGATGTTTACTCTTGCCATCTCCTGTTTGACCACCTCCCATATACCTTGTTTCGTGAACCTAACATTCCATATTCAAATACAATATTGCTCTTTACAGCATCAGACCTTGCTTCTATCACCAGTCATATCCACAGCTGGGTGCTGTTTTTGCTTTGGCTCCATCTCTTCATTCTTTCTGGAGTTATTTCTCTACTGATCTCCAGTAGCATATTGGGCAGCTACCCACCTGGGGAGTTCCTCTTTCAGTATCCTATCTTTTTGCCTTTTCATATTGTTCATGGGGTTCTCAAGGCAAGAATACTGAAGTGGTTTACCATTCCCTTCTCCAGTGGACCATATTTTGTCAGAACTCTCCACCATGACCTGTCCATCTTGGGTGGCCCTACACGACCTGGCTTAGTTTCATTGAGTTAGACAAGGCTGTGGTCCATGTGATTGGTTAGTTTTTTGTGATTTTGATATCAATCTGTTTGCCATCTGATGCCCTGTCTCAACACCTACCATCTTACTGGGGTTTCTCTTACCTTGGATGTGGAGTATCTCTTCAGGGCTTCTCCAGCAAAGAGCAGCTGCTGCTCCTTACTTTGGACATATGGTATCTCCTCTCGGTAGCTTGCCGCTCCAGCACCGCACAGCCACCAGTCACCATACATATATAGATAAACATAAAACTGTCTGTGTGAATAGAGAGACTTTATAAAGCCTAACATTCAGATGATAGATGTCTTATTCTTTAGGCACTTTGGTATTATTTAAAGATGAATTTAATGGTCAAGGCAAACAAAATATGCATTTATCTAGCATATGATTTCCTCCCACAGATTAATGCTATTTAGGCATTCACCTATCTTAACCCCTATGTTACTATAAGTCAGATTTATAACTCACAGTACCTTTCAACCCATAAACCTGTCTTATTACTGCCACTTCATTGTCTTATCCTGAAAAAAAACTGTCTGTGTGAATAGAGAGACTTTATAAAGCCTAACATTCAGATGATAGATGTCTTATTCTTTAGGCACTTTGGTATTATTTAAAGATGAATTTAATGGTCAAGGCAAACAAAATATGCATTTATCTAGCATATGATTTCCTCCCACAGATTAATGCTATTTAGGCATTCACCTATCTTAACCCCTATGTTACTATAAGTCAAATTTATAACTCACAGTACCTTTCAACCCATAAACCTGTCTTATTACTGCCACTTCATTGTCTTATCCTGAAACACACCCTTGTCCTATGCCCTATTTCACAAAAGACCAAAAATTGTTAGGAATGAAGTACTTCAAATCAATATGTTTCCAATTTCCTAAAGGCACCTTCTTCAAGTCTTTTTACGATCTTTTTTTTTGTTAAGTCAACCAACCATGATATTTTATTTAATTGACACTTTTGTATAGTCAGTGACATTCTTAAAAATACTTTTATTGTTTAATGCATATTTTTTACTTTTTTTGCATTTTAAGTCATAACTCTTGACTTCTCTTTTCATGGAATCATTGGAACAGGAGAAAAAACTCACACTATTTGATATATTGGTTCACTGGAGATTTAATTTTCTATGGGTCTCTGCTTTTACATTTGGTTAAGGTTTGAGAGCTCAAAGTATTATTCCTGACAACATGTTAAATGTTTGAGGTGTGGATGTATAATGAAATAAAGCAATAAATGTCTTGTGTCCATATTTATTTTGTAGATGAATCTGCTTTGAAAAATCTGGCACCCAGTAGTCCAATATCATTTAACTGGTAACCTTTTATTTTTTTTTTAAACAATGTGGCATCTCCATAGCCAGGTATAAGCCCCAGCAGACTCTTGGTGACAGAAGGAGTATTGTTGCTTATCCTCTCATGCTATAAGGTCATTTCAAGGAATCTGGTTCTCAAGAGCCACACTTCCAAGAAAGCTAGGCAGTACCAATGAGCAGAAACAGGATCTGATATTTTCTACAATATCTGTTTTTATTTTCAAGAAGAAGTATTCCTCAAGAATTAAGGAAATATTGTGGCATGTGGCTTTAAGATCTGATGAATAGGACGCAAGAGTTCATGCCCTGACCTTAGACTTATTCATATGCAGTTTTTGATGATATCCTGACATCCCTCCGAGATGTGGGTAAACTTTATGGAACCAGTGAAAGGAATCTCTGTTCAATGAAGGTTAACTTAAGAACCACGGAAATGTGGAGAATCAAGGAAGATATTCACCTTGCACCATAGATACTTCAGAATTACTGCAAAAGTGTAATAGGAGAGCCATATTGTTAAGGGAATGAGCAAATCAAGGAAGGTAGGGGAATTTCAGGGTTCTCTTTATTTCCAAATCCCTATACTTTCCTGGCTCAAATCTTTAGCATCTGTTAAAGAGGATAGATTTCCAAAAAGTGGTTTAGGCCTGTCCAGCTCTCAAAGCAGGTTTTTAATATTTTATAAGACTTCTGTTTGCCTGGAGTTTGACAGGGAGGAAGGAAAGAAAGAATAAAGGAAGAAAGAGAGGGAGGGAAGGAGGAAGGAAGAAGGAAATGAAGAAAGAGTCAACTAAGGAATAAAAACGGTCTTCAGTGAGATCCTCTGATGAAAGAATTAAATCCAAACACCATGTTTTGCTATAGTTTTGCTGTGGACCCACCATATTTTTATCTCTGTCTTCTCTTAATCATTTTTCCTATCAAGGTAAAATTTTCCAAAAAAGAAAAATAACAAAAAACAATGATGGTTTCCTTTAAGCATTTCCTTTTATCTGCTCCTACAATTGAGGATACATAAGTGATATTAAGTTCATCTTTAGAGCACTTTTAATTTTTTAATAGTTGCTTTTCCCTACCGAATTGATGTTAGAAATTGGGGGAATTATAATATCTTCTAGTCATGTTACATGATCAATTTGGCAAAACTACTTTCATGATTCTGAACTCAGTTATTCATATTCCTACCATTTCTATCCATTCATACCTACTCAGCAGAGAAGGCAATGGCACCCCACTCCAGTACTCTTGCCTGGAAAATCCCATGGGCAGAGGAGCCTGGTAGGCTGCAGTCCATGGGGTCATGAAGAGTCGGACATGACTCTGCAACTTCACTTTCATTTTTCACTTTCATGCATTGGAGAAGGAAATGGAGAAGGAAATGGCAACCCACTCCAGTGTTCTTGCCTGGAGAATCCCAGGGACAGGGGAGCCTGGTAAGCTGCCATCTATGGGGTCGCACAGAGTTGGACACAACTGAAGTGACTTACCATACCTACTCAGACTGCTTCATATTCAGAGTCATATCTTGCTTTCCTGTGTTCATTTTCCTATTAGGACTTTTATCCATATATTCAACAAAAATGTCTTGAGGGTTTAAAGGTTTATGGTGTGACCACATTTGTCCAGCTCCTGGGACTACAGCAATGAGCCAGATAACCCTGCTGTGAGATACTGAATAGATTGATCCAGTGGAATAGAGTGATTCAAGACAGAAATATTCAATTTCTATGAAATATTTTCAATAACTCACCTAAATCATTAGACAATTAATCACATAAGCTGTGCTTTCTTTAAAGCACCATAATTAGGCAATTCAGAGAAATAATCCTAAGCCATTTTCCTGAAATAGGAAAAAAAAATTATTTTTATAAACTTCTAAACTTTGCTTCTAATACAAATGAATTTTAGTTTGTTTGCTTTTCATTTTTCAACTGAGTAAAATGTCTGTAATATTAATTGGGCCATTTTTTCAGTTGTCAGCATGTTAGTTTTTTCAAATTTGAATTCTGTTCTCAGCATTCATTTTTCATATCATTTAATATTACAGAGTGCACCCTTTTAAACTGTGTGCCCTACATACAAAAGCATCTAGCATAAATAATACCTGAAACCAGGAGTGATGCTAAATTCTTTAACAGGACTGAACCCTATGAAAGCAATATGTAAGCCAATGAAAACAAGTTTGTTTTGGCTACTCCTGAATTAAAGAAACAACTTTTTAAAGTATAGACGTTATCCATATCATCAGCAGTAGAAACAGATAACAATTTTTAAATTAGTGCATCCCCTTGGCCTGAATTTACTGGATTAAGTGGCATTTAAGAAAAAATAGATACATTCAGTATCCCTTTAACACTATTTCACAACTGCTAACAGATTTTAAACTATCAAGCAACCCTAAGAAAAAGCATTACAACTATGAAGGACTCAAAAGCAATTTGATGAAATGTTATTTGAAGTCTCTGAGGCTGCTAAAGGCCAAACACATGGAAGTTTATTTTCCATTTTTACTGACTGTAGTATTTTAAATTAGTGCATCCCCTTGGCCTGAATTTACTGGATTAAGTGGCATTTAAGAAAAAATAGATACATTCAGTATCCCTTTAACACTATTTCACAACTGCTAACAGATTTTAAACTATCAAGCAACCCTAAGAAAAAGCATTACAACTATGAAGGACTCAAAAGCAATTTGATGAAATGTTATTTGAAGTCTCTGAGGCTGCTAAAGGCCAAACACATGGAAGTTTATTTTCCATTTTTACTGACTGTAGTTTTATCCAGACCAATGGTCCTTTCATTTCATGGTATTTTCTCAATCCATTGCTCTAAGTTCTCAGCTCTCACCACAATCAGGATGAGGTGGGGGAAAGCAGAGCTACAGTTATCACCATGAGATCCTATCAGCCGTGGCCTCGATTGACTCCACTACTTTCCAAGCTGCTATAAATGTGTTAAGCTCCCTTTGACCTTTTTCCTCATCTCAGTGAGCTACAAAGGAGAAACTTTCATAAACTGTTACTTTTCTCCTAAGATCCACAACTTGTAAAGCCTTGAAACTGAGATGCCCTTATCATAAGAGAATACAGTCACAATCTAGTGCCTCCAGAAGCTTATAGGAGACTCCAAGCTGCTGCTTCTACAAGGTTTTGGAGTAACACTCTCCTTAGCAATTATTTCTTACCAGAAATTACATTCTGGCTAGTGAATTTTATCTGATGTAACATCTGTGGCTCCACTGCCTTTCTCTCTCTGAATAAGGAGTATATTGAAAGTAATTGGGGTGAGGAAAGTTTCTTTGCTTTCTTCTTTTATGGTCAGTTTTTTAACTACACTTTGTTGTTCTTTGTGGGTATACTGCCTCATATTATTTCATCTATGTTGTCTCTCTAGGTGAACTATAAATTCCTCAAACCAGTCAAGAGGTTTCCTAATTTGTAAAACCTCCTTCCGTGCTCGTACTGAACAAAATGTGGTAAATGTCAGCCACCTAAAATAGGCAGTTAATTAATTAATGACCACTTGCTTCAAAGGAAGTAAAATTTATAATCATTATCTGTAAGTTTAATTTCCCAAATAGCAAGATAATTTTTAATAAATCCATTAATACTTTCAAGGTGAAATTTTAGTTTACATCCTTCTGTGGTATATAATCTATGTATGTTGTCATACATAACATACATATGCACTATACTTATTAACGTATATACATAAAAATATATGTCCAAATATACACTTATATTTTAGTGTACTACCACAAAGTTGTGAAGTCATAAGGCATGAAATGAGCCATGTAGTCTCTAAATTGTAAATGTAGAGTAGGGTGTGTTTTGTCATAGGGCCATTTTTTATATAGCCTTCTATCTAATCTTACATTTCAAAGAATTATTAGAAAACTTAACCCTGAAAAAGTCTGTGGGAATACAGTTGCATAGCCAATGAAATTAACAATTTGATCTAAGCATCTAGGTCATGGTTTAACTTTTTAAGCATAGTATAAACTAGCAGGAATCTTTGTTTATTTTCCCTCGAGGCAAGTCTCTTTGACCTGTTTTGTTTGCTCCTGTAATCCAAACAATTAGAATAATGCTTGGTGCATATTAGGAGCTCAATAAATATTTGTTGAGTAAATGACTGAGTGACTTACGATTGTGTACAAGAGGGCAATATGTGAGTTTATATTGATGAAATTAACTAGATGAAGGAAGAAGGGATGTAGAGCTTAGCAAAAAGAGAGAACTGTATGTTCAAAGGCCCTAATGCAGAAGCTAATGGCCCATTACTGAAAATCTTCAGAGTAGCTGGAATATAGAACATGGGAAAAGTGGTTTGAGATAGCCATGGAGATAGAAATGGACTATATGTTAATTAAACTTTTTATTTTTCACTGGGATATAGCTGATTAATAATGTTGTAATAATTCCAGGTTAACAGCTAAGGGACTCAGTCATACATATACATGTAACCATTCTCCCCTAAACTCCTCTCCCATCCAGGCTGCCTCATAACATTAAGCAGAGTTCCATGTGCTATACAGCAAGTCCTTGTTAGTTACATATTCTAAATAAAGTGGTATGTAAATAGACTATATTATAAAAATCATTTTAGGCCATGATAAAAATAGTGGGTGTTTTTCTTTTTTTTAAATTAATTTGTTTATTTTAATTGGAGGCTAATTACTTTACAATATTGTGGTGATTTCTGCCATATATCAACATGAATCAGCCATAGGTGTACATGTATCCCACCATCCTAAAACCCCCTCCCAACACCCTCCCCACCCTATTCCTCTGGGTTGTCCCAGAGCACCAGCTTTGAGTGCCCTGCTTCATGCTTCAAACTTGCACTGGTCATCTATTTTACATGTGGTAATATACATGTTTCAGTGCTAGTCTCTCATATTGTCCCACCCTCTAGCAGTCAGAAGCATTGCTGGATTTCAGGCAGGGTGGAGTTATGATTTGCATTTTGAGGAAATTATGCTTGTGGAGTTGAGAAGGTTAAGAGTTTGGCATGAGTGAAAACAGCCCATTTTTAGTAGGCTGTGTGGAACTCAGGTAAGAGATGATGAGGACTGCCCCAGATGGTAATGATGGAAAGAAACTTCTCTTACTTGCATAAGGTCACAAAGTGTGTGCATGCATGCTCAGTCACTTCAGTCATGTTCAACTCTTTTTGACCCTATGGACTGTAGACTGCCAGGCTCCTCTGTCTGTGGGATTCTCCAGGCAAGAATACTGGAGTGGGTTGCCATGCACTCCTCCAGAGGATTTTCCCAACCCAAGGATCAAACTCAAGTCTCTCCTACTGTAGGTGGATTCTGTATCATCTATCTGTGCCACCAGGGAAGTCCAAGAATACTGGAATGGGTAGACTGTCCCTTCTCCAGGGGATCTTCCTGACCCAGGGATCAAAGCAGGGTCTCCTGCATTGCAGATGGATTCTTTACCAACTGAGCTACCAGGGAAGCCCAAGTTCACAGAGTATTGTACCCTTTCTCCATACCATTTATCAATGTTTGTAATTGCCCATTTGTTTGTGTAACTATTGAGTAATATCTGTCCATACAATCTCTGATCTCTGTATCTAGTTTGATTCTCTACCCTACACTAGCTTTTAACTCAACACCTGGCATGTAGTAACTGCTCAAAAAATATTTATTGACTGAATGAATGAAAGCATGTTCAAAATTAAAACCGTCTTTTCACCATATATCAAAGTAAAGAGAAACTTGTTAAACAATCCATGTGTGAAACAACTTTAGAATTTTTAAAGAAATCTCAAAGTACCATAAAAACCTTAAAATGTATGGGAATTCTAGGATTTATTGTGGTTTTTTTTAATGTTTCTAAAAGATGATTGGCTGAGATAGTTCTCCTTTGAGTAGCCCCCTAGTATGAGGCAATTTATTCCATTGCCAAAGAACTGCACTTTGAAGTAATTCTTATGATAAAATAAAAACCTATATTCTTTTCACTCCCATTATTAATCCTAGTTCTGAATTCTGGAACATCATAGGAAAATCTAGTCCTTTTATTATTTTAGGAATTCTTTAAGTATTTAAAGGTAGCTTTGTTAGTCTACTCTTTCAAGGTTAAATAATCTCAGTTGCTGGTGGCTCAGCAGTAAAGAATCCACCTGTGATATAGGAGCCATAGGAGATATGGTTTCAACCCCTGGTTCTGGAAGATCCCCTGGAGGAGGGCATGGCAACCCACCCCAGCATTCTTGCCTAGAGAATCCTATGAGCAGAAGAGCCTGGCGTGCCACCATCCATAGGGTTGCAAAGTTGGACGCAACTGAAACAACTGAGCAAGCATGCAGGTACAGCATGCTCTCTAGACTTTTTATAATCCTAAATGCCTCCTTTTGGAAGCATTCTAGTTTGCTACTGACCCTAAAGTGCACGCCTTCACTTGGAGAGTACTGTATCAGGTACCTGCGTATGTATGTAGTTTTTAAATTTATGAGGCTAAGAGTCAACACAATACTGCAATTATGATATCACCAGCCCAGCATGTAGTGGGTTTATAGCTTGCTATGATCTGAACATTGTCTTTAAATTACTTTAAAACTTAATTGACTGAGGAAAAGTCACATGCCTAAGTTGGGTTCTCCTCTTTCAGATCTCATGCTTCTACCTATGTGATTATTTCCCATTACATGTGAACCTCAAGATTTTCATAGTAAAAACATTATAATCAAAAATATAAATGATCCTTGCCGTAATACACTTATATTGATTAAAAAACAATAATTATCAGCGTGTTCTAATTTCCAAGCAGGATTCAAAACAATTATTTAAACTCAAATACTTTTTAATAAAAGGCTGGTTTTCACATAGAAGCATAGATATGTTGCACATGGAAGTCAAGTACCCTTTGTGTAAAATGTAGCTCATCCAAGGAATGCACATGTTTTCTAAAAGATAGTTCCAAACTGTGAAACTTTTCAATTTTAATTAGGATAATAATACCTACATTAATATGGCTATTTTCTCACATCTAATAAGTCTGTCAGCAAAAATCTAAAAATATATTTAAGCATATGAAACAAAATCATGTCCAATTATTAAGGGCAGCTATAATTTTAATCTGTTGTTCAACCTAGATCAAATAATATTTTAGCCTTTATTGCTGATAAACCGGTCTAAATACTACAGGATTATTGAGTAAGTTATTAATTATGGAGTCTAGCTGAATCAGAATCCATTATAAGCTATAGTAGCTTTTATTAAATGTAATCACTGCTATAAATATTAACACTGTCATTATAATTATAATAGAAAATGTCAAGAAATTTCTGATTTTGAAATGTATTATTTTGCATCTTGTCTTATTGGATCTTCTAAGAGATAAAATAGGACCTGTAAGAATTATTTAAAAGAAATTGATATGGATAGAAACAGAAAAATTGATGTGCATAAGAAAAACATATATCATAATATATCAAAAACTAACAGCTATTTTACATTCAATAATTTTTACTATATGTAAGTAATATCTCAACAAGAAATTTGACATCTATGGTATATATTATATAATTTAATAATTATTAATGATTAATATTACATCCATATGCTATTTAATAATAGTATGCAATAATCACATACTGTATATAAACACACACACACACACACACATATATATGTTTTCATAAGTACATAGATTTTTGAACTGGATCCCATTATTTGAATAGTCTCCCCTTATTCTTGGGGAATAAGTGTCAAGACCCCCAGTGGATGCCTGAAACCACGATAGTATTAAACCCTATGTATGCTACTTTTTCCTAGACACATATACCTATGATAAAGTTTAATTTTAGGCACAGTAAGAGATTAACAATATTAATCAAATAGAATAATTATAACAACATACTATAATGAAAGTTATATGACTGTAGTCTCTCTCAAAATACCTTATGATACAGAGTTTTTTTAAGATTTCTTTTTCATGGGAACCATTTTTTAAAATAATTTTTATTTATTTAATTTTGCTTGTGCTGGGTCTTTGTTGCTGTGCCAGCTTTTCTCTAATTGCAGAGAGTGGGGACTATTCTTTGTTGCAGTGCGCAAGCTTCTCATTGCGGTGGCTTCTCTTGTTGTGGAGCCCGGGCTCTAGTCACGTGAGTGTCAGTAGTTGCGGTTCATGGGCTCAGTAGTTGCAGCACAACCCAGTAGGTGTGACTTCTGGGTTCTAGAGCACAGCCTCAGTGGTTGTGGTTCATTGGGCTTTGTTGCTGTGCAACATGTGAGATCTTCCTGGACCAGTGATCAAACCTGTATCTCCTACATTGGCAGGCTGATTCTTTATCTCTGAGCCACAGGGAAAGCCCCTTATGGTACAAATTTAATGCCTTTTATTATCTTTGCTAAGCACTTACCACACACTGTGGCTATAACTTGTGCAGTTTGAGATGCAACAACAAAACTAGTACAAGTTTCTTTTTACTTCTTTGCAATTTCACGGACAGAAGATTCCTTCTTACCATAGATTTTTAGCAAACTCAGCAAGCTTCCTTTCCTTACTAAGTTCACAGCTTTCACCTTTTCACTTAAAGGCTTATGGCTTCACTTATGGTTTCTCTTTGACACATGTGAACTGCCAATATCACTACTCTTGCCCTCTGGGACCATTAGTCAGTAAACTAACAGTTACTTGAACACAAGCATTGTGATACCAAGACTGTCCATCTGATGACCGCGATGGCTGCTAAGTGACTTATAGACAGAATACACAGGACAGGCAGGGTTCATGTCATGAGATTTCATTGTGCTTCTCAGAAAAACATGTGAAACATACGAATTGTTTATTTCTGGAAAGCTCCATTTAATATTTTTCTGCGGGGTTGACTGCAGGTGACTGAAACCTCAGAAAGTGACACTGTGAATAAGAAGGAAATACTGTAATTGTACTTATTTATTTCTCTATTGGCTGAGCAGTTATCAGATTTCTAGTAAATAAATGCTAATTGTAACTAAGTTCAGATTCATATTCACAACAGATTCTTTTCACATAACAAGTTTGTTTGGTAGAGCAATTGTTAGTTTGTACAATAAAGAAGTCTCATCTCAAAAAATTAAAAGAAATAATACCATCTGGACAGTTACCTAAAAGCTGGACAAGATGGTCATTTCAGGTTTTTTCATTTGTATTAACCTTTATTTTTTATTGTAATTTCTGTTAGTTGAATAAATTTCCTTTTATTGCAGATAAGAAGTATCCTATAAATAAATCAGAACCAGTCCAATGATCTTTGAACTTTTGCTTCAATACTTAGGTACTATGAATTCTGAAAGATTGTATTATTCCTTCACACAATTTTACAATTTTTAGTCAATGCCAAATTTCTTCATAAAACTTTAAGTAGTTGTAATTTATATTTTCTAACGTTGTAATTATTGATGCATTGTTTAAAACTCTTGTTTCATTTTAAAATGTAACAAGTGGATTTTGCACAGCAAAGGAAACCACAAACAAAACAAAAAAACAACCCTCAGAATAGGAGAAAATAGTTGCAGATGAAGCAACCAATAAGGAATTAATCTCCAAAATAAAATAACGTCTCATGCAGCTCAATATAAAAAATAATAAATAAATAACCCAATCACAAAATGACTCCTCTGCAGTGGAATTATCCAGCCAAGAATATTGGAGTGGGTAACCATTTCCTTCTTCAGGGGATCTTCTCAACCCATGGATCGAACCTAGGTCTCCTGCATTGCAAGCAGATTTTTTACTGCCTGAGCTACCAGGGAAGCCCATTCAAAAATAAGGGAAGATCTAAATAGATATCTCTTCAAAGATGATGTAGAGATGGCCAACAAGCACATGAAAAGATGCTCAACATTACTAATTATAAGAGAAATGCAAATCAAAATTACAATGAGGTATCACCTTACATCAGTCAGAATGGCCATCATCCAAAAATCTACAAACAATAAATGCTGGAGAGGGTGCGGAGAAGAAGGAACCCTCCTACACTGTGATTGGAATGTAAATAGGTACAGCCACTATGGGAAACAGTATGGAGGGTCCTCAAAAAATTCAACAGAAAACTACCATATGCCCTAGCAATCCCACTCCTGAGTATATACTCAAAGAAAACCATAATTCAAAAATATACATGCACATCAGTGTTCACTGCAACAGTATTTACAAAAGCCTGACATGAATGCAATCTGAATGTCCATCAACAGAGGAATGGATAAAGAAGATGTGGCACATATATACCATGGAATACTACTCAGCCATAAGAAGGAACAAAATAGAACCATTTGCAGACACGTGAGTGGACCTAGAGACTATCATGAAGAGTGAAGTGAGTCAGAAAGACAAAAACAAATACCATATAATATTGCTTTTATGTGGAATCTAGAAAAATAGTACAGATGAACTTATTTGCAAAGGAGAAACAAAGACACAGATGTAAAGAACACATAGGCATACGAACAGGGGATCGGGGGTGGGATGAATTGGGAGACTGGGATTGACATATATACACTACTACACGTAAAATAGATAACTAATGAGAACCTACTGTATAGCACAGGGAATGCTACTAAATGCTCTGTGGTGACCTAAATGAAAGGAAATTCAAAAAAGAGGATAACCAATTCACCCTGCTGAACAGCAGAAACTAACACAACATTGTAAAGCAACTATATTCCAATAAAAAAATGAATAAAAAATAAGATGTAACAAGTGGAATCTAAATATCATAGCAACTGTATCCTTGCTATCATTCATATTTTAAAAATACATGAACAATTTTCAACAGTCAGAAATTTAACATCATGAACTTTCTCTTGAACTCATATATCCATTCTAATGACCCAAACAACTTTATTATTTTGTAATATTATTAATTTTTGTCTTTTATAGATCCTCTGTCATAATTTTCAATAAGGAAATATTTATGTAAATTGAAACATAATTTTAAAAAATTTCTTGTGACTGCAAGGTTCTCAAGTCCTAAAAATTTCTTTTGGATTGAGTTAGAACTATTTGTAATACAAACTTCAGTAATACAACTTGAATATATTACATGTTTTATGATAGTTACTATAAATAGACAGCAAAATTTTATTAGAATGAATCTCTTAATGAGAAGAATGTAGTTTTAGTCCTCAATTAATTTGCATATCTAGGGATGAATATTATTTATGGCTATAATAAGATAGAGTTCACTACTAATTCTATTCTATTTGATCTATCATCAAATAGCAGTCAGTTAGGTACTTTTGAATTTCGTTGAAAGCAGAAGATTAGAAACCATGTGATCTGCAAATGAATTTGCTGCAGTTAATAGATTAGTTTACTTCATCAGGACAAATACCAAAATTTGTAATGGTCATTTGATTTAGTCCCTGGAGAAGGAAATGGCAACTCACTCCAGTATTGTTGCCTGGAGAATCCCATGGACAGAGAAGCTTGGTGGGCTACAGTCCATGGGTCGCAAAGAGTCGGACACGACTGAGCGACTTCACTTTCACTTTCACTTTGATTTAGTGCTGAAAGTGGGCCTTCTTCACTAAACTCAACAATGGCTGCAACACAGGATGAAAGAGAAGTGGGATTTTCTTTTCTGAAGTAAGAGAAGGGCAGTTGTGAAGGGGGATGTGAGATACGAAGCCAAGTTAGATACAGGTATGCTTAATCAAGCTAATCTTTTGTGTGAGTGTGTATGTTATTGTTTTCTTTTTTTATGGTTAATATAATTTATTTTTATGAATAGGTATCTTTTTTTTTATTTAAATGTTATTGTTTTCTAATTGACTATGGGAAAGCCTTTGACTGTGTGGATCACAATAAACTATGGAAAATTCTGAAAGAGATGGGAATACCAGACCACTTAACCTGCCTCTTGAGAAATCTGTATGCAGGTCAGGAAGCAGCAGTTAGAACTGGACATGGAACAACAGACTGGTTCCAAATAGAAAAAGGAGTACATCAAGTCTGTGTATTGTCACCCTGCTTATTTAACTTCTATGCAGAGTACATCATGAGAAAGGCTGGGCTGGATGAAGCACAAGCTGGAATCAAGATTGCTGGGAGAAATAGCAATAACCTCAGATATGCAGATGACACCACCCTTTATGGCAGAAAGTGAACAGGAACTAAAAAGCCTCTTGTTGAAAGTGAAAGTGGAGGGTGAAAAAGCTGGCTTAAAGCTCAACATTGAGAAAACTAAAATCATGGCATCTGGTCCCATCAGTTCATGGGAAATAGACGGGGAAACAGTGGAAACAGTGACAGACTTTATTTTAGGGGCTCCAAAATCATTGCAGATGATGACTGCAGCCATGAAATAAAAAGATGCTTACTCTTTGGAAGAAAAGTTATGACCAACCTAGACAGCTTATTAAAAAGCAGAGATATTACTTTGCCAACAAATATCCATCTAGTCAAGGCTATGGTTTTTCCAGTATTCATGTATGGATGTAAGAGTTGGACTATAAAGAAAGCTGAGCACCAAAGAATTTATGCTTTTGAATTATGATGTTGGAGAAGACTCTTGAGAGTCCCTTGGACTGCAAGGAGATCCAACCAGTCCATCCTAAAGGATATCAGTCCTGAATATTCATTAGAAGGACTGATGTAAAGCTGAAACTTCAATACTCCGGCCATCTGATGTGAGGAGTTGACTCATTTGAAAAGACCCTGATGCTGGGAAAGATTGAAGGCAAGAGGAGAAGGGGATGACAGAGGATGAGATGGTTGGATGGCATCACAGACTCAATGAACATGAGTCTGAATAAACTCCAGGAGTTGGTGATGGACATGGAGGCCTGGCCTGCTGCAGTCCATGGGGTCACAAAGAGTAGGACATGACTGTGAACTGAACTGAACTGAAGGAAGTTTGAAGACCTCTGATCTAGTCCGGTGTTCCACTAGAAAAATAACCCATTTTAAGATAACCTTGAGAGGTATTAATAGCCATTGGTAGCCTTCCATGTCTTCATTACCTCAATTCAACTTTAAATGTCCAAGATACCCTCAGGTTGGGGAAGAGGAAAGAGTATGGAGAAGGTGATTATATTCCAGTCACTGATACCAAACTTTTAATCCAACTGTGCTGAATTTCTTATTCCTCTTTTAATTGTTCTGGACCATAGTGGGTCCAAGCACAATAGTAACATGTATCACACCATCTTAAGTATTCCCTGCCTCAAATGATTTTAACCAGAATTAGCCTCCTGGAGAAGCAGTCTGCACTTTTATGAGGAAAAATTACCTCAATTCAACTTTAAATGTCCAAGATACCCTCAGGTTGGGGAAGAGGAAAGAGTATGGAGAAGGTGATTATATTCCAGTCACTGATACCAAACTTTTAATCCAACTGTGCTGAATTTCTTATTCCTCTTTTAATTGTTCTGGACCATAGTGGGTCCAAGCACAATAGTAACATGTATCACACCATCTTAAGTATTCCCTGCCTCAAATGATTTTAACCAGAATTAGCCTCCTGGAGAAGCAGTCTGCACTTTTATGAGGAAACTCTTCAAATACACTCGGCACTCAGTATCAGAAGGATCCATTTCTGCAGTCACTGAAGGTTCAACAATATTTGTTAGATTGACTTTGTTTTACAAATAATGCCGATCATAATTTCTCCCTTTAGTTATTGCATAGCTTACATTTTATCATCTTGTCTAAACATATATCAGAAAAAAAACTTACCTTCTATCTGTGTCACTCCCTTGAGACAGTCTAAACAATTATCTTAAAAGAAAATGGTGTTACTTTTAAATATAAAGTTTTCTTAAGATTCATGCTGAACACTAATGAACTTTAACTTGGAAACATATAAGCTCACAACTCATTGGACCTAAAATTTTTCCATGGATTGATACAAGCTTACCAAATGAAATATGTAGGATTTACCTTTTTTTTTTTTTTTTAGAAAATACTATAACCTTTGCCAGTTTTTCAGCCTTATGTCATCTTTGCCACTTACACTGATTTACCAGCTATCATAAGAGTTATATATGAGAGTTTATATATAAATATATACATGTACATGTGTATACATGAATTCTCTGCTCTAGGGTTTGTCTTTACATCAACAATGCTAATGTAAGATATCTACATATTTATCTTCTGTCTTGATTTTAATTTATTTTAAAATAAATAATACTCANTTCAGCTTTGAAATGTTCTTTTGATGAATTTGTGAGGGAGAAAGTGGTCTCCTGATCCTACTCCTCTGCCATCTTAGGACCGCCCCCCTACTTTCATTTAAGTTGGTAGCTACTGGAGATGTTGCAGCAGAGTTGTCATTATGATTTGTCATACATTTTAAGGATAATTCTGCTCTTCTTTTTTTTTTTTTTTAGATGTAAGAGGGCAAAAGATGAGGCAGAAAGAACACTGGGAGACTACTGCAACAGTCCAAGTGACAGACTATGGATAAAAAGGTCAGGCAGATGAGGGCTGGATTGTCAGCTGTGGTGAGCCATGATGGGCTTTAACCACCACAGAAATCTTTATATAATTTGGACCTGATGTATTCTTCAGGATCAGTTTATATTATGTCTTGCCCAATGATAATTATGACATCAATAATAATAAAAACTATTGAGTGCACACCATGTTCCAGACTCTTTTCTAAGCAGTCATGAAATAGCTGAAGAGAAGTAAAGGATATAATTTTCTATTATGCCTGTTAGGAGTCATATGTAAGACTCTCTTGCCATGAAATTGTAAACTCTGGGAAGAGCCATGTCTTACTTACCTTTACATCTCTTACAGTATGAAAAACAGTGCCCTGATGTTTTGTTTGATCATAAAGATGGGAAGATTAATTAAAGAAATTCCCCACATCCAGCATTCAAAAGATGATCAGTGGGAAAAAAAAATGAGCTACAGAAACCCAAGGAAATTGGGAATTATTATCATAAATCAGTTTCACAAACTTCAACAACTGATTCTGAATAATAGCTATTTCACCAGTTTCCCCTCATAAGAGGCTCTCACAGCACCATGTACTGGCTCTCAGAGAACATAAAATAGTTATAATTTTATAATGATATGTGATCAATGCTTGGATCCTCCATGAGATTACAGACTCCTTGGGAACAGAAATCACAACTGTTTTTTCAATATTTTCCCATCAAGCCTAACACAGCACCTGGCCTATAATAAGCATCTGATATTTATTAAGCAAATGGAAAAAGATAACCAATTTTTATTGGATACTAAAAGCACTGGCCACAGGACTGGAAAAGGTCAGTTTTCATTCCAATCCCAAAGAATGGCAATGCCAAAGAATCTTCAAACTACTTCATAATTGCACTCATCTCACACACTAGCAAAGAAATGCTCAAAATTCTCCCATGCCAGGCTTCAACAGTACGTGAACTGTGAACTTCTAGATGTTCAAGTGGGATTTAGAAGAGGAAGAGGAACCAGAGATCAAATTGCCAACATTCATTGGATCACAGAAAAAACGCAAGCGATTTCCAGAAAATAATCTACTTCTGCTTTATTGCCTATGCCAAAGCCTTTGTTTTGATCACAATAAACTCTGGAAAATTCTTCAAGATATTGGAATACCAAAGCACCTTTCCTGCCTCCTGAGAAATCTGTATGCAGGTCAAGAAGCAACAGTTAGAACTTGACATGGAACAACAGACTGGTTCCAAATCAGAAAAGGAGTATGTCAAGGCTGTATATTGTCATCCTGCTTATTCAACTCATATGCAGAGTACATCATGCAAATACCGGGCTGGAAGCACAAGCTGGAATCAAGATAGCTGGGAGAAGTATCGGTAACCTCAGATATGCAGATGACACCACACTTATGGCAGAAAGTGAAGAGGAACTGAAGAACCTCTTGATGAAAATGAAAGAGGAGAGTGAAAAAGCAGGCTTAAAACTTTACATTTAAAAAACTAAAATGATGGCATCTGGCCCCATCAATTCACAGGGATGGGGAAACAATGGAAACAGTGGCAGACTTTACTTTTGGGGGCTCCAAAATCACTGCAGATGGTGATTGCAATCATGAATTAAAAGACACTTGCTCCTTGGAAGAAAAGCTATGACCAATCTGTGTTAGTCACTCAGTCATGTTTGACTCTTTGTGACCTCATGGATTGTAGCCCACCAAAGTCTTCTGTCCATGGGATTCTGCAGGCAAGAATACTGGAGTGAGTTGCCATTCCCTTCTCCAGGAGACCTTTCTGACCCAGGGATGGAACTTGGGTCTCCTGCATGGTAGGCAGAATCTTTACTATCTGAGCCATGAGGGAAGCCCATGACCAACCTACACAGCATATTTAAAAGCAAAGACATTTCTTTGCTGACAAAGGTCCATCCAGTCAAAGCTATTGTTTTTCCAATAGCCATGTATGGATATGAGAGTTGGACCACAGAGAAAGCTGAGCACAGAAGAATTGATGCTTTCAAACTGTGGTGTTGGAGAAGACTCCTGAGAGTCCCTTGGACGGCAAAGAGATCCAACCAGTCAATCCTAAAGGACTCAGTTCTGAATATTCATTGGAAGGATTGATGCTGAAGCTCCAATACTTTGGCCACCTGATGCAAAGAGCTGCCTCATTGGAAAAGAGCCTGATGCTCAGAAATATTGAAGGCAGGAGGAGAAGGGGACGACGAAGGAGGAAATGATTGGATGGTGTCACCAACTTGATGCACATAAGTTTGAGCAAGCTCCAGGAGCTGGTGATGGACAGGGAAGCCTGGTGTGCTGCAGTTCATGAGGTCGCAGAGTCAGACACGATTGAGCAACTGAACTGAACTGAAAATCTCTTTCAGGTGCTATATTCATATTAACTCCTTTAATCTTTGCCACAACCTTATTAAGCGGAGATTATTTTATTCTTATTTTACTGCTCTGAATTATTATTAATTATTAATTAACTATTAATTCTATATTTTAATTTTACTCTCTTAAATGGATATAATGATGTATAATGATCATTACTGAGGAGAAGGTTATGCCCATAGTACAGTCAACCTCCCTCCCACACACACAGACATCTAGAAAGTAACCCATGGAATAATAATAACCTCTCAGTTGGGCATAGCACTGACTCAAATTTAGGCTGTATCCTTATAAGAACGTACTGAATTGTTTGCTTTTCAGTGAATACTTTGCTTCAACTAAGGGATTCAAAAAGAAATTACCTAATGGGTTTATTCAACCAAATAGCATATCTGGTTAGATTGATAAAATTTGTTTTTCACATGTCATTGCTCTAGCCTAAGTAGGTTCCCATCAAAAGAAATACATGGCTATGATTAAATTGACAGGTGAATGTCTCTTTTGATGGCCTCAAAATTCCCTATGAATTCAGCTCTTTTTTTGCCTTTTTTTTTTTTTCCATTAGCAATGCTATCCTTTCCCCTTGGATATTCATTTTTCCACAAATTAATTCACACAATTAATCTCATTGAATAATGTATTTAATTAGATGTCTATTAAATTTTTAGAATGAGGATGAATCATAAAACTCATTCTAAACAAGTAGAAGTTCATGCAATTAAATTATAGAGCTGTTGCAGTAAGTCAGTCTCACCCCCATATTAGTGAATAACATTATAATTAAAGTACAATGTGGCACTTTGAGGTCAGACTGAAATTTGTCAGTGCAAAACCATATCCTTAGATTTAATCTATAAAACTACTGGGAGGAAAAGTGAAGAAAATATCAAATTGCTTTTCCTTTTCATTTTTATGGAAGGACAGTGTATTCATTATGACTTCATTTCCTTGAGAGATGGATTTGTAGGTTAATGTGTCAAGAGAGAAGAAAACTAAAAAGTTGCAGATGTTTTAAAGCCTGTTAGTAGTTTAGCATCAAGATATCAAGGCATTGTCACAGCTTTGGCTGCATGTTCCCAGCCTGTTTGGGTTCCTGTGGTTGGGAAGAAAATATTCCAGCACACAGAGGTCCTGGACCACAGAGGAATTCTCACAATTTTCCTACCAGAATTTTTGCTATCATCACTTTTAGCATCAAGATATCAAGGCATTGTCACAGCTTTGGCTGCATGTTCCCAGCCTGTTTGGGTTCCTGTGGTTGGGAAGAAAATATTCCAGCACACAGAGGTCCTGGACCACAGAGGAATTCTCACAATTTTCCTACCAGAATTTTTGCTATCATCACTGTTGAATCCATCTTCTGTCAATAGAATTGCTGCTGCTGCGTCACTTCAGTCGTGTCCGACTCTGTGCGACCCCATAGATGGCAGCCCACCAGGCTACTCCGTCCCTGGGATTCTCCAGGCAAGAACACTGGAGTGGGTTGCCATTTCCTTCTCCAATGTATGAAAGTGAAAGGTGAAAGTGAAGTCACTCAGTCATGTCTGACTCTTAGCGACCCCATGGACTGCAGCCCACCAGGCTCCTCCACCCATGGGATTTTCCAGGCAAGAGTACTGGAGTGGGGTGCCATTGCCTTCTCCGGTCAATAGAATTAGAACCCTTTAAGTCGCAATGTTTAAGCAGAGACTGAATGGTGAGATTCAGTGGCGTAATTTTGTCCTGGATGCACACTTAATAGAAATGATCTGTGAGGTTGCCATAATTATATGAACTGTTATTTAAAGTCCCCCACGGAGATACAGATTGATAAAATATGACTAGCAAAACATGTTATTTTTAGACTCTTCTTTCTAATGATTGGTTGCTCTCTCCCAGTAATAACTGATGACTTGGCACAACAGAACAATATTCCTAGTTTTATGGCTGTATAATCTGGTGATAATTTTTTCCTAGTCACAGAATATAGAGACTCAATGTCAAAGTCAGCTTGAAAATCATCTTTGGAACATATTCTACTAATGCATATTCTGCCCCAAAACTGGCCAAATCTCCTTCAGGGCACCATGAAAATCTATCACTTAGATATACAGAGTACATCATGAGAAACGCTGGGTTGGATGAAGCACAAGCTGGAATCAAGATTGCCAGGAGAAATATCAATATACAACAGAACAATATTCCTAGTTTTATGGCTGTATAATCTGGTGATAATTTTTTCCTAGTCACAGAATATAGAGACTCAATGTCAAAGTCAGCTTGAAAATCATCTTTGGAACATATTCTACTAATGCATATTCTGCCCCAAAACTGGCCAAATCTCCTTCAGGGCACCATGAAAATCTATCACTTAGATATACAGAGTACATCATGAGAAACGCTGGGTTGGATGAAGCACAAGCTGGAATCAAGATTGCCAGGAGAAATATCAATAACCTCAGATATGCAGATGACACCACCCTTATGGAAGAAAGCAAAGAAGAACTAAAAAGCCTCTTGTTGAAAGTGAAAAAGGAGAGTGAAAAAGTTGGCTTAAAACTCAACATTCAGAAAACGAAGATCATGGCATCTGCTCCCATCACTTCATAGCAAAGAGATGGGGAAACAGTGGAAACAGTGACAGACTTTATTTTTTTGGGCTCCAAAATCACTGCAGATGGTGACTGCAGCCATGAAATCAAAAGACCCTTGCTCCTTGGAAGAAAAGTTATGACCAACCTAGACAGCATATTAAAAAGCAGAGACATTACTTTGCCAACAAAGGTCTATCTAGTCAAAGCTAAGGTTTTTCCAGTAGTCATGTATGGACATGAGAGTTCAATTATAAAGAAAGCTGAGCACTGAAGAACTGATGCTTTTGAACTATGATGTTGGAGAAGACTCTTGAGAGTCTCTTGAACTGCAAGGGGATCCAACCAGTTCATCCTAAAGGAAATCAATGCTGAATATTCATTGGAAGGACTGATGCTGAAGCTGAAGTTCCAATACATTGACCACCTTATGTGAAGAACTGACTTCTTGGAAAAGACCCTGATGCTGGGAAAGATTGAAGGCAGGAGGAGAAGGGGACGACAAAGGATGAGATGATTGGATGGCATCACTAACGCAATGGACATGAGTTTGAGTAAGGTCGGGAGTTGGTGATGGACAGGGAAGCCTAGCACGTTCCAGTCCATGGGATCGCAAAGAGTTGGACATGACTGAGTGACTGAACTGATGTAGTTAAGGGTAACAAATATGGAAATTCACAACATATTTTAATGATAATAGACAATTGGATGTCAGAACTATGGAAAATCTGTATTCAACATTCAAAAAACTAAGATCATGGCATCTGCTCCCATCACTTCATAGCAAAGAGATGGGGAAACAGTGGAAACAGTGACAGACTTTATTTTTTTGGGCTCCAAAATCACTGCAGATGGTGACTGCAGCCATGAAATCAAAAGACCCTTGCTCCTTGGAAGAAAAGTTATGACCAACCTAGACAGCATATTAAAAAGCAGAGACATTACTTTGCCAACAAAGGTCTATCTAGTCAAAGCTAAGGTTTTTCCAGTAGTCATGTATGGACATGAGAGTTCAATTATAAAGAAAGCTGAGCACTGAAGAACTGATGCTTTTGAACTATGATGTTGGAGAAGACTCTTGAGAGTCTCTTGAACTGCAAGGGGATCCAACCAGTTCATCCTAAAGGAAATCAATGCTGAATATTCATTGGAAGGACTGATGCTGAAGCTGAAGTTCCAATACATTGACCACCTTATGTGAAGAACTGACTTCTTGGAAAAGACCCTGATGCTGGGAAAGATTGAAGGCAGGAGGAGAAGGGGACGACAAAGGATGAGATGATTGGATGGCATCACTAACGCAATGGACATGAGTTTGAGTAAGGTCGGGAGTTGGTGATGGACAGGGAAGCCTAGCACGTTCCAGTCCATGGGATCGCAAAGAGTTGGACATGACTGAGTGACTGAACTGATGTAGTTAAGGGTAACAAATATGGAAATTCACAACATATTTTAATGATAATAGACAATTGGATGTCAGAACTATGGAAAATCTGACTTATACAGATCTGCTTATTATGGGGAATTTTCTCATGTCAAACCCAAAACTTTCCATTTGAGCTTAAGGTAAAGTTCATAAAAGAAACATTTTTAATATAAATTTATTTAATTTAATTGGAGGTTAATTACTTTACAATATTGTATTGGTTTTGCCATACATTAACATAAATCCGCCACAGGTATAAACGTGTTCCCCATCCTGAACCCCCCTCCCTCCTCCCTCCCCGTACCATCCTAGAACATATTTTTATATATTTACCATATTCCATTACTTAGAAGTCATTTAATCAAATGAATCTATTAATTTTTCTTGTGCTGAGGAGGATCTTTTTCATTCATAAAAATTGTCTGTTTCTGATGACCAAAATAAACAAAAAATTTGACCAATATTGAATGAAGTCATTGAATTTCATTAATTATTTGACATCACATTTCAAATTGTGGTTTCATTCTTCTGAGACTGAGAGTTATTACTGTATTCTTAAGGTAAAATTAGCTTGACATCTAAGAACTGAATAACTTTAATTTCTACTTTTTCATGTTTGTGCCATCTTTTTATCTCTTTATTTTCCACCAGGACATGTAAGTAAAGCTTCAAGAGATTTCATAGCTATGAATTACAGTTAAAGAAAAGTACTCATTTAAGATGGATCATATGTCAGTTTTAAATAAAATGGTCCCAACTATATTTATAAAAAAAATATATTTTAAGTTGGTGAATAGTTTTGGGGAAGGGGCTGTGAATTTATAGATAAGGTGATGTTTCTTTCTGTTCTTTTAATTTGAAAAAAATTCACATCAGTGTGTTTTTATTTGTGAGCATCAAACTCCTTTTATTTGAGTTTCATATATTTCTTGTTTTTTTTTTGAATGGTGCTCCCTCATATCGAATTGAAGAAAATCTCATTAACCTGGATTTACATGGACAATATGCTTATATTAATACATGTAGATGCACTCATAAAAAATGTGTAGGTTAATTAAATTTCCTGTAGAGCATACTTCCAAATATACCGAGTGGAAAATTGGTAATCTAACATAATATCAACTTGAGTAGAAAAATAAGAGGTCTTGATTTAATCATGTTAAATTGCAAAGAATTATATCACACAAAGAATCAGATCAGTCTACATGGTCACTGCAAGCCTGGTCCATAATTAGCAGTGGCCCACGTGATATTTTCTTTTTCTGTACTTGAGTAGAACTTGCTGACATATCCTCTTAAAACCTGTTCTAGACACCTGGCTCCATCTACTTGAAGTTAACATCTTTCCATTTTCAGTAACAGTATGAGCTGTATAGCTCACAATGTCTTACTCTGTGGTCTTGTATATTTAGAGGTTAAAATAATTCATTATCCATGATTTATCTTTAAAATATTCTTTCATTGAAAAATAAACAAATGGATTAACTAACTGAATATCTAATAGGGTTGTATGAAAGAAAAGCAAACAGAGGGAATATAAAAACCATCATATGTACTTTTGATGTATTATTTAGATTATGAATTATTTACTTATTCAAGTGCTTTTGCACAAACCACTTTTGTCCCCATAGCATCTTTAATCTGTTCTCACTTCCTCATTGAGACTCCACTTCAGACCACTTACAGTACTTGCTACATTTAAAATATATGTTTCATCCATCAAAATATTAAAACTATGATAACTGAATGGCACATAATAACAACATTGTAACCTTCTACTGGACATTGGAACAAATGGCTGTGATGATTACTTTAGCTAAATTAACCAAATAAAAAAGAGAGAAAACAGTTAAACCAGTTACTAGGTATGTACAAAAAATTTGTATTGAGCACAACTTTTATTTTTCACTTTTTAAAATAAATAAACCCAATTTGAAGTCTATGTATCCCTGATAGAAAACATTAGAGCAAAAGGGAACATGGCCAGAAATCAGAATTATTCAGGAAATTTTATAGAAGCTTCTATAAATGAAAGTGCAAAAATTTGAAAGGTCCAATTTACTGAATAGTGTCAACTTTTGCCATTAGCTATTTTAAGGTTTAATTTTCAAAAATTTCTTAGTTTGTTGAACATATTAAAAAAAAAAAAAAAAAACTACCTATAGACTACTCCAGAAATAAGTTTTTAAAAGTTTACTTTTAATAAATATGTTAAGATGTTAGTCACATTAATGTGTGTCATAATATGCAAAATGACATTATAATACCACAATTTAATAGCTGGAAAGTTATCATTAAATATTCAAGTGTACAGAGTAGCAAAGGCAATTTAATCAGGAACCCTGTTAATGACTTCAATAATTTGCAATTAAATAATTTTTCTCTTGTCCATTTAATTCCTCTTGGAATATGTAAATTTAAATTAAAAAGAGTCCAAAAGACTGTTCTATGGCAAAACCAATACAATATCATAAAGTAATTAACCTCCAATTAAAATAAATAAATTTATATTAAAAAAATTAAAAAAAGAACACACTATGCTTATGCATATATAAGGATAAAAATTTCCATAATTTTTATTCCATAAAAGCAGCCTGCTACTTACAACTGAAAAATGTAGCTAATTTATCTTCTAAATTCATTATGTAATATTACTAGCCTTGTGCAAGATGCAACCATAAACAAAATTGATTGTGCCATTGTTTCAGTGCTTTAATGCTTTACAAATAATTCAAGACAAAAGAATGTAGTTTCTTAAAGCAAACTAACACCTACCCAGGGAAAAAGCAAATACAGAGGCTATACAAAATGCAAATAATGTCTACTTAAAAATATCAGGGAACTACTGAATAAGCAAGGACCTGAGGGGTCAAGTTTCTGGACAGAGGAGAGACACTGAGAGGTAAAGGGACAAGCAGTATGCTTTTATCCCCAGGAGGGTTTGTCATTAATGGGCCAAGGGCAAAAGATTGAAAATACGGTCTTTTCCCAGGCATAGAGTTGTGGCTGAGAAAAAGATACAAAGTGTTTGTCAGTACAGAGTATCAGGAAACATGAGAGAACAATGAAAGTATCATGGCACAAATTCCCAAATAGAAGGACAGAGCAGAAAACCAGTCCTTGCATACATAAGAGTTTAAACTTCAAGAAGTTTGTCAAATTCTCAAGCTACAAGTGGTAGGATGATGAAAAGCTGAGCTTGAGTCTCCTGGAAAGTGATTTAAGCTTTTCTGTAGTTTTCTTTTTTTTTTCTTTTTTTACCTGACAGATGAAAATGAAGGTTCAAGACCAGCCAGGGGAATGGATACTAGTTATCACACTCTGGCATCAGTGTTGAATCAGAGGTCTCACAAGACTTAACCAAAGTGCAAAGCCGATCTTATTAAAAGCAGTCCATATATAGACTAATGTGAACAGACCACATTTTCCATGGTGGCTCAGTTGGTAAAGAATCTGCATGCAATGTGGGAGACCCAGGTTTGATCCCTGGGTCAGGAAGACCCCCTGGAGAAGGGAACAGCTACCCACTCCAGTATTCTTGCCTGGAGAATCCCATGGACAGAGGAGCCTGGTGGGCTACAGTCTATGGGATCACAAAGAGCTGGACATGACTGAGTGATCAACAATAACAATGCATATATACGGAATCAAGGAAAATGGTACTGATGAGCCTATTTGCAGGGAAGGGATGGAGACGCAGACATGGAGAAGAGACTTGTGGATACAGTGGGGGAAGGAAAGGGTGGGATGAACTGAGAGAGTAGCAATCACATATATACACTCAGTAAAGTTCAGTCGCTCAGTCGTGTGAGACTCTCTGCGACCACATGAACCACAGCACGCCAGGCCTCCCTGTCCATCACCAACTCCCAGAGTTCACCTAAATTCGTGTCCACTGAGTTGGTGATGCCATCTAACCATCTCGTCCTGTGTCGTCCCCTTCTCCTCCTGCCCTCAATCTTTCCCAGCATTAGGATCTTTTCAAATGAGTCAGCACTTCACATCAGGTGGCCAAAGCACTGGTGTTTCAGCTTAATATCAGTGCTTCCAATAGACACCCAGGACTGATCTCCTTTAGGATGGACTGGTTGGATCTCCTTGCAGTCCAAGGGACTCTCAACAGTCTTCTCCAACACCGCAGTTCAAACGCATCAATTCTCTGGTGCTCAGCTTTCTTTATAGTCCAACTCTCACATCCATACGTAACCACTGGAAAAACCATAGCTTTGATTACACGGAATTTTGTTGAAAAAGTAATGTCTCTGCTTTTTAATAAGCTATCTAGGTTGATCATAAACTCCCTTCCAAGGAGTAAGTGTCTTTTAATTTCGTGGCTGCAGTCACCATCTGCAGTGATTTTGGAGCCCAAAAACATAAAGTCTGACACTGTTTCCACTGTCTCCCCATCTCTTTGCCATGAAGTGATGGAACTGGATGCTATGATCGTAGTTTTCTGAATGCTGAGCTTTAAGCCAACTTTTTCACTCTCCACTTTCACTTTCTTCAAGAGGCTCTTTAGTTCCTCTTCGTTTTCTGCCATAAGGGTGGAGTCATCTGCATAACTGAGGTTATTGATATTTGTCCCAGCAATCTTGATTCCAGCTTGTGCTTACTCCAGCCCAGCGTTTCTCATGATGTACTCTGCAAAGAAGTTAAATAAGCAGGGTGACAATATACAGCCTTGACATACTCCTTTTCCTATTTGGAACCAGTCTGTTGTTCCATGTCCAGTTCTAACTGTTGCTTCCTGACCTTCATACAGATTTCTCAAGAGGCAGGTCAGGTGGTCTGGTATTCCCATCTCTTTCAGAATTTTCCACAGCTTATTGTGATCCACACAGTCAAAGGCTTTGGCATAGTCAATAAAGCAGAAATAGATGTTTTTCTGGAACTCTCTTGCTTTTTCCATGATCCAGCGGATGTTGGCAATTTGATCTCTAGTTCCTCTGACTTTTCCTTTTTTTTTTTTTTTTCCTCTGACTTTTCTAAAGCCAGATTGAACATCTAGAGGTTCACAGTTCATGTTTGGCTGAAGCCTGGCTTGGAGAATTTTAAGATTATTTTAGTATCATGTGAGATAAGGGCAATTGTGCAGTAGTTTTAGCATTCTTTGGCATTGGCTTTCTTTGGGATTGGAATGGCAACTGACCTTTTCCAGTCCTGTGGCCACTGCTGAGTTTTCCAAATTTTCTGGAATATTGAATGCAGCACGTGCACAGCATCTTTCAGGATTTGAAATAGCTCTACTGGAATTCCATCACATCCACTAGCTTTGTTAGTAGTGATGCTTCCTAAGGCCCACTTGACTTCACATTCCAGATGTCTGGCTCTAGGTGAGTGATCAAATCATGGTGATTTTCTGGTCATGAAGATCTTTATCGTATAGTTCTTCTGTGTATTCTTGCCACCTCTTCTTAATATCTTCTGCTTCTGTTAGGTCCCTACCATTTCTGTCCTTTATCGAGTCCATCTTTGCATGAGTTTTCCCCTTGGTATCTATAATTTTCTTGAAGAGATGTCTAGTTTTTCCCATCCTATTGTTTTCCTCTATTTCTTACCATTGATTGCTGAGGAAGGCTTTCTTACCTCTCCTTGCTATTATTTCTTGCTATCCATGGTGGAGAGGTCTGACAGAATGTGGTCCACTGGAGAAGGAAATGGCAAATCACTTCAGATTCTTGCCTTGAGAACCCCATGAACAGTATGAAAAGGCAAAAAGATAGGACACTGAAAGATGAATGCCCTAGGTAGGTAAGAGCCCAATATGCTACTGGAGATCAGTGGAGAAATAACTCCAGAAAGAATGAAGGGATTGAGCCAAAGTAAAAACAACACCCAGCTGTGGACGGGACTGGTGATAGAAGCAAGGTCTGATGCTATAAACAACAATATTACATAGGAACCTGGAATGTTAGGTCCATGAATCAAGACAAATTGGAAGTGGTCAAACAGGAGATGACAAGAGTGAACATCAACATTTGAGGAATCAGTGAACTAAGATGGACTGGAATGGGTGACTTTAACTCAGATGACCATTATATCTACTACTGCGGGCAGGAATCCCTCAGAAGAAATGGATAGCAAGGTCCGATGCTGTAAAGAGCAATATTGCATAGGAACCTGGAATGTCAGGTCCATGAATCAAGGCAAATTGGAAGTGGTCAAACAAGAGATGGCAAGAGTGAATGTCAACATTCTAGGAATCAGTGAACCAAAATGGACTGGAATGGCTGAATTTAACTCAGATGACCATTATATCCACTAATGTGGGCAGGAATCCCTCAGAAGAAATGGAGTAGCCATCATAGTCAACAAAAGAGTCTGAAATGCAGTACTTGGATGCAATCTCAAAAACGACAGAATGATTTCTGTTCGTTTCCAAGGCAAACCATTCAGTATCACAGTAATCCAAGTCTATGCCCCAACCAGTAACGCTGAAGAAGCTGAAGTTGAACAGTTTTATGAAGACCTACAAGACCTTTTAGAACTAACACCCAAAAAAGATGTCCTTTTCATTATAGGGGACTGGAATGCAAAAGTAGGAAGTCAAGAAACACCTGGAGTAACAGGCAAATTTGGCCATGGAATGCAAAAAGAAGCAGGGCAAAGACTAATAGAGTTTTGCCAAGAAAATGCACTGGTCATAGCAAACACCCTCTTCCAACAACACAAGAGAAGACTCTACACATGGACATCACCAGATGGTCAACACCAGAATCAGATTGATTATATTCTTTGCAGACAATTGGAACTATACCTTTATTATAACCTATGGTAACTTCCCCTATGTTATAATTTTGTATGTTTACTCTTTTATGTTGCTATAATCAGCATAAATATTAATTTATATATATATATATTAATTTTTAAATTTTGGATTAAATTCATTTTAAATTAAATATTGGCTTTTTGATTTATTCAAGTTATACTCTTTTCTATTTTCTAATTCATTCCTTTCCATTTCCATTTTTAATCATCATGTATCCTTTCTTTTGATCCATTTCACTAAATTCTTGAATATTTTGCTAATTTAAGTTTTTCTTTTTTATGTTAAATTATTTATAGTAAATAGCCTCTGAATGCTGCTTCAGCTATGCTAAATATTTTAAAGCATGGTATTTCATTATTATTTTCTAGTTAGATTTCAGTTATAATTTTGATTTGTTCTTTGATCCAATGAGATGACAGAATCTTCTACACCAACTGGTATAGATAGTTTGCTTACAATTGTTATTATTAATATCTAGTCATATTACATTATCATCATGGATTAAGCTCTGCATTGCTTCTCCTTTTTTGAATATCCTGAGGTCTTTCTTGAGGCCCAATACTTTGTTGACTTTAGCTTAGTCCATGAACATACAAATGAATATCCACCTATTAGTTCTGCCCCAACAGTTATTTTTACCCTCCTTAATCTCACTGTTTTGCCCACTTGATCATT
This sequence comes from Aepyceros melampus, assembly GCA_006408695.1. NCBI lineage: Eukaryota > Metazoa > Chordata > Mammalia > Artiodactyla > Bovidae > Aepyceros > Aepyceros melampus. Next base: position 123,964 of record SJXQ01007870.1, read on the forward strand.
TATTAGCTGAGAAAGGAACACTGTAAATTTTCTTTTAAAAATGTTTATACTTCCTGAAGTTTTTACGTTATAAATTTTGTAGACACAGTATTTAGTAAATTTTTATAATAGTTATTTGTATATATTATCTTTGTATTAAAATATGTCTGTATTTGTCCATTTTAGCCTCCCTTGAGGCTCAGTGGTGAAGAACCTTCCTGAAAGTGCAGGAGATATGAGTTCGATCCCTAGGTCTGAAAGATACCCTGGAGAAGGAAATAGCAACCCACTCCAGTATTCTTGCCTGGGAAATCCCATGGGCAAAGGAGCCTGGTGCGCTATACTCCAAGGGATCACAAAAGAGTCAGACAGGACTTAGTGACTACACAACAACAACAACAACACTTTATCCTTTTAATATTTTTTTTTACCAACCATGAAATCAATCTAACTTGATATTAAGATTATGATCCATGCTTTTCTCTTAGTTTCATTTGCCTGCCACATCTATGCCTAAGTTTCCCTTTCAAGCTTTTTGAGTTAATTTTTATCATGTTTCTTATATACAATAAATCAGTGGCATTGATACTAGAGATAATTCTGAAAGAACCAGGATTCCTCTCTGAGGTTCAACTGTAGAGAACTAAATAAAGAGCTTGTTTACAGAATTATATCTAGGATTTTAAAAATTCATGAGAGAAAACAAGAGATGCTTGGGAACAGAGACACAGCAACTGCAGTAAACCATAAAGGGACAACAGGATGGAAAGTGTCACCAAAGCCAAATGACTGCTGGAGCTATGAGGAAAGGCCCCCGGCAGAAGCCACACATGGAGACATGCTGCCAGGGGCAAAAGACCAAAGCAGGGAGGAAACGGAATAAGTACCCTCTTCTCCCTCCTCCCAACTTGAACCCTACTGAAGTCACCCACTGAGACTATTCTGCTAGAATTCAGGCCACAAATGGACCTGGATGACCAGTTCTGCATCCACGACCAAAAAGAAAGCTGGAGAAGGAAAGAAAATAGATCTAGGAAGCAAACAGAAAAGTACCAGATCACTGTGCCCACTCAGTATCCCTTTCTGGCTTTTATTAAGAAAATTGCATCCCCAGTGCAGGGAAAACTACAGTTCCATGATGACTTAAACTGTGACAGGGTATCAGAAATTCAGCCATACTCCCAGCTGAAATTTAAATTTTAATATTACACACCATCAGTAATCAAGAGTATGGTAAGAGGAAAGAAATGCTCAATTAACATAAAATAAGCTTAATTAGATGCTACTGTTCTTGCCTTTGATCATGAAGCCAATTTGGTCATTAGAATTTTCTTCTATTATCCATTTCATGTTCAAAATACACTTTGCTAAACTTCTGAAGGACAGGAATATTTGTCTCGTGAGATGACCCAAACCTTTGTCTCACAGTCTTTCACAGTCTTTGGCAAGTCTGTCTTTATTTGGTGTCCAGGTTGTTTCACTATTTTTATGGTACATGTAAGTGATAAAAGGCTCTATAGTGAATCCCCTGGACTCCAGACTAGTCCTTCTAGTGTAATTTTCTCTTGTTACAGAATTAATCATAGAGTAAACTTCATTGTTGCCAGTTAGGTCACTGGCATTAGAAGTAAACATCATAAGAGTATAGTTTTAAAACCCAATTTAATAGATTCATAGGCAGAAGTCTTCCCTTGGAAAAAGAAACCCCCAAAGTCACCTAGTATGTACAAGGTTTCAGGAAGAGAAACAAAATTTTATAACTAGAATATTATAGGTAAAATAATGAGAAAGATATCTCTCAATTGTACCTCTTAGTTCCAGGACCTTCATGTTCGGGCTTTGGGGCATATGGAAACATGAATTGGCTGATGGTATAATCCATTAGGCAGTACTACAATTTCAAACAATATTGTCTCCCAGCTGGCACTGTAACTGAACCTCCAGGAAGACATTCCATCATTCTATCAGGCCAGCAGCTTACTGGTGATTGGACATGTGGGGAAACTTGAATTTTATGGCTATGAATCTGTTGTAACAGTTCCTTTGCTGTAAAATGAGTTTCCTGATCAAAGGCATAATGTCCATAATGTTGGACATTATGGCAGTGAATAAGGTATTCTATAAGGCTATGTATGGTGATACTGGTAGATGCATTGAGGGCAGGAAAAGATTAACCCATTTCCAGAATGTGTATCTATTTCTATGTGGAAAAGTCACTGCTTATTATATAATGTAAAGAATTTAATGTAATCACTCTGCCACCAGACTGGTGGTCCCCAAGGAATGGTAGCATATTAGGAATTCAGCATTACCTCTGGAAGTGGTTGGCTAGACACTGGCGATAGCTGCCAGATCAGACTTACTAAAGGGTAGTCCATTTTGTTCATTTCATGCATATTCACCATCTGTGCTACCAGGATCACCACATGGACCCAATAAGTAAGCACCAGAGTCACTGGTAAAAGAAGTTTACAGATAGCCATCCATGGAGAGGTCACACATCTGACTCACCTTCTCTTCAGACAATTATTCTGATAAATACAAATGTGGATCGAGGGAGATTCAGCAAATAAGTAAGTATACACTGTAGGAGACTGAATTACCTGCTTATTTAATGGACTTGTGATTCCCATACCTGTTCAGGACATTTCTATAAATAATTTCCATTTTATAACTTATAATGCTAATGTACCTGCACTTTAGGATTTGATAACTCAGAGAGCAATAACACCCAGTTGATATAAACACTTCAAATCACATAGTTACCCAGTATCCCATTCTCAAGCATTTTATTTATTCCTAGGCCCATTAGCAAGTCAGAAACAGCTTTTCATATAGAGAATATTTGAAAAGCAGGTGTGGCTTTGCTTCAAAATCTTAGCCAAATGAACTGCAATACTTCTCTAGGAGCTAGCTGGAAACTTCAGACAGCATCAGTCTCAGTCTCAGAGGCTCTCTGCACCATTAGATCTAATGAGTCATAATGCCTACATGGCAGGGGAGCTTACAGGACCAACTGGACCTGCTGCAAAGTGCTCTTTCTGCATGTTGGGCAGTACAAAATGCCATTGCTTGGTGTTCTTTGTAAAAGAGATATTCTTCCATACTTCACTTTGTAACAGCCACTATATCAGTCAGTATCCTTGCAAGAAACTAATTTCTGCTTCAGTGGTCCACCCTACAGACTTAAGTAAAGGGTCTATTTTCCTCAATGTGCAGAATTTAGGGATTCAGCAAAGGATGCTATAGTACTCAGAGACTAGAAACAGTGAAAAACTTTTAACTTAGACCTGAAGAGACAAAGGGTATAAGTAACATTATGTAAGCTCAGGAAGAGCTGGTCATGTTAAGAAGGGTTATTTGGTAGAAAGTATAGTCATGCAGAATCAGCAGGGAAATATAGAAGAAATGCCATAATTTTTCTCTCTCCATGCTCTCTGATCTCTTGCTAGTACCTTGAATTAACCCAATTTGACTAAAAGCCAGCTGGCAGGAGAACCAAGTGATAGAGTTTGAAGTTTGCTCCTTGAGTACACAAAGGAGCAGCAAAAGCTGGAGGAGGGATCTGGTGGAAGAAATGGGAAAACCAACACTTTATTTCTTCTACAATATGAGTATTTTATTCTTTCATTTTTATTTCATTTACATACACTAGTAAAGATGTTTAGTTTGATTTTTTCATCTATATAATCATTTCTCCTTTGAATGGTTCTACTTTTTTACATGTTCCTGTAATATATCCCTATATGTATACATTTGAATTTATTTCCCATCATATTATCAGACTATGAATCAATGTGCATGTCTTTGTTATGAAGGTTGCTAGCAAAAAAATTTAAAACTAACTTTTAAATATGCAATAATCTGTTAAGCAGACATGAACCAAACAAATGTTTGGTCAGAGGCTGAGCATCAAATTCAGTGTTCACCTGAAGCTAAATGTTCAGTTCAGTCACTCAGTCGTGTCCAACTCTTTGCGACCCCATGAATCGCAGCACGCCAGGCCTCCCTGTCCATCACCAACTCCCGGAGTTCACTCAGACTCACGCCCATCGAGTCAGTGATGCCATCCAGCCATCTCATACTTGGTCGTCCCCTTCTCCTCCTGTCCCTAATCCCTCCCAGCATCAGAGTCTTTTCCAATGAGTCAACTCTTCGCATGAGGTGGCCAAAGTACTGGAGTTTCAGCTTTAGCATCATTCCTTCCAAAGAAATCCCAGGGCTGATCTCCTTCAGAATGGACTGGTTGGATCTCCTTGCAGTCCAAGGGACTCTCAAGAGTCTTCTCCAACACCACAGTTCAAAAGCATCAATTCTTTGGCACTCAGCCTTCTTCACGGTCCAATTCTCACATCCATACAGGACCACAGGAAAAACCATAGCCTTGACTGCTGACTCTATGTGACCCCATAGACAGCAGCCCACCAGGCTCCCCTGTCCCTGGGATTCTCCAGGCAAGAACACTGGAGTGGGTTGCCATTTCCTTCTCCAATGCATGAAAATGAATTCGCTCAGTCGTGTCCGACTCTTCGCGACTCCATGGACTGCAGCCTACCAGGTTCCTCCATCCATGGGATTTTCCAGGCAAGAGTACTGGAGTGGGATGCCATTGCCTTCTCCGATAGCCTTGACTAGACGGACGTTAGTTGGCAAAGCAAGTCTCTGCTTTTCAATATACTATCTAGGGTGGTATAAATTTCTGCCAAGGATTAAGCGTCTTTTAATTTCATGGCTGCCATCACCATCTGCAGTGATTTTGGAGCCCCAAAAAAATAAAGTCTGACACTATTTCTACTGTTTCCCCAGCTAAATGTTACTATCATAAAATGAATCCAAAATCTTATTAAATTCAGTTGTAACTAATTTTGTTATGGAAATTCTGCTAATGACTACATTTTCCATTATTGTACTTATGATGACATTGCCACCAAATTATTACATTTTCTCACTTTATGATATTAAAGAACTAGGGTACAGGTATGAACATTCTGGATCCTCAAATGTGGTTGATGGTACTGATATAGTTTTATTGGTGCAATCCTGTTAGGGAACTGTTGACTGAAACCGCCCACCTTGGCCAGGCACAATAATAATCACTTGCATGAGTTGTCTCACAACAGAATTACCTGATAAGAACCATGGTGCCACCTCAGCAAACTAACTGGCAGAACTTGGGAGAGACTACAAGCAGGGAGGAGATGCCAGCCCATCATATGTCCTGCCAACCTCCCAGAACATCTCACACTAGAATCCATCTTGGCTGAGAGAGGCATAAGTCCCCAGGAAGGAACCTGAGTCAGATCAAATATGGACACAGGCAAGAAGACTGGCCAGAAACAACCTAGAAAGCAAACCACCACCATCAGACCGGAGACTATGAGCCATGGGGCAGAGAAGTCCTCCTGGGTCCCCTTACCCTGCTACTGTCTGCCTGGGTGCCATTTCGCACTAAAGTCTTTTGCTTTGTCAGTGTGTGTATCTCCTTAGACAATTCATTTCCAAGCGTTAGACAAGAGCCCATTTTGGGACCCTGGAAGGAGTTCCCCTTCTGGTAACAATCCCAACCAAAGCTTTGCACAATGACAATATTTTCAGAAGCAGAACAAGGATTGTTATCCCAATTTAAAACTTATTTCTATATTTGCCTGTACTAGTTGCTCCATGAAATCACTTCAGAATAATTGTCTATAAGTCTTAGTTTTTAAAATGTGGCAATGAAGAATGGAACAACAGACTGGTTCCAAATAGGAAAAGGAGTACGTCAAGGCTGTATATTGTCACCCTGCTTATTTAACTTATATGCAGAGTACATCATGAGAAACGCTGGACTAGAAGAAACACAAGCTGGAATCAAGATTGTCGGGAGAAATATCAATAACCTCAGATATGCAGATGACACTACCCTTATGGCAGAAAGTGAAGAGGAACTAAAAAGTCTCTTGATGAAAGTGAAAGAGGAGAGTGAAAAAATTGGCTTAAAGCTCAACATTCAGAAAATGAAGATCATGGCATCTGGTCCCATCACTTCATGGAAAATAGATGGGGAAACGGTGGAAACAGTGTCACACTTTATTTTGGGGGGCTCCAAAATCACTGCAGATGGTGACTTCAGCCATGAAATTAAAAGACGCTTACTCCTTGGAAGAAAAGTTATGACCAACCTAGATAGCATATTCAAAAGCAGAGACTACTTTGCCAACAAACGTCCATCTAGTCAAGGCTATGGTTTTTCCTGTGGTCATGTATGGATGTGAGAGTTGGACTGTGAAGAAGGCTGAGCGCCGAAGAATTGATGCTTTTGAACCGTGGTGTTGGAGAAGACTCTTGAGAATCCCTTGGACTGCAAGGAGATCCAACCAGTCCATTCTGAAGGAGATCAGCCCTGAGATTTCTTTGGAAGGAATAATGCTAAAGCTGAAACTCCAGTACTTTGGCCACCTCAAGCGAAGAGTTAACTCATTGGAAAAGACTCTGATGCTGGGAGGAATTGGGGGAAGGAGAATAAGGGGACAACGAGGATGAGATGGCTGGATGGCATCACGGACTCGATGGGCGTGAGTCTGAGTGAACTCCAGGAGTTGGTGATGGACAAGGAGGCCTGGTGTGCTGCGATTCATGGGTCGCAGAGAGTTGGACACAACTGAGCGAACTGAACTGAAATCTTGGTTTTTAAAATGTGGCAATGGAAGAATGAAATTGATTTTCAAGATAAAACACTTGTCCCTGAGTTGTCAGCCACTTGAAACTTTCATCATACACACTAATTTACCCAGGTTAGGATAGCGAGATGGTCTTCACAGCAGGTATTTTATAAAAAATATGTACATTCTATTGGCATATTGCATTGGATATTTCCTCAGCATCCAGCAAATAATTAACTTCTCTGCAAACAGGCACTCGATGTCAACAAGTCCTTCTATGCAAAATATTGCTATTAAGGTAGGGTCCAGCAGACTTTGTAATGTGTAATTGTTGCTGATTCATATTACACAGATTTGTGATAAACTCGTTCTGAGGTTGTATTCATATCACATAGTATGTCTGAAGATTTTAAGGTTCCACCTAGACAAATCAACCTTTGAAATTAAATATTCAAATATTTATAGTAAATCTGAAGGATTATAAGATCATTGCTCCCAGGCAAACTCAAGGATGACAGAAATGAAGGTACAATAGGTTTGTCTAATTTGGTCACCCAAAATCTGAGGGTAAATCTGAAGGCAAATGGAGATTTGAGCCAACACAGAGTGTAAAGCCAAAAGTTCATGCATTTTCTTTTTTTAAAAGGAAGATAACTGTAAATCTGCACATTTTTTAGCTTTCCTGCAAAGCTGGTGCAATTCAACTCAGTAACTTTCTTTTTCTTTCGTTCTTTTAATTTATATTTGGCTGCCCTGGGTCTTTGTTGCTTTGTGCAGGCTTCCTCCAGTTGCAGTGAGTAGTGCAGGAGCATAGACGGGCACTCTTCATTGTGGAGCACAGGCTTCTGGTTGTGGCGGCTTTTCTTGTTGTGGAGCACAGGCTCCAGGCAGGGGCTTCAGTAGTTGCAGCACATGGGCTCAGCTGCTCCCAGGCTTGTGGAATCCTCCTGGACCAAGGATGTCCCTCACATTGGCAGGCAGATGCCTAACCACTGCACCACCAAGGGAAGTCCATGTTGGTGCATTCTTTATGTGTGTGGGTATGTGTGTGGGTTTGTGACTGTGCACACATGTGAGGGTCTACATGTGCTTACATGAGAAAGGAATTCTCCAGGGCCTGAAAAGTAGTGGCTGAGATAGTCTATTCAGGAACACATAAATACTGACGTTTTCTTTATGCATGGGAGATAGTGGTTCATGGGTTAAACTAAATTCACAGAGAAAGATTCTGAGTTTCCAATACACATCAAATAATTAAGTGAGGTATCATTGAAAGTTCACTGACTGTTACAGTGGAAGGAAAATCTCAAAATAATGGCATTATGGATGATTTGACGGCTGTGTTAATATCCTCCACCTGGTAAGAGGAAGGGTGCTTTTCCCAATTTTTGTGAATTTGGGTCTTTGTTCTAAATTAGGAGTTGTCATATTTCTGGAACTGAAGAGAAAACTACAGCCAACGAGAATTTAAACTTTCAATCCAGCCAAGAGTTTACTTAATTCACTCACTTAAAATGTTAATTCTTTATAATACCTATTCATAATCTCTTTAAGTCCATATTTTCCCCATTATGTACAACTCCCACCCATCAGCTGTTGATTTACAGTGAAAGCTATTTTTTAAGATAGTAGAATTAATTTTTGAACTTGTGTTCCCTAATTCTATAGATTCATAAAATCCATATTCACTTCTGTTTCATTGCTTATTCATCTAGAAACAGTGGTCAGAAATAAGATAGAGTGTATTTCACATATAACTCCTTTACTGCCTCTCTTATTTCCTTCTGTTCACTAGACAAAGGAGCATCAGGGAGCAATAGGACTGGAGGAAGAGGGCAGATAACTGAAGAAATTCATGTATGATCCATCTCTTGAAAAGGTAGTCTACAGTCCTACAGGAAGCCTATCCTACACTTCCATCTGTAAATCATAACCAATTCTTCCAGTTACCAGAGGGAAACTTTCTTTTATTTATGTTATACATTGTTTAACTTGGAAAAGTAAAATAAGAACTTTGGAATAACACCTGAGATAACAGTCTCATAGTAATCAATGTAATCATATAAAATAGTCTGTTTTGGAGTTTAAGATTACTTTAAAAAATTGAGCTACAACTGTGGAATGTTTGATATAAGGAGTAGAACCAGGTTATACATACCAAGAGCAGATAAACAACTAGAGATGTTTAGCTTGAAAGAAAGATTTTATGATGATATCACAGCTGTCTTCAAATATTTGAAGGCTTGACAGTAGATGAACTTGGAGACAAATTTTATATTGCAATAATGAATAGATAAAGGAACTAGGAGTTTTAGAGTAGTAAATTTGAACTACTATAAGGAATTAATGGTAACAATCAGATATTGATTGCTTTAAGGGGTTAGGAATACAAATAGAAAGGTCATAATAGAGTTCTGTTGTTAAAAGATGCTGTAGAAGAAACTGAAGAAACTGGGGCACTGAAATTTGGGCATTTGGGGAGTTAGATTAATTCAGTTTATTGACACTTTCAATTCTGATGTTCTGCAATTGTATGAAATTATAGCACTGACTCTGCTGCTGCTGCTAAGTCACTTCAGTCGTGTCCAACTCTGTGTGACCCCATAGCCGGCAGCCCACCAGGCTCTCCCGTCCCTGGGATTCTCCAGGCAAGAACACTGGAATGGGTTGCCATTTCCTTCTCCAGCACTGACTCTAGCAACTTGGAATTAAAATATCTACCAAATCTGAGCCTTAGTTCTTATGCTAAAAATGATGATTATTATACTATCTATCTCACGAGATTATTATGTGAGTTAAGTCAGATAGAGCATATTCAATTTAGCAGCACTTAAAGATGACCTAATGTGTGCAATACAGTCTTACAGGCTCAGACTCAAAGATGAGCATAATGCAACTACACCCTAAAATTCTGCTAGGGTTTATGGCACATAAAAGACAGCTATAATTCAATAGGGAAAATGCCATAATAGAGGTGAATCAAAAGCATTTTATGAAAACATAAGGTTGGGAAAGGAGGGTGGGTTTGGGAAATGAACCGGGGGAAAATGCAGGGGGAAAAAAGGTGCCATAAATCCCTTAAGATAAACAGAATTTAGGCAGTATGCAAATAACATACCAAAAATATTCAGCATGAGAAAATGCATAGTGGTAAAAACAGTCTGTCAAGGTCTCCCTCTCTCCCAAAATAATAAAATGTAAACCCTATCTGGTGAATAGCAAATAGTAAAGGCTGATTTGATTATGTATTTGAAAACATTTAGTATGGTGCACAGCAGATAGCAGGTACATAATACGTGCTCTTTTAAAACCAGAGTGTTTGATTTCTGGTTCTAGTCATAACAAAATAATGGATTTCAGACTATTCTGCAGTAAATGACTATAACACTAGAAAAAATATATGACGCAATAGTTTTCAAGCATTGTACAGCAAACAATACAGAGTTGTGATTCTTAAAGTGAACTCCATATTCAAGGCTGAGTTTCTATATATATAGTTACTTTTAAAACTGCAATAAAGGAAGAAGAAGCCCAAACAGATAAAAGTAATTTTTCTAGATAGGGAAAGAGATTATAGGATGAAGCTGAGATGACTGGAATTTCTGAATATGAGCAAGGTCCTAGAGAGAAAGGATCTGCAGCAAGGAGGAAATCCAAAACCATACATATGAATCTTCTCGAGTTTTCGACTGAATACTAAATTGTATGGACACTGAGTAAGATTTCACAAGGCCAGGGAGAAAATATTTACTGAGCGCCAATTAACTGAGAGGCTATACAATGTTGGGAAATATTAGAGTTTCAACTAGTCAGAGTGAAAAGACCTCACTAAACATCCTCAGGTGTTTAAGAATTCAGAAGAGTAATGCATAATTAGGGACAATCTAGCCCTATCAAAAGAAATGATCTAAGTTTTAGAAAGCTTAAAATCAAGTATAACTGAATCAAGTTTACCTGATAGTAAACTAACTACCTGCTCAGAAAAAAATTCAACACACTTTCATAGAAAACAAAGATCAAGACATTCAATAATAAAGCCTGAAAAATATCAAGCAGCAAATTTTAAAAGTTATTAAACAAAGGGAAAAAAAAGAGGAAACTGTGACACAATCAGAACAAATAAGCTATAGAAGTAGACTTGTAGATAAACAGAACATTTTCAGTAGAAGACAAGCTCATACTAAATTTAAAATATGGCAAAGATTTTAAGTAAAAAAAATGAAAGAGAAAGAAGATATAAGGAATATCAGGACAGAAATGAGAATTTTATATTGTAAATATATCCAGCTGGGAAGACACATAGTATAAAAGTGAATGATGATAAAGAATACTACTAACTTCTTATCAGAATAAATTTATGCCAGATAACAACTGAAAAAATATTTTAAGCACTGAGAAGAAGTATAATTTCAGAATTATACACCCAACAAAAACAACCTTTAAAAGCAAAGGCAAAATTAAAGATTTTAGGGTTAAAATAAAACATAAGAAAATTTGTTACCAATGGAACAGTACTAGAAGAAATATTTTTAACAAGATCTTTGTATAAGAGGAGTAATGATACAAAATATAAACTCAAATATACTGAAGATATAAAGAGTATCAGAAATGAGAGATATGTGGATAAATTTAAAAAGATATAGTTTCATAATTTATTTAAAAACATGACTGTTCAATTAAAAACAACATTAATGTATTGTGTGGTATATATGCAAAGCACATCATGAGAAACGCTGGGCTGGAAGAAGCACAAGCTGGAATCAAGTTTGCCAGGAGAAATATCAATAACCTCAGATATGCAGATAACACCACCCTTATGGCAGAAAGTGAAGAAGAACTAAAAAGCCTCTTGATGAAAGTGCAAGAGGAGAGTGAAAAGGTTGGCTTAAAGCTCAACATTCAGAAAACGAAGATCATGGCATCTGGTCCCATCACTTCATGGGAAATAGATGGGGAAACAGTGGAAACAGTGTCACACTTTATTTTTTGGGCTCCAAAATCACTGCAGATGGTGACTGCAGCCATGAAATCAAAAGATGCTTACTCCTTGGAAGGACAGTTATGACCAACCTAGATAGCATATTCAAAAGCAGAGACATTACTTTGAGAACTGAGGTCCATCTAGTCAAGGCGTCTAGTCCATTTTTCCAGTGGTCATGTATGGATGTGAGAGTTGGACTGTGAAGAAAGCTGAGCTGAAGAATTGATCCTTTGAACTGTGGTGCTGGAGAAGACTCTTGAGAGTCCCTTGGGACTTTGAGGAGATCCAACCAGTCCATCCTAAAGGACCAGTCCTGGATGTTCATTGGAAGGACTAATGCTGAGACTGAAACTCTAATACTTTGGCCAGCTGATGTGAAGAGTTGACTCACTGGAAAAGACCCTGATGCTGGGAGGGATTTGGGGCAGGAGGAGAAGGGGACAACAGAGGATGAGATGGCTGGATGGCATCATTGACTCAATGCACATGAGTTTGCGTAAACTCCAGGAGTTGGTGATGGACAGGAAGGCCAGGTGTGCTGCGATTCATGGGGTGGCAAAGAGTCGGACACGACTGAGCAACTGAATTGAACTGAACTGAGATAGCACATGTAGAAATAAAATGTATGATAGAGATATCAGCAAACAGGAATAAATGGATACAATCACACTGGCACAAAGACTGGCATGTGTGTGGACATGTACCTTGCCTCCTTAAGTTATGTCAGTACCCCCAAGATTATATCATTATCCATGGTGACAGTCCCAATGCAGGACATATGAGAGACACAGGTTCAATCCCTGGGTCAGGAAGATCCACTGGAAAAGGAAGTGGCAACTCACTCCAGTGTTCTTGCCCGGCAAATCCCATGGACAGAGGAGCCTGGCAGGCAACAGTCTATGAGGCTGCAGAGTTGGACATGACTGAGCACTATCACAAGTTTAGGCCACAAAGTTCTTTAATGAAGAAACATTTTCTTGATGAAACATTAAATGATGGTTTATTCATGAACATGTTTGCTATTTACCATTTTTTAAAAAGGGTAGTTGTAGAAAGATACCTCAGTTTATTGGTTTTAATTATACATTTTTATTCAGAACTTATGTAATTTAAATAAAATCTACAGAAAAGATTCTTTGCATGTTAGTACTGACTTACCTGTCTACATATGAATATTCATATTCTATTGCAAGTAAACCTGAATAAGATAAACTACAAAATTTCTGATATTTTTTTTACTTTGAAGCAAGATTTAAACACATTTTTCCTTCAGATTTTTAGTTCTTAATTCAAATATCATTCATTACATTTGTTAGTAATTCCTTTTCAGATAGTATTGTTTTACTTGTAAACAATTTTAAATAAATATGGCCAGTTAATTTTTTTACTATGAGGCCGGGTTTTTTCACAGGGTATCTGAGACTCAGTGTCAATTTTTCATATTTTTGATATTAATTATAGTTATTTGATATATCAGTAATATCATTAAAATTTTAAACAAAAGCTTATGTAATTTCAAAATAGTCCAAGAAGTGAGGTTTATATTTTGTTACACAAATATTAGAACATGGTTTGCTGAAGTTTATTTAAGATGAAGTTCCTGATGGTTTTGTTATTCTATGTAAATATATTTTTATACCAGCACAGAGTGAGAATAAGCTTAGGGAGTAAAATAAATAAGTTTTCTCTTTTTCCTTTGTTTCTCTTTCCACAACTAGAAACACATGGAGATTTTAGAAACAGCAATATGAATCCTAAACTTGTGCATCACCATAATAATTTAAGTGAATATTGGGGTTTAGATCAGGAGTTAGAGTGGGTTTAATACTCCTATTGATTATTTCTCTCCTTCTGTTATATATAACAAACCAACTCCATCCTCTTGCTATGTTTGAAGTATTAAACTGTTTTTATATATAACTGAGCCAACTCCAAATGAAGAAATTCTATCATTGAGGTTTATATAATACTTTATGATCACAGCAATAAAAGACACTGGCAGAAGCATTTGAATTTTTTTTCAGTTCTATATGATAGAATGGAATATTACACTGCATGTACCATATTGTACCAAGTTGAGTAGGAAGCAAAAGAGCAGAATAGAGAAATGATATTTATTGCTTACATTAAGGACTAGGCTTGTGATGGATTTTTCTGTACACGTTATTTATTCACACAAGAACCTTATAAGCTGAAAATCACTCTCATGTTACAGACAAGAAAATTGAGACTCAGACAAGTAAAGTAACTCATCCAAGGTCATATTAAGTGAATTTCTATCCATTTTTGTCTAATACTAATGCCCATTATCTGGCTCTCTGGAAGGGCAACACACTGGAGAGGACAAAGAATAAATATAGCAGTGAAGTAAGGAATCTCTAAATTTTGTAATTCAGTCAGGATTATATAGGCATTAGCCCTCTCCCAGTATCTCTTACCATGTCTTTGTAATATATTTCTTTGTAATAAGCTACAGAGAAACGTAGAAGGTCAAGGTCTCATCTGATACTCCTAAGTGGATATAAATGTAAAATCTCTAGGTCTTGTGCAGGCCCTGATCTAGGGTGGGCCAGTGAGGCCCTTGCCACAGGTGTGGTGCCAAAAAAGCTAAGCACTCAAAGTAAGCAATATTTTAATGTAATATTTTATTAAATCAAAGTTCATTTTTTAAAAATCTATGATAAGCAACATAGCAATTTTTTTTAAAGACACAATCAATATTAGTGATTTTTCCTTTTGCTTCAGGCTTCCATATGGCTTGGCAAAGTACTGTTACCAATCCTGTCAGATAACTAAAACTATCTGCTAGAGATAATAGGTAAAAAGGCTGAGTCAAAGATTAGGCACATTATAAACTCAGATAATTACCATGTTTAATAACTAACTATGCCCTTTTAGGTTTTAACAGATTTGAAATTAGAATGTCTCTCAGAGGATTCTATATCGCAATCACTGATGGTAAGGCAGCAGTCTTTCAACGGTTGTCACTGTTTCAGTTCAGTTGCTCAGTCGTGTCTCAGTCTTTGCGATTCCATGGACTGCAGCACACCAGGCTTCCCTGTTCATCACCAATTCCCGGAGCCTACTCAAACTCATGTCCATTGAGTTGGTGATCCAACCATCTCATCCTCTCTTGTCCCCTTCTCCTCCTGCCTTCAATCTTTCCCAGCATCAGAGAAATAAAATAATGCAAGGCACAAAATTCTACAGGTTACATAAAGAAAATTAAAAAAAAAAAAGCTGGAAGAGTGTTAAATAATCTCTCATAATAATACATAAGTTTATTCTGTCTAAAGTGAAATCTGAAGTTAAAAGAGGAACCACCAGGACTTCTACTACCAGTAATAACAGACTTCATTGATACCAGCTTTCTCAGACAGCAAAAGAAAATTTTCCTCAAGACAATACGTGTAAAAATGAAGGATTACAAAAGTAAGATCCAAGAGAAAGTGAACTTGACATTAAGAACTTCCTTTCAGTTTCAGATCTCTGCTAATTCTACAGCATCATTAAATAGACCGTGAAACTGGTGAGTATCTTGACAGCCAAATATATATATATTTGTGTGTTTGTGAGCATGGGGTAAAGAATAAAGAGTCCTCAAACCTTTGACTTGGGGCCAAGACCCACATTCTGGGAACACCAGCCTACACAGGTACACAAGATCAGTTTCCAGATCCTGTACTTCTATTCTTGCATTAAAATAACACTGAAATGCTAGTGCCCTTGGCTTCCTGTAGAGTAAATTTAATTACTCTAAGGAAAGTTAACATTTTTCTCAACTTCAAGTTATTTTCAAGGCCTAGTACTCAAAACAAATAGAAATAAATAGGCACATGTGAAGATATGAAAGAAAAGAAATCACTAGGAGGAAAAAGACATACAATATTTAAAAATCAAGAGAAAAAGTTTCTCCTTGAAAAATCAACAAATACCCTTTAAATTCTTGAATAATAATGTATTTAAGTTATTTCAGAAAAAGAGAGAAAAAAAAGATGGGGAGACAGAGAAAGAACACAGTTTACCAATAAATGAGAGAGAACATTATACAGATTCTATAGAAAGCAAACAATTTACCAAAGATATTCTAGTGGTCCCAGTTAGTGCAATAAAAAAGAATTTACATTTAAAGAATGTAAATAAAAGAATAA
Organism: Aepyceros melampus; assembly: GCA_006408695.1. Lineage (NCBI taxonomy): Eukaryota > Metazoa > Chordata > Mammalia > Artiodactyla > Bovidae > Aepyceros > Aepyceros melampus. Next base: position 139,716 of record SJXQ01007870.1, read on the forward strand.
AATAAAAAGAATTTACATTTATAAAGACTACAAAGAAAATGTAAATATTTTTGAGGACCTGGCTATGTGCAAAAAAGATCCAAAATTAACTAAAATCAGAAGTAAAAGTAAGCTTAAAATGGTAGCTGAAATTATGACAAATGTACGAAAAGTAAAAATTGCTTTTACACATCAACAAAAGATGTGTAAGACCTCTACACTGAAAACTATGAAAGAGTACTGAAAAAATTAATCAGATCCACAAACAAAATAGACCATACTGTAGGATAAGAGGGCTGAATAACATTAAAGAGCCTGCTGCTGCTGCTGCTGCTGCTGCTAACGTTTAAAGTGCCTATTCTTCCAATATTCAACACTTTTATCATAGATACAGATATGAATTTAGCTTTAAATGTACATCTAAGGTGCAACAAAGTTGGGAAAAAAGGAGAAAGAACAATATGTTATGTATTATAAGTTATGTGTTTTTTGCTTGCAAATTAGAAATAAGGCACCAAAAATAGGAAAAGAAAGGAGAAAAAATAATTCCATCCTCATATTTTGTACCTACATGCTACTCTTGACTCATCCTGGTATTGGTCCTGATATATCCAATAAACACAATACTTTTATCATAGATACAGATATGAATTTAGCTTTAAATGTACATCTAAGGTGCAACAAAGTTGGGAAAAAAGGAGAAAGAACAATATGTTATGTATTATAAGTTATGTGTTTTTTGCTTGCAAATTAGAAATAAGGCACCAAAAATAGGAAAAGAAAGGAGAAAAAATAATTCCATCCTCATATTTTGTACCTACATGCTACTCTTGACTCATCCTGGTATTGGTCCTGATATATCCAATAAACACAAAAATTGTTCACTATTCATTAGGGAAATTCAATTTAAACTATAAAGAGATACCACTGTACATATACCAGACTAACTTGTATTAAAATACTAATAACAATAACTATTAATATAGTATATTCAAAAGCAGAGACATTACTTTGCCGACTATGGTCCATCTAGTCAAGGCTACGGTTTTTCCTGTGGTCACGTATGGATGTGAGAGGTGGACTGTGAAGAAGGCTGAGCAGCAAAAATTGATGCTTTTGAACTGTGGTGTTGGGAAGACTCTTGAGAGTCCCTTGGACTGCAAGGAGATCCAACCAGTCCATTCTGAAGGAGATCAGTCCTGGGTGTTCTTTGGAAGGAATGATGCTAAAGCTGAAACTCCAGTACTTTGGCCACCTCATGCAAAGAGTTGACTCATTGGAAAAGACTCTGATGCTGGGAGGGATTGGGGGCAGGAGGAGAAGGGGACGACAGAGGATGAGATGGCTGGATGGCATCACTGATTCGATGGACATGAGTGTGAGTGAACTCCGGGAGTTGGTGATGGACAGGGAGGCCTGGCGTGCTACGATTCATGGGGTCACAAAGAGTCGGACACGACTGAGCGACTGAACTGAACTGAACTGAAAATATAGAACAATAATTCTCAAACAATGTTGGGAAGAAAATAAATGTGTAAGCTACCCACTTACACATTTACACTATAAGATATGTGCATATATATTCAGATATTCACAGCAGCATTATTTCCCTTAAAAAGAAAAGGTAGAAAAAAATTTAAAACTCTGTATTGAATATTATACAACAAAAATCAACAAATTAGAATAGCATGCAACTTCACTGATTAAAAAAAGGACTTTGTACTAGTTTACTGTGGTTCTTCTAAAAAATTACAACAAATTTAGTAGCTTAAAATACAGAAATTTATTCTTTCATAGGTCAGGCTAGATGAAGCTGGAAGTCTAATGTCAGTTTCCTTAGCCCAGTTTCACAGAGCTGCACCCCCTATGGAGACTCGAGAAGATAATCTGTTCATCACCTCTTCCAGCCTATCAAGTTACATTCCTTGATGAGTGGCCCTATATAACATTTTCAAAACCAGCAGCATCACACTTTCAAATCTCTTTGCTTTCACTGTCACATTGCCCCCTGCCTTCTTTTATTAAAAAAATTTGTGATGACATTTAAAGACCACCAAGACAACCCAGAACAATCTCATCTCAAAATCCTTAAATAATTACATTTGTAAAGACTCTTTTTTCTCAAATAAACTTTACAGAGATTAATATGTGGGCAATCTTTGGGAGCCATTCTCAGCCTGCCACATAGTAGATATATAAATTCCACAGCACCAAGGAAAGAATACTCTGAACAGTGGATACCTTTGAAAACAAAGTAAGAAGTAATAGTCTATTTTGCAGAAAATGTTTCTAATAGTTATTGAGGTATTTGTTTTGTGATAGTTCCTTTAATAGGGTAGATTTTGAGTACTTTTAAGTTTTTGCTATATGTGTGTGTGTGTGTGTGCGCACAAGTGCCCACAACTAAGTTGCTTCAGTTGTGTCTGACTCTTTGTGACCCTACAGACCATGATCTACCAGGCTCCTCTGTCCATGGGATTCTCCAGGCAAGATCTAGGGAATCTTCCCAACCCAGGGATCAAACCTGAGTCTCTTACATCTAACTGCATTGGTAAGCATGTTCATTACCACTGACACCACCAAATATAATTAAAATTTAACAAACCATCATGACTTAATAATCTGATTTATCTTCTCTTAATGAAAATATGAATTTTATAGGAAACAATGCACTAAAGGAAATAAATGTACTAATGTATTTACTAATGTACTAATCTATTTACCTAAAATAGATTCTCAGAAATATCTATCTTTTGTTGCTTGTATATGTCTATCTTTCATACACACACACACACACACACACCCCAATCAATCCATTCAAATTTTTAGGATATATGAAACTTGAACCAGATACAATTTTATAGTTTTTATAATGATAGTTTTGTGTGTGTGTGTGTGTGTGTGTGTATCATTTTTATAATGATAGCTATTATAGATGATATAATGTACTCAGTCAAGTCCAGGGCATTGCAACCCTATAGACTGTAGCCTCCAAGGCTTCTCTGCCCTTGGGATTTTCCCAGGAATAATACTGGAGTGGGTTGCCATTTCCTCCTCCAGGAGGTCTTACTGACCCAGGGATTGAATCTATATCTCCTCTATTGGCAGGCGGATTGTTTACTAACGACAGTACATCTGTATTACTTTTAAAATTTAAACAATACCAAAAGCTACTAAAGGAAACAGAAAAATCACCAAAAATGAACTTTGACACTTAACACGATTATATCTGGCAATTTTGGATAATATGTTTGTTTCTTCTTTGCACTTTTTGGATATTGTTCAACTTTTTAAATTGATAAGCATACAGTATTCAAAGGGAAAATTATTAGTATAAAAATCACTTAAGTGAAACTGGCTTCTCTGGTGGCTCAGATGGTAAAAATATCTGCCTGCAATTGGGAGACCAGGATTTGGATCCCTGTGTCAGGAAGGTACCCTGGAGAAAGGAATGACAAGCCAATCCAATCCAATATTCTTGCCTGGGAAATTCCATGGACAGAGGAGACTGGCAGACTATAGTCCATGGAGTCACAAAGAGTCAAACATGACTAACACTTTCACTTTTTTCATGGATTATAACAGTGAGAATAACAAAAAGAGGGATTGCTATTTACATAGCAACTTATTTAGCACTTAAAGTATATTATGAATTATCTTATGTGATTTTATTGTTTTCTAAACATGACAATAATTTGATAAGAGAGACATGAAAAATAGAATGTCTCATCTATTCTATAGGTGAGGAAGCAGCAGTGCTTTGTAAGTAAAAGTGGCATGACCAAAAAACAGGTATGTTCGGATATGGTATTCAAGTCATCTGGCTTCAGAATGGAAAGAAAAGACTCTGATATGCTCCACCTACAAGTATTTGGATTCAGTTAAAACTAATGCAAATGCTGAAACTCCAGTACTCTGGCCACCTCATGAGAAGAGTTGACTCAATCATTGGAAAAGACTTCGATGCTGGGAGGGATTGGGGGCAGGAGAAGAAGGAGATGACAGAGAATGAGATGGCTGGATGGCATCACTGACTGGATGGACGTGAGTCTGAGTGAACTCCGGGAGGTGGTGATGGACAGGGAGGCCTGATGTGCTGCGATTCAGGGGGTCGCAAAGAGTCGGACACGACTGAGCAACTGAACTGAACTGATGACTGAATCAGATGAGGTTGCTGGCATTTCATAGGTATAATTGTTAGTGAACCCATCATGAATTATGTACACTGCTGTGATCTCCCTAAATCTTGCACTCCTTCTCCATCCTGCATTACCTAACCCCTCCCACAAAATACACATGATACATACAAATAACAATTAGTTCCTTGGTGGCTCAGGTGTACAAAATTTTCTGCAAGTATTCTTGCCAGGAAAACCCTATGAACAGAGAATACTGGGGGGTACGGTCTATGGGGTCACAAAGAGATATGACTGAAGCAAATGAGTGTGTGTATATATAAATATATATATATATACACACACACACACACATGCAGAAGCGCTGGATCCAAAACCAAAGCTTGGGTAGTAGGCAAGTAATCTCTTGTCTGCTTCCTATACAAAAAGATAAAGTCCATGAAGTCCATAGCCGCCATATCCAGAGGTTACAGCAGCGCCACTATAAAAGCTCCACTGCTATTGTCATAGTTTCCATTAAGTGAGGTCAACTTAAATCAAGAACAGGCAAAAAGATTATCAAACAAAATCAAATAAGACTCTGACCACATTCTCTCTTTCAAGAATTTGCATCTGAGAATATCATAAAGGAAAGCAATTCAGAGGTAACTGCTTGTTTAATATGCAAATCAGTAGCGTGCTATTCTAAAGCTTGACTTCATGAGATTAGTGCCATATAAATGTAGGCAAAAGAAAACCACCAGGAACCAAAACTGTCTCTTATCAGAGAAAGTGCATAAGTCTGTATTTTCACAAAACTCCAACTAGTACTTACTAAGCCAATATGAATGCAAAACAGCTACAGCCACAATGTTCAACCTGCATGAGAAAACATAAAAACAATGAACTCAAATTTAATATTCCTAATTATCCCAATGTAAGTAACAGTCAATGAAAGAGCATGCAGCCCTTTCCAATAACAAAACACCCTACAGGCAAGAATTCTCCAAATTAGGCTTCAGCATTATGTGAACTGAGAACTTCCAGATGTTCAAGCTGGATTTAGAAAAGGCAGAAGAACCAGAGATCAAATTGCCAACATCTATAGATCATAGAAAAAGCAAGAGAATTCCAGAAAAAACATCTACTTCTGCTTCACTGACTAAAGCCTTTGAATGTGTATCACAACAAACTGTGGAAAATTCTTAAAGAAATGAGAATACCAGACCACCCTACCTGCCTCCTGAGAAACCTGCATGCAGGTCAAGAAGCAACCATTAGAAAAGAACAAGGAACAATGGACTGATTCAAAATTGGGAAAGGAGTACTTGAAGGCTATATATTGTAACCTTGCCTGTTTAACTTATATGCAGAGTACATTATGAAAAATGCCAGACTGGATGAAGCACAAGCTGGAATCAAGATTGCCTGGAGAAATATCAATAACCTCAAATATGCAGATGACCCTTACAGGAGAAAGCAAAGAATAAACAGCTTCTTGATGAAGGTGAAAGAGGAGAGTGAAAAAGCTAGCTTAAAACTCAACATTCAAAAAATGAAGATCATGGCATCCAGTCCCATCACTTAATGGCAAATTAGATGGGGAAACAATGGAATCAGTGACAGACTTTATCTTGTTGGGCTCCAAAATCACTGCAGATGGTGACTGCAGCCATTAAATTAAAAGACACTTGCTCCTTAGAAAAAAAGCTATGACCAACCTAGAAAGCATATTGAAAAGCAGAGACATTACTTTGCCAACAAAGGTCTGTCTAGTCAAAGCTATGGTTTTTTCCAGTAGTCGGGTATGGATGTGTGAGTTGGACCATAAAGAAAGCTAAGCACCAAAGAACTGATGCTTTTGAACTGTGATGGTGGAGAAGACTCTTGAGAGTCCCTTGGATAGCAAGGAGATCCAACCAGTCCATCCTAAAGTAAATTAGTCCTGAATATTCACTGGAAGGACTGATGCCAAAGCTGAAGCTCCAATACTTTGGCCACCTCATACAAAGAAATGACTTATTGGAAAAAAAATCCCTGATGCTGGGAAAGGTTGAAGGCAAGAGGAGAAGGAGACAACAGAGGATGAGATGGTTGGATAACATCACCAACTTGATGGACATGAGTTGAGCAAGCTCCAGGAGCTGGTGATGGACAGGGAAGCCTGGTGTGCTGCAGTCCATGAGGTCGCAAAGAGTCAGACACAACTGAGCAATTGAACTGAACTGAACTGAAAGGCAAGAATTTACAAAATGTATTTATGAAAATCACTAAAATGAATGCACCAAATGATTTCCTTTCACATTTGCAATGTTTTCTCAAGTTCAGATGATCTTCTCATAAAATCAATAAAACTGAGTTTGTCTGCTGAGCTTATGATTAACCCCTCTATCCAAAAATATTCCCTCTTGTCACAAATCTGTTCCCCTCAAGATTGAGAACTACCAAGGGAAAGGAGGGATTGAAACCATATACAAAACCCTGTGTCCCTTTCCTTTGAAGTAGAAGGCTTTTGCTTTATTTTCCCAAGACTCTTCTGAGTCTCAAACAGCAGGTTCAAGAGTTTAAAACTTAGACTATAAACCAACCACACAGCAGAGTCACTGAAACCCCAGTTCCCTGAAAGATATAAAGGACTGACACACTTCCTCAGTTGTTTTTACATGAAGCAGACCCACCCCACCCCAACCCCAGGTGGAAACTGCTAACTGAAAGCATGTAGGGCCATGATAGGTTGAAACCGGAAGACTGATGACACCTGCAACTTCATCGTGATGCCAGGACATCACACAAAATTGGTTGACTTGAGCACGAGTTAATGATATGCCCTGAAGCCCCCTCCCTCACACTGAGTTTTTAAAAACCCTTCCCTGAAAGCCATTAGGATGCTGGGTCTTTTGAATATAAGCTGTCCATTCTCCTTGCTCTGCACCCATGTAAACACCATGCTTTCCTTTACCACAACATGGTGTTAGTAGATTGACTTACTGCCAGCAGGCAAGCAGATCCAAGGCCAGGTGTGGTAACACTCATTGCTGTATATATATATATATATTTTAATTTCTATATATATTCATGTAATTCTTACTTAGAAATATTGAGCTCTAAAAATATTTTCCTCAATTAAATTTCTTAGAATCAGAAATGTGAAAGAATTCTAAGATATAAACATTCTTACAGACTAATAACTAAATATTACTCCTAATTGAATTAAAATGTGCCTTTTATCTGTGTTCCAAGTAAAATAAAATGGGAGAAAATGAATATTCTAAGAAATGCCAGTTTTCAGCATTTCTCTTTTGCACCTAGTGTAACAGTAAATAACTAGTTCACTTTTGAATAAATAACCACTCAACACTCTCCAAGAACTGTCACTCTGTGCTGTGCTTAGGTGCTGAGTCATGTCCGACTCTTTGCAACCCCTTGGACTGTAGCCCGCCAGGCTCCTCTGTCCATGGGATTCTCCAGGCAAGAATACTGGAGTGGGTTGCCTTGTCCTCCTCCAGGGTATCTTCCCAACCCAGGGATCGAACCCAGTTCCCGCAGTGCAGGCAGATTCTGTACCAGTTGAGCCACCAGGGAAGCCCAAGAATACTAGAGTAAGTAGTCTATACCTTCTTCGGGGATCTTCCCAACTGAGAAATCAAACAGGGGTCTCCTGCATTGCAGGTGGATTCCTTACCAGCTGAGCTAGCAGGAAAGCCTTCATTTCATTCTGACAAATAGTCAAATGATACAGATAAGGGCTTTCAAGGCAGCACTAGTGGTAAAGAACCTGACTGCCATTACAGAAGACTTAAGAGACGCAGGTTCAACCCCTTGGTCGGGAAGATACCCTGGAGGAGGACATGGCAATCCATTCCAGTATTCTTGCCTGGTGAATCCAATGGACAGAGGAGCCTGGCAGACTACATAGTCTGTTGGGTTGCACAGAGTCAGACATGACTGAAGCGACTTATTATGCACAGATATGCCATCCTTGACTCTGGTAAACAGCATAGAGTAAGAGACAAAATTGACAAAACAGCAAAGAGACACTGGAAGAAAGATGATTTGTTCTCAAAGACAAACATGCAAGGTCAAGGTGTGAATTTTAGAGAGACAGGGGAACAGTTTCTCTTGTGAAAAAATTTAAAAAAAAATGGTGATATGTAATGCACTTGCAATGTCAGAAAAATAAAGTATTATGTTTCAACTTCAAAGTATCTGGTATGGTATCATAGTTAACTCAAGGGATGTTAGTTTCAGGGAGAACAAAGCGACCAAGAGCCAGACTTGTCTGCACTGCTTCCAGATGCCTCCTCTGAGTCTTAATCAAACTAAGGACCCGTTACACTTGGGAAATCACCACTAGAACTTTAATCAACTTTGTTGTTGCCTTTCATCTACTTTGCTGTCTCAGAACTGGATTGATTTATTGATTTTGATTTTGAATTGTAAGAATTTCAAGAAAGATCTTTTAGTGCCAGACCAAGGTATCCAATTTAAAAGGTGCTGGAAATATTTTGTGAAGATGCTGTCTTTTTACTGAGTTACTGAAAAGCATTTAATTGGTCCCTAAAATAATAAGTTTGATTTAGAGGCCTGATGCCAGGTTACAAAGTGCAGGATGGCTTAGATCTGTCCCTTTCAAGCTTAATGAACAGTCTTTGTTCAGCTTCCAAACACACCTTATGGTTCATACTTGATAGAGAACAATATTTTCATTCAGAAAGGAAAGTTCAATATGTTTACTCACAACTCCTAATTGAACAGCCAATTTAAAGCCAAAATTTAGTCTATTTTTCTCTATTAATTTATATATTTAAGAGAGTTTTAGGTTCACTGGGTTCTGAAGCAGTTGTATAAAATGTGCTTCCAGAACATGTGTGATTGATTTGGTTTCACTGCTGATACTCACAAAATCTTGATTTCCTCTGACTTCCCACTCAGCAAGCTAGTAGAGAAAAGTAATAGTGAGAATGATGTAGTACTTTTCTTTGAGGAACACAAAGTTTTTTTCCAAATATATCTTCATTAATCCATACAACATTCTTATGATGTTAACCAGTAGAGAGATTATTTCTGTTTTATAATAGGGACCAAAATCTTATATATATATATATCAGTTCAGTTCTGTCACTAAGTCATGTCCAACTCTTTGCAACCCCATGGACTAAAGCAGGCCAGGCTTCCCTGTCCATCACCAACACCTGAGGCTACTCAAACTCATGTCCATGGAGTTGGTAATATCATCTAACCATTTCATACTCTGTCGTCCCCTGCTCTTCCAACCTTCAATTTTCCCAGCATTAAGTCTGGGAAAATGGGTCTCTTCTTCCATTCTTTCCAATGCATCTGTTCTTCACATCAGGCAGCCAAAGTATTGGGGTTTCAGCTTCAGCATCAATCCTTCCAATGAATATTCAGGATTGATTTCCTTTAGAATGGACTGGTTGGATCTCCTTGCAGTCCAAGGGACTCTCAAGAGTCTTCTCCAACACCACAGTTCAGAAGCATCAATTCTTCAGCACTCAGCTTTCTTTATAGTCCAACTTTCATATCCACACATGACCACTGGAAAAACCATAACTTTGACTAGACGGACCTTTGTTGGTAAAGTAAGGTCTCTGCTTTTCAATATGCTGTCTAGGTTGATCATAGCTTTTCTTCTAAGGAGCAAGTGTCTTTTAATTTCATGGCTGCAGTCACCATCTGCAGTGATTTTGGAGCCCCAAAATATAAAGTCTGTCAGTTTCCATTGTTTCCCCATCTATTTGCCATGAAGTGATGGGACCGGATGTCATGATCTTCATTTTCTGAATGTTGAGCTTGAAGCCAACTTTTTCACTCTCCTCTTTCACTTTCATCAAGAGGCTCTTTAGTTCTTCTTCGCATTCTGCCATAAGGGTGGTGTCATCTGTGTAGCTGAGATTATTGATATTTCTCCTGGCAATCTTGATTCCAGCTTGTGCTTCATCCAGCCCAGCAATTCACATGATGTACTCTGCATAAACTAAATAAGCAGGGTGACAATATACAGCCTTGATATACTCCTTTCCCGATTTGAAAAATGTCTGCTGTTCCATGTCTCTTTCTAACTGTTGCTTCATGACTGGCATACAGATTTCTTAGGAGGCAGGTCAGGTGCTCTGGCATTCCCATATCTTTAAAAATTTTCCAAAGTCTGTTGTGATCCACATAATCAAAAGCTTTGGCATAGTCAATAAAGCAGAATTTTTCTGGAATTTTCTTGCTTTTTCAATGATCCAGCAGATGTTAGCAATATGATCTCTTGTTCCTCTGCCTTTTCTAAATCCCACTTGAACATGTAGAATTTTTTGGTTCGTGTCTTGTTGAAGCCTGGCTTGAGAATTTTGAGCTTTACTTTGCTAGCATGTGAGATGAGTGCAGTTGTGCAATAGTTTGAACATTCTTTGGCATTGCTTTTCTTTGGGATTGGAATGAACATTGACCTTTTCCAGTCCTGTGGTCACTGCTGAGCTTTCCAAATTTGCTGGCATACTGAGTCCAGCACTTTCACAGCATCATCTTTCAGGATTTGAAATAACTCAACGGGAATTTCATCACCTCCACTGGCTTTGTTCATATTGATGCTTCCTAAGGCCCACTTAACTTAGCATTCCAGGATAACTGTCTCTAGGTGAGTGATCACACCATCGTGGTTATCTTGGTCATGAAGATTTTTTTATATAGTTCTTCTGTGTATTGTTGCCACCTCTTCTTAATATCTTCTGCTTCTATTAGGTTCATACCATTTCTGTCCTTTATCGAGCCCATCTTCGCATGAAATTTTCCCTTGGTATCTTTAATTTTTTGAAGAGATCTCTAGTTTTTCCCATTCTATTGTTTCCCTCTATTTTTTTGCACTGATCACTGAGGAAGGCTCTCTTATCTCTCCTTGCTATTCTTTGGAATTCTGCATTCAAATGGGTATATCTTTCCTTTTCTCCTTTGCCTTTCACATCTTTTCTTTTCTCAGCTATTTGTAGGGCCTCCCCAGACAACCATTTTGCCTTTTCGCGTTTCTTTTCCTTGGGGATGGTCTTGATCACTGCCTTCTGTACAACGTCACATACCTTCATCCATAGTTTGTCAGGCACTCTATCAGATCTAACCCCTTGAATCTATTTGTCACTTCCAGTGTATAATCATAAGGGATTTGATTTAGGTCAAACCTGAATGGTGTTTCTCTACTTTCTTCAACTTAAGTCTGAATTTTGCAATAAGGAGTTCATATCTGAGCCACAGTCAGCTCCCAGTCTTGTTTTGCCTGATTGTATAGAGCTTCTCCATCTTTGGCTGCAAAGAATATAATCAATCTGATTTCAGTGTTGACCATCTTGTGATGTCCATGTGTAGAGTTTTCTCTTGTGTTGTTGGAAGATGGTGTTTGCTCTGGCCAGTGTTTTCTCTTGGCAAAACTTTATTAGCCTTTGCCCTGCTTCATTTTGTACTCCAAGGCCAAATTTGGGTGTTACTCCAGGTGTTTCTTGACTTCCTACTTTTGCATTCCAGTCCCCTATAATGAAAAGGACATCTTTTTTTGTCTGTTAGTTCTAGAAGGTCTTGTAGGTTTTCATAGAACCGTTCAACTTCAGCTTCTTCAGAATTACTGGTTGGGGCATAGACTTGGATGACTTTGATATTGAATTGTCATACTGAATGGTAATATATCAGTTATTTATCCAGAATTTTGTAAGCTACCAATGTAAAATCAGGATGAACATTCAGCTCAGTTCAGTTCAGTTCAATCGGTCAGTCATGTCTAACTCTTTGTGAACCCACAAATCACAGCATGCCAGGCCTCCCAGTCCATCACCAACTCCTGGAGTTCACTCAGACTCACGCCCATCGAATCAGTGATGCCATCCAGCCATCTCATCCTTGGTCGTCCCCTTCTCCTCCTGCCCCCAATCCCTCCCAGCATCAGAGTCTTTTCCAATGAGTCAACTCTTCTCATGAGGTGGCCAAAGCACTGGAGTTTCAGCTTTAGCATCATTCCTTCCAAAGAAATCTCAAGGTTGGTCTCATTCAGAACCGACTGGTTGTATCTCCTTGCAGTCCAAGGGACTCTCAAGAGTCTTCTCCAACACCACAGTTCAAAACCATCAATTCTTCGGCGCTCAGCCTTCACAGTCCAATTCTCACATCCATATACGGCCACTGGAAAAACCATAGCCTTGACTAGACGGACCTTAGTCGGCAAAGTAATGTCTCTGCTTTTCAATAATGCCATTTAGGTTGGTCATAACTTTTCTCCAAGGAATAAGTGTCTTTAGTTTCATGGCTGCAGTCACCTGACCTGCCTCTTGAGAAACCTATATGCAGGTCAGGAAGCAACAGTTAGAACTGGACATGGAACAACAGACTGGTTCCAAATAGGAAAAGGAGAACGTCAAGCCTGTATATTGTCACCCTGCTTATTTAACTTATATGCAGAGTACATCGTGAGAAACTCTGGGCTGGAAGAAGCACAATCTGGAATCAAGATTGCTGCAAGAAATATCAATATTCTCAGATATGCAGATGACACCACCCTTATGGCAGAAAGTGAGGAGGAACTAGAAAGCCTCTTGTTGAAAGTGAAAGAGGAGAGTGAAAAAGTTGGCTTAAATCTCAACATTCGGAAAACGAAGATCATGGCATCTGGTCCCATCACTTCATGGGAAATAGATGGGGAAACAGTGGAAACAGTGTCAGACTTTATTTTGGGGGGCTGCAAAATCACTGCAGATGGTGACTATAGCCATGAATTTAAAAGCATACATTTAAAATACAGTTCTAATAATTTCCTTAGGATATATTTTTTTCAGTTTTCTCCAGCTATAAAGTGAATCATTATCATTCTTTCTATTTCTTTATGCTTTAAGTTTACATTTTGGAGGAGATTTATGCTTTAATTTTATTAGGCGGTGTTCAGATGTTTGAAGGGAAATTCAGGTTTTGTATCATTGTTATTAAAATAATTCTGATTAGTTTTATCAGTTGTTCATTTTTTATTTTTTCAGTTTTATATTATATCAAAGTGCATTTGAATAATATCACGTTTATTTTATTTTTCTTAGTGTCATTGAGATTGTTTTGAATTAGTTATGAATTCTTCTGTTTAGCTTTGATTTTCTCCTTCACTCATGGCAGCTGTTTAATGCTATACACAAAATTCTATGTAGAGCTATGGTCCATTCACGGAAATTCTAAAACACAGTGTTGGAAATTTCCTGAATTACCTTAGTTATGCTCTTTCTTCTGGCTTCCCCTTTGAAAGGTCTCATTTTGTCATAGTCTTAAGGCTCTCACTTTTGTTATTCTCTAGATTACCCACAACTTTAAAATAGTTACCTCTCAATTTGCTGATATTCAGCATCATTTCAGTTCTTAATCTTGATTGATGGTTTTAGTTTTTCTTATGTAAATTTTGTATTCTAATTCCCAGTTTGGGAGCATTTTGCTATAAAAGATGAACATTTTATAGTTTAGATTTTGCTCTCTATATAATTGCTTTGGTATTTAGAGGATCACATTTATTGATATACCTATGGTGAAGGAGGAGATTCGTAGAGTAAATTATGTCAACAAGCAGCCTCAATTTAGTTTTATTTTCCCTGAACATTTTCTCAGCAATTCTCAGCAATTTCTCAGAAATCTGTGGGAATCATTCTTTTCATGGCCAGTAGTAAACTGGTCTGGCTTTATCATTAATTTAGCCTTGGAAACTATGACCACTGAGCTCAATATAGATATGAGATGAAAAATCCATTTAATGTCATTTAAATATCTAGAAAAGTTATGACTTTGGCAGATAATAAGAATATAAGTACTCTGACAAGAATCATACAATAAATAGATTTTTAATCTAACTTAGTCCTTAAACGATCTGAGCAGGGAAACTAATTAAGATCAAACTGGATGTAAGATAATGTGAAGAAGAAACATTGGTATGGTGAATCTAATGAACACGAGTTGTCCCTCCATCACTTCATCCTTCTTCAGAGTTCATAGACTTGGAATCTCTATTTATTAGTATAACTTTATAAAAGGCTCAAATTTTGTTCACCATATTTATAAAGGAAATCACCCTGAATATCTGCAACTCCAGAAATCAATAACCATTAATTGGATAATTAATGGATAAGTGAATAATAAGTGAAATGCCCATTAATGAAGCAGGCTGTGACAGTAGCTACAATTTATTTGAGTTGAAAACCCCATTTGCTTAAGAAAGCTTAATTGTTTTCATGGTAATTTTTTCCCTGGGAAAAGAATTTTTTCAAAGTAGAGAAATGATTAAATAGATCAAAACTTAATATTCAAATTTTAAAGATGCTATATACATCAATAATTGATCTTAGTAATTTAAATATCTACAGACTAGCACTTTAAATTCACACTTTAAGTATATAACTGAGTGATTATTTTAAGCATTGCTTTTTGAGTTGAAAGATGTAAAAAATTTTGCTATGTTGGCAATAGTGTTTTAACATTTAAGACACCTTAAGATTCACCATGTTATTAGTTTGATTTATTATCTTTATAAGGACTGTTTAAGTACTCTAGAAGGTTTTGTTTGTTAGATAATTAAAATGTTCACAAAGATAATTGAGCATATTAAATTTATAAATGCACTTTAAAAACTTAAAGGGAGTCTAATTAAGTTGTAAATGGAACCAAATATTAATCAAAGTCTCCCCTTAAAATTATTTTTAAATTTATTAGATTTATATAGAATAAAGCTTCCTAGTTTAAAATATAAAATTGTAAGTGTTTAAAAAAATATAATATGCTGCATGTTAACTTAAAATTTGTACTTACTGTTAAGACTCCTTTATATATTAAAAAATCAGAGTGAAAAACAACTCGACATGCTCACTATCAGTGTAAAACTGATAAAACTACAGTAAAACTCTTGTTAGCTATAGATCCTGTGTGGATTTTAATCTCCATGATCTGAGGATCACACATCAATTCTTTCCTCTTATTTTATTTTTAATTTTAAAATGTTATATTAATATATCACACAGGTTAAATAGTCAAATAATTATTCGAATCTTATTATGGAAAATGGCAGTATCCTATTCCTTGCATCCCATTTCTCCCTCCTCAGAAAATACTACTTTCAATTACTTTTTTTTTTCAGTTCATAAATTAATTTTTATTTTTTAGTTTGTTTTGCTTTACAATACTGTATTCGTTTTGCTATACATCGACATGAATCAGCCATGAGTGTACATGAACTCGTAATCCCTACCCCTACCTCCCCTCTCCTGCCCCACACCATCTCTCTGGATTATCCCCGTGCATCAGTCCCAAACATCCTGCATCCTGCTCAATTACTTTAGCATTGCTTTTCAATTTAGCTTTTGTATCTCTAAATAATAGTCTCATACTCAAACTTCATTATTGTTCATCATTAAGTATTTTCTATCAATCACTACTATGACAGCTAAAGATTTAACTCTTCTTCCCATCCTTTCAATATAATTATATCTTAAAGTTGTTTGGTCAATAGTTAGTGTTCATGTTATTATGACTATGTTAATGTTACTCACAACTGATCCATTTAAGTATAAATGATCATATTTCTTTCCAATATTTTCCTTCCTTCAGTTGATAATTCTCTTATTTTTATTTTGTTTACTTTTGTATATATGTCTCAAAAAATGAGCTCAATTCCATTGTCTAAAGAGTCTATCAATACATTCAAAAGACAAATTTTATCTCTGAAGATTTTTTTCTTTACTGCTAATATACACAGATTATCACTTAAATATATTCTACTTCTTTAACAACCTGGAGATTCTTTATACACTGTGCCCTTCTCTTCATTTACTGTTCAATTTAGTAGAACATTCTTCAGTAACTTTCTAACATACTATGCATTGGAAGTATCATTTTGGAAATTTTAATGTCCAAAATGCTTTTTGTGATTTTTCTCATATCTGTTTAATAGTTTGGTTAAGTATATTATGCTACATTGGAAATAATTTTCCAATTTATAAACTTCTGCTTCATTGACTTCTAGTGACCTATTTTTGTTTTTCCTCTCAAACAGCAGGAATTATCTTTTGTTTTTTTTCTCAGTGAGCTGATTTTTTTCATTATTATTCTTAGTGTTGGTAAGTCTATTTTCATCTACTGGGTTGAACTCCAGTGTATAAATTCAATGTGAAAACTTATGAACTGTAATTGTTATCCATTACAAATTATTTAATTTATGTATACCACACTCCTTGTATTATCTGCTCTTTAATTATAGAATTATTCCCCTATATATTTTAGTTGCTGCCCTATTGGACTGATGCTTTATTTTACCAAACAGTTCTCTCCTAATATTCATCTCTTATATTTTATCACTTTCTCAGGAAATTCAGTCAACTTTATCTTCAAAATCTATACTACTATTATATTATTGCAATATTTTTAAATTTTCAATAATTTTAGTGATTCATTTCATGTCACATCTTATTCTTGTTGTGTAGGTGTATTATCTCTGAGCAGATTAATGGTAAGTCTCATTCCTCCCTGTATAAATTTAGTGTATTTGTAGAGATTTTATTTAGTTTTGTCTCTTTTACCTTACTGGTTATTCCCATATTTTCATAATGGTTATGATCAGTGCAACAAATGTTGACAATAATCTCTAAGCTCATGAGGAATACTTTTTTTTTTTTTGAGGAATACTTTTCAACTGTGGCTTCACTACAGGTTAATCTAAGTGGACTATTTCCTTGGGAAATAGTTCACTATTTCCTTGAGTGAACAAGTGAAGTCACTCAGTTGTGTCCGACTCTTTGCGACCCCATGGACTGTAGCCCACCAGGCTCCTCTGTCCATGGGGTTCTCCAGGCAAGAATACTGAAGTGGGTTGCCATTTCCTTCTCCAGGGGATCTTCCCGACCCAGGGATCAAACTCAGGTCTCCTGCATTGCAGGCAGATACTTTAACCTCTGAGCCACCAGGAAGCCCTTCCTTGGGACAGCCCCTTATAAACATATCTTTTAGTCTATTTCATTGGACTAAAGTAGATTCTTCAAAGCAGATTCAGTTTCCTCCTCTGAGGGTACAAGACTAATAGGTCTTGATATTGTGAGCCCACAGAGGATTAAAGATTGGAAATATCTCAGCTTTTAGTATTAAATGTTTATTTTAGCCCCTATTTCATGTATGACCAAAAAGTTGATTTCTCCCATCCAAAGATTCCCTTTTACCTGATCAAAGGATAAACCTCTACTATTCTGCCAGAGGGGCCAAAAGGCATTCACTAGACTTGGTAATCTGAGCATTTAAAACACATTTCTAACCAATTTTCCTGAGTTTCATCTTAGCTTTTCTCTATACTTTCAATAGTATCTTATACCATTAATTCAAGAACTTTAGGGAGATCAGATCTCCCCACTGTCAGTGTAAAATTCAGTTCTCTTTAGTCTCTTTAATATTTAGTTGTCCTATCTTCAAAAATATTGCTGTTTTCTCTTTGATCGTATAAGTTTATATCATTTTATTAAACTGTTTACCATCAAACTATGTAGTTTCATGAGAGACTAATCTATATGCATTTGATATGACATATTTGTTCAGGTGGCTGCACCTACTCTTGCCTTATTCTGAAGAACAAAATAAATTGTCATGGCATTGAGCAACTATTCCTCAGAGTTTGTGTAAGGATTTTTTTTCATGGTCTTTATTTTTAACATAACTGGGTTTTGTGTTTTCTCTTTTATATTCATTTTTTCAATTGTTTTAATGATGAAAAACTGTTATAAGTCACATTTTACCTCTTTTTATCTTATGTATCCCTTAACTATTATAATCAAGGTTATTTTTTACTACTTTTGTCTTTTATATGCCAAAGAATGTTCAAACTACTGCAAAATTAGACTCATTTCACATTCTAGCAAGGTAATGTTCAAAGTCCTTCAAACCAGACTTCAATAGTACATGAACTGAGAACTTTCAGATGCACAAGCTAGATTTAGAAAAGGCAGAGGAAAATGAGATCAAATTGCCAACATCTGTTGGATCATAGAAAAAGCAAGAGAGTTCCAGGGAAATTTCTACTTATGCTCACTGACTAAACTAAAACCTTTGACTGTGTGGATCACAACAAACCAAAAAATTCTTCAAGAGACGAGAATACAGACTACCTTACCTGCCTCCTGAGAAACCTATATGTGGGTCAAGAAGCAACAGTTAGAACCTTATATGGAACAACGCACTGGTTTAAAACTGGGAAAGGGAAATATTGTAGGCAGGAGGTGAAGGGAATGTCAGAGAACGAGATGGTTGAATGGTATCACCGACTCAATGGGCATGAGTTTGAGCAAACTCCGGGAGATGGTGCAATACAGGAAAGTCTGGTGTGCTACAGTCCATGGGGGTCGCCAAACTTCAGCATGACTGAGTGACTGAACTGTCTTTTATATACCAGCTTTATAAGTGATGAATACACTACTTCTACCATATATTTGCTTTTCCAGTAAGATTTTTTTTTTCCTTCAATATATTCTTGTTACTAACTAGCACTTTTTCTTTGCAGCTTATAAAAGTTCCTTTAACATTTCTTATAAGACTGGCATAGTGGTGAGGAACTCTAGCTTTTGCTTGTCTGGAAAAAGCTCTATATTTCTTTTAATTCTGAATTATAGCTTTTCGAGGTTTTCCTGGTTAAAATTTTGGTTTTTGTTTTTTTCCATTTTAGCACTTTAAATATATTTTGCCAGTGCCTACTAGCTTACAAAGCTTCTGCTGAAACATCTATTAGTCCCTTATACATAATAAGTTGTTTTTCTCTTACTGCTTTTAATATTCTTTCCTTGTCTTTAAGTTTTGACACTTAATTTTAATATGTCTTCATGTGAATCTCTTTAAGTTCATTTTATTTGAAATTCTCCATGTTTCCTGGATCTTGATGCTTGTTTCCTTCACAAGACATGGAAAGTTTTCAGCTATTATTTCTTCAAATTTAAAATTTCTATCCCTTTCTCTCTCTACTCCTTCTCTGAGAAGTTTTTATACATAAGATTCACAGTGATCAGAAAGCAAAAACCTGTAATAAATACAAATAAGATGAAGAAATATAAACATATGACTAAAGAAAGTCATTAAACCACAAAAGAAGAGAGCAAAAGAGAGGAACTAGCAAAAGAGTCAGAAACAACAAAATGGCAATAAGTACATACCCATCAATAATTGCTTTAAATGTAAATGGACTAAATTCTCCAATAAAAAGACAGAGTGGCTGAATATATGCAAAAATAAGATCCATCTATATGCTGCCTACAAGAGATTCACTTCAGATATAAGGATACACACAAACTGAAAGCGAAGGGATGGAAAAAGATATTTCATGCAAAAAAAAAAAAAACCTGGGATAGCCATATGAAATAGAGCAGGAATCTATAGTCCTCTCCTGATATGTCTACAGCCTGCCTTTTGTCTGGGGAATAATTTTAGCCAAAGAATAACCTTAATCAGAGAAATGGGAAAATGCAGGAACAAAGGAAAACAGTCCAACAAGACTAAATAATAATAGTTTAGCCATTTAGTCAAGGACCTTTAGCTCCTATGCAAGGGCTATTTTTTATATAATATTCTGAGCCATATTCTTGAGTTATCCTATAGATACTAAAACCCCTTCAGGTACGAGAAGTTAACTATGATGACCAGACTGTGGCTATAATATAAGCTGCCACAATTCCAATGACCTGTCTTAAAAAGATAGAGACAAACTGACCCTGGAACTGAAAACTAAATGCTCTTAAAACAGTTAAGATGAGACTGATCAGACCATTGCATGACTAATATCAAGATGACTATTAGAGTTGAGTGTGCTGTTTCTGCCTGGAGCCCCTTCCCTCAGTCTATAAAAGCTCTTGCCCACTGATTGTCAAAGGAGGAGTCAGCCTTTGACCAGGAGTCTGTCACCCACCATGGTTGCCTGCATCTGAAACAATGCAAATCTTCCTTTCCACCAAACTTGCCTCTTTAGTGGCTTTTGAGTGATGAGTAGCAGACCCCACTTTCAGTTACATACTCATATCAGAAAATATAGAGTTTAACAGAGTAACAAGAGACAAGGTAGGTGTTACATAAAGATAAAGGGTCAATCCAATAAGAGGATAAAACTCATATGACCTTTGCAATGGATGGAGATAAAACATTGACAAAATTCAACAGTTATATATACTAAAAGCTTTAAATAAAGGTGTAGAGGCCACATACCTCAACATAAAAATACCATACATGGCAAGCCCACAGCTAACATCACACTCAATGGTCAAAGGCTAAAAGCTTTTCCTCTAAGATCAGAATAAGATAAGGATGCTACTCTCACCAATTTTATACAAAATAGTGTTGGAAGTATAAGCAAGAGCATTTAGGCAAGAAAAAGATATGAAAGACATTCACATTGGAAAGTAAGAGGTAAATCTGTCACTTTAACAGATTACATAATATTATACATGGAAAAATCTAAAGGTTTTATCAAAAAGATGTTAAAACAAATGAATCTTTTTAAATTTTTTTTTCTTTCTTATTTTTTTTCAAATAAATCTTATAGTAGTGAACAAGTGAAGTCCCTCAGTCATGTCCGACTCTTTGCGATCCCACAGACTCCTCCATCAGGCTCCTCAGGCTCCTCCATCCATGGGATTTTCCAGGCAAGAGTATTGGAGTGGGTTGCCATTTCCTTCTCCAGAGGATCTTCCTGACCCAGGGATCAAACCCGGGTGTCCCACACTGTAGGCAGATGCTTTACCATCTGAGCCATCAATCTTATAGTAAACTTATAGTATATAAAATAAACAGCCAAAATGTGTTGCATGTCTACACACTAATAATGAATTATCAGAAAGAGAAATTTAGAAAACAATCCTATTTATAACTGTACCAAAAAGAGTAAAATATCTATAAATAAGTTTAACGAAGGACATGACAAGTATAAGACACATATAAAAAGAAATAAATATAACACAAATAAATGAAAAGATATTTCATGCTCATGGGTTGAAAGAATCAATACTGTTAAAATAAACATACTACCCAAAGCAATCTATAGATTCAAAGCAATAATCCTAAAACTGGTATGGGCCACAAGCAACTCAGAACAGCCAAGTGAATCTTGAGAAGAGAACAAAAGTGGAGGCCTCAAGGTCCTTGATTTCAAACTATATTTCAAAGGTATAGTAATTATTAATAAAAGTATGTACAGGCATAAAAACATAGATCAGTGAAACAGATGAGAAAGAAATAAACCTGCACATACATTGTCAATTAATTTATAACAAAGGAGCCAGGAATATTCAATGGGAAAAGGACAGTCTTTTCAATAAGTAGTGTTGGGAAAATGGGATCATTATAGCAAAAGAATGAAACAAGACCGCTATCTTACACCATACACAAAAATTAATTTAAACTGGATTAAAGACATGAATGTAAGACCTTCTGAAAACACAAATCTCTAGAAGAAAACATAGGTGGTAAGCTCATTGACATAAGTCTTGGTGATGATTTTTCTAATCTAAAAGCAAAACAAAACAAGAGCAATAAAAACAAAGGAAAAAGACAACATACTGAATGGGAGAAAATATTTGAAAGTCATATAGTTGATAAAGGGATAATAACCCAAATATATAAAGAATCCATAAAACACAATAACCAAAAAACAAACAATCCAACTTAAAAGATGGGCAAAGAATCTGAATAGACATTTTTCTAAAAAAAAAAATAATACAAATGGCTAAACATCATTAACCATCAGGAAAATGTAAACTGAAGCCACAGTGATATGTCACTTCACACCTGTTTTGAATGGCTATTATCAAAAAGACAGGAAAGAACAAGTGTTGCCAAGAATCTGGAGAAAAGGGAACCATTGTACTCTGCTGGTGGGAATGTAAACTGGTGTAGGCATTATGCAAAACAGTATGGAGGGTCCTCAAAGAGTTAAAAATAGAACTGCCATATGTTCCAGTAATGTCCCTTGCTCACTGAGTATTATTTTCAGTAGCCAAGATAGGAACATAACCTAATTGAAATACATTTCAGCCTATTCAGAAATATTATTCAATATATAATATTGTTCCAGAGTATTATTCACGTTCATATATATATATATATATATATGAACTGATATATTCAGTTCAGTTTAGTTTAGTTCAGTTCAGAGTATTCAGTTCAGTTTAGTTCAGTCACTCAGTCGTGTCTGACTCTTTGCGACCCCATGGACCTCAGCATGCCAGCCTCCCTGTCCATCACCAACTCCTGCAGTTTACCCAAACTCAGGCCCACTGAGTCAGTGATGCCATCCAACTATCTCATCCTCTGTTGTTCCCTTCTCCTCCTGCCTTCAATCTTTCCTAACATCAGGGTCTTTTCTAGAGAGTCATTTCTTCACATAGGTGGCCAAAGTATTGGAGTTCAGCTTCATCATCAGTCCTTCCAATGAACACTCAGGACTGACCTCCTTTAGGATAGACTGGTTGGATCTCCTTGCTGTCCAATGGAATCTCAAGAGTCTTCACCAATACCACAGTTCAAAAGCATCAATTCTTTAGCGTTCAGCTTTCTTTATAGTCCAACTCTCACATCCATACGTGACTACTGGAAGAACCATAGCCTTGAATAGATGGACCTTTTGTTGGCAAAGTAATGTCTCTGCTTTTTAATATATGAGTATTATTGATTCATAAAAAAAAAAAAACAATGAAATATTTAACACAGACAACACAGATAACACAGATGGACTTTGAGGGCATGATGCTAAGTGAATAAGTCAGATAGAGAAAGACAAATATTATATGAGCTCTCCTTATGTGAAATCAAAGAAAAAAAAATTGAAAAACCCAGAGATACAGATAACAGTAACAGATTGCTGGTTACCAGAGACATGAGGTAAAGGGTAACAGAAATGTGTTAATTTTTTTAATTAAAAAGAAAAAAGGAAATAAATTTGTGAGATCCCATAATCAAGTTAAAGGGAAATATTTCCTCCAATTTAATTAGATATGCATATTGCTATGAAAATCGAAATAAAAATGAAAGCAATCTTAAACACATACACATACGCACTCTTGAAGGCAGAACTATATTTATTTCTTATGCTCTAACAAGAAAAAAAATCTTTAAACAGCACAAGAATTAACTTTTCCATTAAGTTTAATAGGACCTGCTTGAGATATTCATGTAGGCCTTAAGCTATTTGGGTGGTATGACCTTACAACTTTTTCCATTTCTTCTATGTTATTGGAATATTCAAAAAGCTTTAATTTCTCTTAATTCAGACTTTTTTTTACATTTTTTCTAAAACTTAACCTTTTCACATACACTTTAAATAGGTTGGCCAATATTTACATACTGTATTCTTCAGAACCATTTAAATCATCCAGTTTCTCTTCTTGATTTATCTATTTATATTCTTTCTCTTTTGGGTGAGGGAGTGTCAATGCATTTGTATGAAAAGAAAACAGCCTTTCATTTATATTAAAATTCTATTGGTTGTTATGGAGGAAGGTTAATATTTTAAATGGAAGCATATTGTTTTCCAGATTATGAGTAATACATATTTACTGCAACATTTCTTAGAGCAGATAGTGAAATACTTCCTGCTGCCATGTTTCTTCAAAGGTTACACAATTGGACCTTCAGACTAAACAATTCTTCCTTGTCTAGGACTGTCTGGCCCAATGCAGGATGCACACCGTCTCTGACCTCTACTTGGTAAAAGCAAGCCATGTCCCTGTCATTGATTAAACCTAAATACTAGTCATGTCCCTGTCACTGGTTAAATCTAAGATGACTTACATTCCCAAAAACATGTGAGGGGAGTGGTCCTGAGAGACATTTGAAAATTCTGAACTCTCCTTCTCATTTCAGACCCCATTAAATAATGGAATAAATATGCAAACCAACAGATGAAAGGTTTTTCATTATATAATTATTTACAAAATGGATAAACTGGAAATGCCATAAATTTTCATCAATTGTGACTTATTTAAATATAAGTAAAAGGAATTTCATGGTAGTCCAGTGGTTGGGACTTTGCCTTCTAATGCAGGGGATGTGGGTTTGATCCCTAGTCAGGCAGGGAGCTGGGATCTCACATGTCTCAAGGCTAAAGAGCTAAGACATAAAACAGATGCAATGCTGTAACAAATTCAAGAAAGACTGTAAAAAAAAAATCCAATTAGAAGAAACTTAGAAAAATAAATATAGGTTAAAAAATAGTACTTTACAGACTTTCAAACAATGGTAGATTTTCAATATATTTTTTAATGAAATGTCAGAAACTCCATATCATAAATAGTATTTTTATATATGTATGTATATATATGATATAATCTAAATTTTTACCAGTAATTATGAAGAGATAGAGAAAAAGATATGGCACTTGGAATTACAGAGAAAATGGTATTTTAACTTATACTTAATCCACTTTGTCCATTCTGGACTGTTAGAGTATTTACATAATCATTTTTAAAATGGTATTTCAATTTTTTTAAAGGGAATACCAGGTAACAACTGCAGCCATTCTAGTATTCATAAATGACTATTTCTTGCCTTCATCTCATGGTAATAGGTACACATTAGGGAAAGAGACAGAGTCCAAGCTGCGTGCAGTGAGGCTACAAGAATAAACAAAAGGAAGATTACCTAACTATGTGCCCTGGCTTCACCAGTTCCTGAGCAAGCTGGGAAGCCACATAGTCCAAGTTTCCACATACACTAGTGAAACGTTATTTTTGCCAAAGGACATTTTCTTGGTGGTGAAAACATCATGTTAGGTACGAGAAAATGGTACATTAACTATGCTAAGGAAAAACTGTGGTTCAGTGACATTTTCAGTCCCTTTTGAGATCATTTAGTTACAGCAATAATACAAGCTAAGTTTGTCTCAGAATGATTTCTGGCCTGCTTATTCCTACCTGCTGTAGCTGCTGCTATGTCACTTCAGTCGTGTCCGACTCTGTGCGATCCCATAGACAGCAGCCCACCAGGCTCCCCCGTCCCTGGGATTCTCCAGGCAAGAACACTGGAGTGGGTTGCCATTTCCTTCTCTAGTCCTACCTATTCAATATTATTTTTAAATTTAAACAAAAACAAATACTAACATCCAAGAGTATACAATTAAGCTCTATGTTTTAGGGGATGGTTTATAAGCATGGAAAAAAAATTCAAAAAGGACAGTGATCAAGGAGGGAATAGTTAAGAATGGGGAAAAAATGAAATTCAGTCAATGAAGGATGGCTAATAGTTATATGGCAGGATGGAGAAGACCATTTTTGGCCAGGAGAACACAAAAGAGGTCATGGGTTTAACCTAAGGATAACAAATAGGAAGGAAGGAAAAGAATACTCCATGTGCTTAGGAGCAGACTTTAAAACGCTTAAAAAAGAAAATCTTAGTTAAGTACTATGGGACCAAGGAAAGGAGAAAGATTAAAGCAATGTAGAAGAATTTAAATATAAAAAGAAGAAAATTCAGAATATTGTAGGTTTCTGATCAAAAGATGCAATGATTAAAGCCACATTATAAATTATTCTATCCACAGAATTAATGATGGATTGAAAGGGATAAAAGTCAAAGAAACTAACCACAAGTTTCTATTTTAAGTGACTGTACGTCTACTTCAGAACCTAAAGAATTCACATATCTAAATTAATCAGGTATTTTCTGTATATGATTTACACAAAAGTATCTATCTATACATTTAGAAAACTTCTTAGTTGCATGTTTTCTGAAAAAGTAAAACAGGGGATTGTTATTACTTCAAGTAATATTCATTTAGATCAACCCATGTCTTCCTCAAAAATATTTTGGTTAAGGATTAGACTTCACTACCATGTTTCAGATTAGATTTCCTTTCAGAAAGGCATTATCTGTTACTCTGTCATTCAAACCAAAGGGGGCGTAATTAATGTGGCTCATAGCCAAATTCAGCTTCAACATAACAGTTGTGTATTGAAACATTCATCTTCAAATGGTTCCCTTCTAACTGGAATCTTTACTTTAGAATTAACTTACATTTTCATTACAGTCTCTACAATGAAATTATTTTAAAATTCTTCTTTAAAGAATATGCAACTGTTTTTTTTTCATAATAGAGCTAGTCCATCAAAGAAGGTAGAAACTATTATGACAGGAAGGTTAATATATGTCCTACAGTGCACAAAATTGGGTGAAAATTGAATGTTTAAAAGTTAGTGACATGAAATGCAAAAGAGAAAATTAAAATTTGTCACAGAATGGAAAGAACCTTAAGTAATTAAAATCACAATGTATGAGTTACAGATTTTACCCATGCTATTCTGGGGAAGAAAGTAAAGACCTCTGTATCATCATAAAAATGTAAATAGAGATGTTTTAACTTTTCCAATGTGTCATTTGATAACAGTTCAGTTCAGTTCAGTCACTCAGTCATGTCTGACTCTTTGCAACCCCATGGGCTGCAGCATGCCAGGCTTCCCTGTCCATCACCACTCTCAGAGTTTGCTCAAACTCATGTCCATTATCGGTGATGTCATCCAACCTTTTCATCCTCTGTCATCCCCTTCTCTTCCTGCCTTCAATCTTTCCCAGCATCAGGTAATTTCCAATGAGTTAGTTCTTCACATGTGGCCAAAGTATTGGAGGTTCAGCTTCAGTATCAGTCCTTCCAATGAATATTTAGGACTGATTTCCTTTAGGAATGACTGGTTTGATCTCCTTGCAGTCTAATGAAATCTCAAGAGTCTTCTCCAACACCACAGTTTAAAAGCATAAAATCTTCAGTGCTCAGATTTCTTTATGGTCCAACTCTTACATCCATACATAACTATTGGAAAAACCATAGCTTTGACTAGATGGACCTTTGACAGCAAAGTAATGTCTCTGTTTTTTAATATGCTTTCTAGGTTGGCCATAGCTTTTCTTCCAAGGAGCAATTTTTAATTTTATGGCTGCAATCACCATCCGCAGTGATTTGGGAGCCCCCAAAATAAAGTCTCTCACTGTGTTTCCATTGTTTCCCCATTTATTTGCCATCGAGGGATAGGATGGGATGTCATGATCCTTGTTTTCTGAATGCTGAGTTTTAAGCCAACTTTTCACTCTCCTCTTTCACTTTCATCAAATGTTCCTTTAGTTCTTCTATGCTTTCTGCTCTAAGAGTAATGTCATCTGTGTATCTGAGGTTATTGACACTTCTCCCTGCAATCTTGATTCCTGCTTGTGCTTCATCCAGCCCGACATTTTGGATGATGAACTCTGCATAAAAGTTAAATCAGCATGGTGACAATACACAGCCTTAACATACTCCTTTCCTTTATTAGAACCTCTCTGTTGTTCCATGTCCAGTTCGAACTGTTGCTTTTGACCTGCATACAGGTTTCTTAGGAGGTAGGTCAGGTGGTCTGCTATTCCCATATCTTTAAGAATTTTCTACAGTTTGTTGTGATCCACACAGTCAGAGGCTTTGGTGTATTCAGTAATGCAGAAGTAGGTGTTTTTCTGGAACTCTTGCTTTTTCAATGACCTAACAGATGTTAGCAAAAGATCTCTGCTTCCTCTGCCTTTTCTAAATCCAGCTTGAACATGTGGAAGCTACCAGTTCATGTACAGTTGAAGCCTGGCTTGGAGAATTTTGAGCATTACTTTGCTAGCGTGTTAGATGAGTGCAATTGTGCGGTAGTTTGAACATTCTTTGGCACTGCCCTTCTTTGGGATTGGAATGAAAACTGACCTTTTCCAGGCCTGTGGCTACTGCTGAGTTTTTCAAATTTGCTGGCATGTTGAGTGCAGCACTTTAACAGCATCTTCTTTTAGGATTTGAAATATTCGATTGGAATTCCATCACCTCCACTGGCTTTGTTCAAAGTGATGCTTCCTAACACCCACTTGACTTCGCAATCCAGGTTGTCTGGCTCTAGATCAGTGATCACACCATCATGATTTTCTGGGTCATGAAGATCTTTTCTGTATAGTTCTTCTGTGTATTGGTGCCACCTCTTCTTAATATCTTCTTCTTCTGTTAGGTCCATACCATTTCTGTCCTTTATTGGGCCCATCTTTACATGATATGTTCCCTAGGTATCTTTAATTTTTTGAGGAGATCTCTAGCCTTTGAGGAGATCTCTAGCCTTTCCCATTCTCTGTTTGACCACTTCTAGTTTACTTTCATTCATGGACCTAACATTCCAAGTTCCTATGCAATGTTGTTCTTTACATCATTGGACTTTACTTCCATCTCCAGTCACATCCACAACTGGGCATTGTTTTTGCTTTGGCTCTGTCTCTTCATTCTTTCTGGAGTTATTTCTCCATTCTTCTCCTGTAGCATATTGGGAACCTACTGACAGGAAGTTAATCTTTCAGTGTCCTATCTTTTTGCCTTTTCATACTGTTCATGGGGTTCTCCAGGCAAGAATACTAAGTGATTTTCCATTTCCTTCTCTAGTGGACTACTTTTTGTCAGAACTCTCCATCATGACCCATCTGTCTTGGGTGGCCCTACACAGTATGGCTCATAGTTTCACTGAGTTAGAGAAGGCTGTGGTCCATGTGACCAGATTAGTTTCTGTCTTCCCTCTGAGGGATAAGGGTAAGAGGCATATAACAGTTAAAAAAAGAAGTTTAAAAGCTCACTGTTATAAAATGTGAAAAATAGATATTGAATTACCATGTTTATATAATACTAGTGTTCTATACATCATATACTTAGAAAATCAGAAATTAATAGAAATTTTCTAAAAAATAATGAAAATGAAGAATACTGACTTTAATGTGAACTTTAGTCTTATAAAAAATGAGAATTTTGGTAGATTCTCTTTGTTTAAATAGAATTGCTAACATTATACTAAAAACTTTCTCTAGTTATTCATTAAAGTGTTCCAAGAATGCCTGCTTACTTTGGTAAAATTATTCATTACATATATTCAGGAATCAAGCAAACTGCCCAAACTTTATTTTTAGAATTTATATGTTAGAGATTTAAAAGCAAAGTATACCTTGCATTCACCCAAGAAATTGTTGTATTTCTGGATAAACCAGCTCTCTCTGTTAACTCAATGACTATAGACATTGAATGAATTTTAAATTAAAAACAGACAAGGTCCTGATTTAAAAAAAGTGAAAAAAAGATGTTCAAATTCAAAACTGAAAGATGGAACCAAAGCTTATCTGAAATAAGATCTTCCCTAACAATGTGGAGATCTTACATAAAAAGCAGAATTTATAAATTCTTTCACCAAATGAACATACAACCAATTAGTAAGTAGCTGATTTTTACATGCATCTTTATTACGTGTTGGTTAAAATCCCAGAACCAGATGATTTCACTGCAGGAATCTGTGCAATATATAAAAAAGAATCAATGGATAAGAGGGTGGCAGCAGATGAGATGGGTGGGCAGCATCACCAATTCAATGGACATGAAATTGGGCAAACTCTGAGAGATGGTGATGGGCAGGCAGGCCTGGTGTGCTGCAGTCCATGGGGGTCACAAGGAGTCGGACATGACTTAGTAACTGAACAACAACAAAGTTAGTCAAACTTACAGAGGTCAGTCAGTCCAGTTGTTTAGTCGTGTCCAACTCTTTGAACCCCATGAACTGCAGCACACCAGGCCTCCCTGTTCATCACCAACTCCTGGAGTTCACCCAAACCCATGTCCATTGAGTCGGTGATGCCATCCACCTATCTCATCCTCTGTTGTCCCCATCTCCTCCTGCCCTCAATCTTTCCCAGCATCAAGGTCTTTTCAAATGAGTCAGCTCTTCACATCAGGTGGCCAAAGTATTGGAGTTCCAGCTTCAACATCAGTCCTTCCAATGAACAACCAGGACTGATCTCCTTTAGGATGGACTGGTTGGATCACTTTGCAGTCCAAGGGACTCTCAAGATAAAGTAAAATTAAATTTGCCAAGGAAAGGCATGAAAGAGAAATAGAGAGTTGGCTTTTCAATGAGTTTTAGATAGGAAGATGAAAAGAGTTGACAATATAGTTGACAATACTGTTCTGTACACTTAAAAATTGGTAAGGGGGTAGATTTTATGTTATATATGTTTCTTATCACTATAAAAATATTTCTATTGAACTGACATTTTATGGGAAAGGACAAATAAACTAGTAAATAGTAGTCTTAAATGCTGTAAGCATATCAAAAAAGAGGAATAAAGAATGTGTGAGTACAATTTTAGTTCATAAATATTTCTCTATTAAAATAGTATATGAGCAAAGAACTAGGGAGCAAGGAGGAAAACCATGTGGAATGCCCAAGGCATTCAGTAAGACATACAGAGAAAACAGTGAGGATAAAGACCGTGAAGGGAAATCATGCTTGGCTTACTTCAAAACAACACCAAGGACACCGGTGTGACTGACAAGAATGATCAGTGGGGAGGCTGGTGAGTTTTTCAGAGACATAGGTGAGGGACAGTACCCTAAAGGCATTTATAGGCTCGGTAAGAACTTTGAATTTTATGCTGGATAAAATGTGAAGCCATAGAAAGCAGAATAGTGTTTTTAAGCAGAAAGGTGAAATGATCTGCCTTATATTTCAAAAGGATTTTTCTGTTTTAAAGAGTAGATACTGTACTGCAAAGCTAGAAACACAATCAGTAGGTGCTTACTGCAATATTGTTATATGAGAAACAGTAAAGGTGATGAGAGGCCATCGGCCTCCAGCTGCCATTTCTTCCAGACATTAGGCTCAAAGACTTCTGGACTCTCCAAAGTGTCTTCACAGTTCTTACTTTCATTTCTCATGTGCAAACATAATCCTTTTACTTCCGCTGTATCTTAGATCGAGATCCTGTTTAGAGATTCAGCAGTCTATTTCAGTTTAAATGTTTTGATATTATTTGATATAATAATATAGAGTACAGTAAAATGGAGGTTAGAGGAAGAGGGAAGAGGAAAAGTTCCTCTCCTAAGTCAACACTAGTGCCAGAAGAATAAAGAGATAAATCTACATGGTTTTCCTATTGGCAAAGGTCCTCATATTCTGTTAGGAAACAATTATTGAATATAAATGAAATAAAAGAGTTTTCTTACTTATTTTCAGGATGTCTTTTCTTTGTCACAAAAAAAAAGGAGTCAAGGCATTTTCCTTCTATTTATTGCTTTTTACAAATTCACCACCATCTCTCACTAAGTTATTGAAGCTCTTCCTCAAATTGTGGCATACTGTGGTCCTATATTCTAAGTTTTTCATGGCCTGAGTTCTCACCTTTTCAGTTCCCTCACAATTATTTTAGTAAAAAGTTGGGACCAGCTGCAATGGAGTTAACAGCAGCAGCAATGGAGTCACCTAGTCAGATTTTTTTTATCCACCATAATTTCTGAATAAGGAAAAAACATCAACACCTTTTCTCCTGAATTTGCAAAGAATTTCCAAGGAGAG
Source organism: Aepyceros melampus (assembly GCA_006408695.1). Taxonomy (NCBI): domain Eukaryota; kingdom Metazoa; phylum Chordata; class Mammalia; order Artiodactyla; family Bovidae; genus Aepyceros; species Aepyceros melampus. The sequence continues at coordinate 171,187 of SJXQ01007870.1, forward strand.
GAAAAGAAATCAAAACAGCTGCAAAATGTTATAAACCAAGGGACCATATGAGGTGAGAGTTAAAATGAGAAAAATGTCCATATTACTTTGGGCAATGCAACTCCAGGGAAATAGTAACTCAGCACCTGAGAGCTAAATAATTCTACAGAAATAAATATATATTCTGATATTCAGGGGGAAAATGACATCATGGAGAGACTGGGTCTATTAAAACACACATTTGTAGACATGTCAGTGTGAAATTGCTTTCAGAGAAGGGACGAGGAAAAAAGCTCATCTTGTTTGTCTAATAATTCTATTGGGTGCTTTTCACTAAGAGAATCATCCATACATTTATAATAGCAAGAATGTGAATTGCAGTACATTTCAAATTACATGAGAAACTAGAGAAAATCTCTCAGTTTCAGGTCATTGAGTAATGCTTTCTTGTTTAGTGTTTGCCCCTAAATTTTGTGATTTTATGAATAATTCAGAACAATGACTTTACCTTCTTTTATTACCAGAGCACTTGGCAAGTTTCCACTTCATTTTTGTTGCAAAGAAACAGCTGAGGTTCTTAGAATGGGAATAATGTTTAGAATGTATTTTTTCATAATGAAGAATATTATGAAAGAGTCAACTAAGACATAGTTTAGAGGTTCTCAATACAGATACTTGGAGAAGGAAATGGCAACCTACTCCAGTATTTTTGGCTAGAGAATCCCGTGGACAGAGGAGCCTGGTGGGCTGCTGTCCACGGGGTCCCACAGAGTCGGACACAACTGAAGCGACTTAGCATGCATTAGAGAAGGAAATGGCAACCCACTCTAGTATTCTTGCCTGGAGAATCCCAGGGACGGGGGAGCCTGGTGGGTTCCCGTCTATGGGGTTGCACAGTCGAACAGAAATGAAGTGACTTAGCAGCAGCAGCAGCAGCAATACAGATATTAACAGACTTGCTGTTGCTGCTGCTAAGTTGCTTCAGTCGTGTCCAACTCTGTGCAACCCCATAGATGGCAGCCCACCAGGCTCCCCTGTCCCTGGGATTCTCCAGGCAAGAACACTGGAGTGGGTTGCCATTTCCTTCTCCAACGCATGAAAGTGAAAAGTGAAAGTGAAGTCGCTCAGTCGTGTTCGACTCTTCTCTTCACGAGCCCATGGACTGCAACCTACCAGGCTCCTCCGCCCATGGGATTTTCCAGGCAAAAGTACTGGAGTGGGGTGCCATTGCCTTCTCCTAGCCTCAAGGAAAAATGGCATCTTGGTAACTGTAAGAGAAAGAGATAACATTGAGCCAGAGGGGAAAGGTGAATTCAACTTAGTTACAGATCTGTCACCCAAAGTAAAACAAATTCAAGCTTGAATGAAGCTGCTATTGATACTGAAACATTTATTTGATACATAGAGATAGTATCAGACAAGCATGGCCATGTGAGTGATTTTATTTTAAAGGAGACTTCAGCTACTGGAGGGCTTCCCCAGTGACTCAGCAGTAAAGAACCTGCCTGCAGTGCAAGTTTGATCCCTGAGTCGGGAAGACCCCTGGAGGAGGGCATGGCAACCCACTCCAGTATTCTTGCCTAGAGGATCCCATGGACAGAGGAGCCTGGCGGGCTACAGTCCATGCGATCACAAAGAATGAGACACGACTGCAGTGACTAAGCACACATAGACACACTAGTTACTGGAACATGTACACAAAAGGCCATAGGCGACTTGTCAGTATATCAATCCAAACATTTGGGAGAGTAATGCAGATCCAGGAGGGGAATTATATTGATATGTAATCAAGGCAAAATGAATTATAACTAATGAGAAAATCCATTAGACTTGGTTAGTAAAAAACTGATGATTCATTGTGAACCTTGATACTGGACTTAGAACAGCAATCCTATTTCCAGATCTGCCTGAATTCTGGTTCAATATTCTCAAGTGCTTTCAGTTTCGGCAGAGACTAGCTCAATACTGAAGGTAGTTGAGTGTGCAGGTGTCTACCTGGAGCTGTAAGAGGCCAGGAGAAGCACTATTTAATGCTTGGAAAACCTGACCTGGAGTTAATATCAATCCCATTTCAAATGGGAAAGTAGCATAATTATAAGAAGCTATTATCAAATAACTGATGGATAATTCCTTTCTTTGCCAGAGTCTTCATTCAGTAGCAATCTTACCACCATCCTCCCAGACAATCACAAGGGTTAAAGGAAACTAAAAGCAGCTTCCTGTTGCTAAAACTAGGAAATCTGATATTGTGCAAGAAGGAAATTATTCTATGTCTTGCTATGACTTTCTTCTAACGTAACCTGCATCCCTAAACACTAATCAAAACTGATGCAAATTTTCTAAGAAAATTTCCTTGCATTTCAATAAGTTCTTTGTGTTTCTGACTTGTAGGTATTGTCAGGCCTTGAGGTTAGCACTATGGCTTACCAAATTTAAATCTATCCCTATCCTCTACCGTTATCTTCGCTCCTCTCCAAGATTAGCACATTGTCAATAAATGTTCATTAAACTGAACTAAACATATTGTTTCAAGTTCCTTAACCTACATAAACACCACATGCCTACACTCACCTACAACAGCAGAAGATAACTTTTTATGGCAGTTACATATTGCTAACAATTGCTCAAACATCATACCCAAGCTCCACATTAGACATCAAAACTTGCCAAAATACACACATTAAAAACAATGTGTAGCAAGTGCAAACAGAACCCAATAAATGCTTTAGTTTATCGCAATGCCTCCAAAATATTAATCCTTCTCCTGACATTGCATGCAAATGAGAAAGATTTTATCTCACTTGAAAAACAATGTGTTTTGCTGTGTTTATTGAACTAAAGTGTAATTGAATAGAACTCATGTTTAAAGTTTTTCCTCAATGTTAAAATTAAATGTTCTTCCATGTGATTCTTTGTTTGTATTCTTTTCCATTTTTTTGTTGGAATTTGCCTCTGCTACTATGATCCATTTAACATTCTAAGCTGTCTTCTCTTTTTGAATAAGAATCTCAAAGTATTTTTGATAAGTATTACTTATCAAAAATACTTTGATAATCTCAAAGTATTTTTGATAAGAATCTCAAAGTTTCAACCTTTGGGCTAGAAACATTTTTGAAAAATAAATAACATTTGTAGTGAATCACATATTTTAGCAAAAATTTGCCTGTAGAAATACAGCCTCAACCAAAACAGCTAATAGCTGACTGACATTTACAATGGCCAAGTATGCTCTCTATTCTCAATATTTTATTTTCAAGCATACATGCTGGGTATAGGAAAATTTTCATAAAAACAAGCAGGACAAGTTCAATTGTCTTCAGTCTCCATTTCACTTTTTTTTAAACTATGTTGCCATATTTACCTTTATAATGTCACATATACATTAAATGTAGTATTATCAACACTCTATTTCTTTCAAATTTAGATTGAGCTATGTATAAAACAGGTCTTAATGACCTAGATAACCAAAATGGTATGGTCACTCACCTAAAGCCAGACACCCTGGATTGTGAAGTAAAGTGGGCCTTAGGAAGCATCACTACAAACAAAGCTAGTGAAAATTATGGAATTCCAGCTAAGCTATTTCAAATCCTAAAAGAATATGCTGTTAAAGTGCTACACTCAATATGCCAGCAAATTTTGGAAAGCTCAGCAGTGTCCACAGGACTGGAAAAGGCCAGTTTTATTCCAGTCCCAAAGAAGGGCAATGCCAAAGAATGTCCAAACTACCACACAACTGTGCTCATTTTCAAATGGTAGGAGATAATGCTCAAAATCCTTCAAGCTAGGCTTTAACAGTATGTGAATGAAAAACTTCCAGATGCAAAAGCTGGATTTAGAAAAGGCAGAGGAACCATAGATTAAATTGCCAATATCAACTGGATCATAGAAAAGGCAAGAGAATTCCAGAAAACATTTACTTCTGCTTCGTTGACTATGCTATAGCTTTTGACTGTGCAAATCACAACAAACTGTGGAAAACTCTTCAAGAGATACCAGGAATACCAGGCCACCTTAGTGGCCTCCTGAGAAACCTGTATGCAGGTCAAGAAGCAACAATTAGAATCTTATATGGAACAATGGGCTAGTTCAAAATTGGGAAAGGAGTACATTAAGGCTATATATTGTCACCCTGCTTGTTTAACTTATATGCAGAGTATATGATGTGAAATTCTGGGCTGGAATCAAGATTTCCAGGAGGAATAACAACCTCAGATATTCAGATCATACCAACTTAATGGCAGAAAATGAAGAGGAACTAGTTTCTTGATGGATGTAAAATAGGAGAGTGAAAAAAACTGGCTTAAAACTCAACATTCAAAAAACTAAGATGAGGGCTTCTAGACCTTCACTTCATGGCAAATAGATGGGGAAGCATTGAAAAATGTGACAGATTTTACAAAACCACTGTGGACAGAGACTGCATCCATGAAATTAAAAGATTCTTGCTCCTTGAAAGAAATGCTATGACCAACCTAGATAGCATAGTAAAAAGCAAAGACATTACTTGGCCGACAAAGGTCGGTCTAGTCAAAGCTATGGTTTTTCTAGTAGTTATATACAGATGTGAGAGTTGGACCACAAAGAAAGGTGAGCAGTGAGGATATGATGCTTTAGAACTGTGGTGTTAGAGGAGATCCTTGACAGTCCCTTGGACAGCAAGGAGATCAAACCAGTCAATTCTAAAGGAAATCAACCCTGAATATTCTTTGGAAGGACTGATGGCTGAAGCTCTAATACTTGGCCACCTGATGCAAAAAGCCACCTTATTGGAAAAGACTCTGATGCTGGGAAAGATTGAGGGCAGGAAGAGAAGGGAATGACAGAGAATGAGATGGTTGGATGGCATCACTGACTCAATGGACATGAGTTTGAGCAAACTCCAGGAGATAGTGAAGGACAGGGAAGGCTGGCGTGCTGTAGGCCATGGGGTTTCAAAGAGTCAGACATGACTTAGCAACTAAACAGCTGATAATCGCGTAAAAATTAGCACTGCAACCATTATTCATCTATCTCATTTTCCTTCTTACTTTCTGAATTTCTGCATCATTGTTAACCTTCACATCAATTGTATATGATACAATAATTTCATATCTTATATTCCCTAACTTTAAAATATTATTTGAATTTATACATCGACAGTTTTCCTTTGCTTCTGGGAAAATATATTTTCATCGGGGCCGGTTTTCTTATCCTTTTTCAAGAGTGATGCACAATTATTGTTCAAAGTCCTGCTCCCTGCAATGAGTAAAAATCTTCACTAAATTATTTCATTTAATGTGTCATGTTTTCTCATCTAGATTCAATAGGAAATACTAATAGCATTCCTCAGCTAAACAATAAGTGGGAGTGCATTCAGTTAATGCCACGTTCTTAAATTCTTCTCTGATCCAGAATAACAAATACAATGGGGTGAGAAGTGGAGAAGAGAAATTAAGTGTATCTACATCTGCAAGCAACTGTTGCAGCCACTTTGTCAAGGGTAAAACAATCATCAATGAGCAATGCAGACTGTTTGTCACCAGAATAACTGAATCAAGAGGTTCCAATTCATTGATTTCTTTCATTCCCATATGCTTCAACATCTGGGACACAAAGAAACAGTACATGTATGTTAATAGGCAATGTAGTGGTAATGACTTCTACCTAAACTAGAAACATTTATCCATTTTTTCTTTAATATCTAACTTCACATTAAAATACTTTAGATGAAATCTGATGAAAACTCAGAAGAACTAAGAAATACATGAATACAAAAGAAATGTAGCAGTGGAAGAAAATCGGAGCTTAAAATTTTTTACAAGGGCAGTAATGTTGGATAAATTTTTTATAACTTTTATTTGAAATGATAATATACAGCTAACAAAGTAAAATATTGAACTTTTAAATATGTATTTTTTAAGATTCAATAACTAGGGTTTATGGCAATAAAGAATTTAGAGAATGTTGGATTGGATTTTATATTTATTTCATGTTTATTCCTCTTGCCAGATAGTACTACATTTCATCAGGTGTTCTCAGTAAGTTAACATTCAATCTGTGAAAACTATCACATGAATTATTGTAGAGATATAGTGGGAAATACACGTGGCTCATTGTATTCTAAAGTTTATAAGTCTGTGTGAAGACTTCACTATATATGTATGGAAATAATATAATTATGCTCATAATTGATTTTTAAAACATGCAAATTAATATAATATGAACTGAATGCATAAGTATGGGGGCACAGTATAAAACAATGATCAATGCCAGTTAGATTAATCAAGAAAGGTTCCTTGGAGGAACTGAATTCTAAGCTGAATTATATTTATTTATTTAGCACTCGATTAATGTTTTCTAATTATAAAAATAATATATTCTCATGGTAGTAAGTTTGCAAATTTAAAATTGTGAAATAAAATAAATTAAGAATCTACTGTCCAAAGATAATCACTATTCAGATTCCATTATTTTCCTTCCATTTTGTTCTTTTTCTTTTTACATAGCTACCATAATATTACATATTTAGTATTATAACATTCTTTATGTTTCAGCAGGGTCTTAAGGTACAGACATTGATTCAAATGCCTCATTAAAATCAAGTTTAATGTCATTCAAAATGTGTCATATTCATAAATCATTTGCCTACAACTGAACATGTAGATTTTTCAAAATTTTTGTTAAGACAAATAACTTTTAAAATCATCATTATTGATACCTTTTTACCCTAGTATTATTATTTTTTAAGGTAGACTTCATGATCAGATGTAATGATCATTTTAAGGTTCCATATATCTCTACATAGTCAGCAAAAACAAGACCAGGAGCTGACTGTAGCTCAGATCATGAACTCCTTATTGCAAAATTCAGAATTAAATTGAAGGAAGTAGGGAAAACCACTAGGTCATTCAGGTATGACCTAAAACAAATCCCTTACAATTATACAGTGGAAGTGACAAATAGATTCAAGGGATTAGGTTTGATAGACAGAGTGCCTGAAGAACTATGAACAGAGGTTTGTGCTATTGTATTGGAGGCAGTGATCAAGACCATCCTCAAGAAAAAGAAATGCAAATAATGCAAAATTGTTGTCCAAGGAGGCCTTACAAATAGCTGAGAAAAGAAGAGAAGCTAAAGGCAAAATAGAAAAGGAAAGATACACCCATCTGAACGCAGAATTCCAAAGAACAGCAAGGGGAGATAAGAGAACCTTCCTCAGTGATCAGTGCAAAGAAATAGAGGAAAACAATAGAACTGGAAAGACTAGAGACCCCTTCAAGAAAATTAGAGATACCAAACGAACAAAGCAAGTGGAGGTGATGGAATTCCAGTTGAGCTATTTCAAATCCTAAAAGATGATGCTATGAAAGTGCTGCACTCAATATGTCAGCAAATTTGGAAAACTCAGCAGTGGCCACCGGACTGGAAAAGGCAGTTTTCATTCCAGTCCTAAAGAAAGTCAATGCCAAAGAATGTTCAACTTACCACACAGTTGCACTCTTCTCACACGTTCGCAAAGAATGCTCAAAATTCTCCAAGCTAGGCTTCAACAATATATAAACTATGAATTCCCAGATGTTTGAGCTAGATTTAGAAAAGGCAGAGGAACCAGAGGTCAAATTGCCAACATCTGTTGGATCATCGAAAAAGCAAGAGAGTTCTAGAAAAACATCTGCTTTATTGAGTATGCCAAAGCCTTTGACTGTGTGGATCACAACAAACTGGAAAATTCTTAAAGAGATGAGTATATCAGACCACTTTACCTGCCTCCTGAGAAATCTGTATGCAGCTCAAAGAATCAACAGTTAGAACCAGACAGGGAACAACAGACTGGCTCCAAATTGGGAAAGGAGGACATCAAGGCCGTATATATTGTCACCCTTCTTATTTAACTTATACATCATGCAAAATGCAGGGCTGGATGAAGCACAAGCTAGAATCAAGATTGCAGGGAGAAATATCAATAACCTCAGATACTCAGGTGACACCACCCTTATGGAAGAAAGCAAAGAGGAACTAAAGAGCCTCTTAATGAAAGCAAAGAGGAGAGTGAAAAAGCTGGCTTAAAACTCATCATTCAAAAAACTAAGATCATGGCATACCCATTACTTCATGGCAAATAGATGAGGAAACAATGGAAATACTGGCAAACTTTATTTTCTGGGGCTCCAAAATCACTGCAGATGGTGACTGCAGCCATGAAATTAAAAGACACTTGCTCCTTGGGAGAAAAGCTATGACCAACCTAGATAGCATATTAAAGAGCAATGACATTATTTACCGAAAATGGTCCATCTAGTCAAAGCTATGGCTTTTCCAGTAGTCATGTATGGAGGTAAAGGTTGGACGATAAGCTGAGTGCCAAAGAATTGATGCTTTTGAACTGTGGTGTTGGAGAAGACTCTTGAGAGTCCCTTGGACAGCAAGGAAATCAAACTGGTTAATCCTAAAGGAATCAACACTCAATATTCATTGGAAGGACTGGTGCTGAAGCTGAAGATCCAATACTTCGGCCATCTGATGTGAAGAGCAGACTCATTAGAAAAGACCCTAATGCTGGGAAAGTTTGAAGGCAGGAGGAAAAAGGGAATGACAGAGGATGAGATGGTTGGATAGCATCACCAACTCAATGAACATGAGTTTGAGCAAGCTCTGGTAGTTGGTGATGGACAGGGAAGCCTGGTGTGATGCAGCCCATGGGGTCACAAAGAGTCGGACATGAATGAGTTACTGAACTGAACTGGTATCTGTATTATTTATAATTAATAAAAGCTATCACTTCTTTGTAATTACTTTTGTTTTATATTTGATTGCATTGATCTGAATTCTCAGAAATATAAAATGCTAATTATTAACTCTTATTATTATTAATTATTATTAAGGCTTCCCTGGTGGCTCAGAGGTTAAAGCGTCTGCCTCCAATGCGGGAGACCCGGGTTCGATCCCTGGGTTGGGAAGATCCTCTGGAGAAGGAAATGGCAATCCACTCCAGTATTCTTGCCTGGAGAATCCCATGGACTGAGAAGCCTAGTAGGTTACAGTCCATGGGGTCGCAAAGAGTCGGACACGACTGAGCGACTTCACCACCAATTATTAACTCTAAGATTCCTGCTCATTGATAAGTAATGAATTTAATAAAATAATACTGTTTAGAAATTTTATTAGCATACTTGATACATCTTTAAGGATACTGATATTTCTACTTTTCAATAAATTTTTTCTTTCATTTTCAATCAGAAATCAATCTTGAGTTTTGCTCAAAAACTTTATAATATTTATTCCAATTTTTACATTACTTTAACACAATGCCTCCATTGAAACATCACTTTTATGTAACAGAATAAGAGTGACCTCATGCACATACTGTGAGACATCAATACACTGATATTCAACTGCATTAAAAATGCAAAATATCCACACAGATATTCTCAGTTCCCAATGTGTCACAGCTTGAAAACTTTGTGATTTTCCAGATACAAATAATGAAAATTTGTATTAAGATGTGGCAATGAAAATGATAATGAAAGGATAGATACTAAATACATTTCAAAGGAATAAGAACTGGCTAGACTTGACAAACAGTTATACGAGGCATGGAAGAATCAGCAAGCAGAAGAGTCTATGAGGATTATGAACCAAAGTGAATGGGAGTCATACAGCATCATTTTTAACAGAAAGTCTCAGCCTTTAGTACTGAGGCACACAGAGTGTCACAAGGATGTACTGTTGTTAATAAAGTCTCATAGTTATGAATAATTTAGTTTTCATGAATTAAAGAGGATTTTCAAGTTTACCCCCAGGCTGGATGGCATCACAGAATCGACGGACGTGAGTCTGAGTGAACTCCGGGAGATGGTGATGGACACGGAGGCCTGGCGTGCTGCGATTCATGGGGTCGCAAAGAGTCGGACACGACTGAGTGACTGAACTGAACTGAACTGATCCCCCAGAAAACATCACTTACTTTCACTCCAATATCATTTCTTCAGTGTAAAACAGACTCTGATGGACATATTGCTAAAGGTAGGACTTTGTCTCTCTTACTCTGGTGCAGACTAAGCGAATGAACATACACCTTATGATTATAACAATTAAACATTTCCTACCCTGGACTTTCCTTTTCCAGAAGGAGAAAACTGGAAGAAAAGATGATTTGTGAGTGGGAAAAAATGATATTTATGTCATATGAAATACCTAGAAGGAAGCTACTTTTTGATGGAAGTTTGCTTACACCAGTAGATACCCCATGTGTGAAAAGATTCTCCTCCACATGACACAACTTGTTAGACTATCCTACTCCATCTATGCAGAATTAGTGCTCCCTGCACTTTGCACTTGATTCTTTAAGATTCCTCCTGAAACGTGAATCTGTTTTTCATGTTTATAGCTGCAGGACCCAGTAGAAGCACAAAACCTAGTTCAGTTACAAAATGGACGGTCTCCAAGGCCAAAACAGTCTTCTGCATTTCACGGAGAAATTTATATTAATTCACATTCCTTGATAATTAATTTTATTGATATTAACGAGGATGGACTATTAATCCACTACTGCTATTGTATCTGTTTTGTAAAAGATATACATGGCTGGCAGAAAATAAAATATTTTATAAGATAAATTATATGCTTTCTTGAAATGACTATATTTTTCATGAAACAGATATTCAGTAAACATATGCTTTCATTAATATATGCTATTATTACAATTACTTTGCCACGTGTTGACTACTGATGAAGTGAGAGGTAGTTTGAAGCTGTAGACTTTCAAAACTGAAAATGTACAGTGATACATATCATACATCATAGCAGCTTATTATTAATACAATTCTTGAGTTCACTGTCATTTTTAAGTTTAATTATCCTAAATATGACTGGGGGATTTTAATGGCTATAAGTCAAAATCTCTTTTCTATTTTTTTAGCATTATTCAATCCATTCTTAAAAAATTAAATTTTCACTGTTCAGCTGATCAGGATCCCAACATTGTTCATTTCATTACTCAATCTTTTCTGACTGAAATAATGTCAAATTTATTGCAGTCATGATTTTACACAAGTTTATTATACCTTATTTAAATCTTAAGGAGAATTTAATTTTTCTATCCTCTAATAAAAAGAACTGAGTACTTTTACTTTAAATGCAAAAATAATGTTTTACTAAGTAATTTTTCTAGATCCTAAACAAAATAATTTTTAAGAAAAACATTTTAAAATATAATATTTTAATTTTTTCAAATGAATATTATGAGATTTTGTTAAGAGAGTATTGGAGGTTTTTAACCAAGTGAATATCTTAGGAAAGATAAAATAATGCAGTACCAGTTTTTAAGTTTTGGATACATAGAACCACAGTTATCTATTTAAAACAATAGTAATAATACCAGAAAAATTCAAAAGGTAGTTGTTTCTAATGAATTAGGATATATTTTTATTTGGGGTTTTGCTCACATATATTTTAAAATCATCTGCAACAGGCATGTATTATAGTTTAATTTTTAAAGATCATTTTTCCAGTACTTTGGCCCCTCATGCGGAGAGTTGACTTATTGGAAGACTCTGATGCTGGGAGGGATTGGGGGCAGGAGGAGAAGGGGATGACTGAGGATGAGATGGCTGGATGGTATCACTAACTCGATGGACGCAAGTCTGAGTGAACTCTGGGAGTTGGTGATGGACAGGGAGGCCTGGAGTGCTGCGATTCATGGGGTTGCAAAGAGTCGGACACGACTGAGCCACTGAACTGAACTGAACTGATTTATATCAAACTTTATATGTTTCTTTCATTTTACACCAGAGACTCTGTAATAGTAGAAGCAACTATATTTAAAAATGGATCCTCATAAAACCCCGATTCTGGGCTAATATAGTGTGCCTCCTCAATAATGAAAGCACAGAATTATAGCTGCAAAATTGTTTTAAGCACAGCATATGTGTATCTGTCATTTTTTTAATGCAGATCAATAGAAAATACATAGTTTTATATGTTGGATTTCAAATTAAGGACTACATTTTAGACATTCTTTTGCTTAACAAAATATATCTGTATTCAGAAAAAAATTACTTGCTGTGAAGCAGAGTAAAATTGATCAACTATCCAAAGCATAAGTTAAATTTATTTTTTAGGAGTTATAGATTATTATCCCCATTTGGATTTTACACCACTATAAGTTCATGTATGTGCATGCTCATTCACATCCAACTCTTTACAACCCCACAGAATGCAGCCCACCAGGTTCCTCTGTCCATGGAATTCTGCAGGCAAGAATACTGGAGTGGGTGGCCATTTCCTTCTCCAGGGGAATCTTTCTGACCCAGGGATTGAACCCACATATCTTGCATGTCCTGCATCGGCAGGCAGATTCTTTACCACTGAATCACCTGGGAAAACCCATACATGCAACCATATAAAAATGGTTCTCAAAGAGCAATCTGGGACAACTGGGGCTCCCAAATTCAAAACTATTTTCATAATAATGCTCAGTTCATTTCAGCCACTCAGTCATGTCTGACTCTTTGCAACCTCATGGACTGCAGCACAACAGGCTTCCTGTCCAACTCCCTGAGCCCACTCAAACTCCTGTGCATCACATCAGTGATGCCATCTAACTATCTCATCCTCTGTTGTCGCCTTTTCCTCCTGCCTTCAATCTTTCCCAGCATCGGGGTCTTTTCCAATGAATCTGTTCTTTGCACCAGATGGCCAAAGTATTGGAGTTTCAGCTTCAGCATCAGTCCTTCCAATGAACATTCAGGACTGATTTCCTTTAGGATGGACTGGTTGGACTGGTTGGACTCCTTGCAGTCCAAGGGACTCTTAAAGAGTCTTAGCCAACAACATAGTTTAATAATGCTAGGAAATTCTTTTCCTTTTGCACTCTTATTCTGCTGCAAGTGTGCAGTGGGATTTCACAGAGGCTATATACATGTGATATTAGAACAGACTGAATCCAGACACAATATAAGATTCCCAGAATCTTCCATTAAGCCAAGTTTTAAAGAAATTTGCAAAAACATAAAGCAGTGTTATTTTATTGATCTTTTTTTTTCTTTGGAAAAATAGTTATTGTTCAAAGAAGTCATTTGTTTTAGTGTATAATAAGTTTATTGTCTATTTTAAATGAATTAATATATAAATAATTTTAAAATTGCTTTTAATTTCAAATATGATAAATATAGAATCAACACAAATAAAAGTTTTCTTAATTGTAAAGTTGTCTTGACACCAAAAAGTTTGAGTACACCTATACCGCCAAGTTTAAGTAACCACTTGGTGACAGGACTATTTACTTCTTATGTTTTTAATATTAGATCTAGACTTTCTTCTAGACCAGAGATAAGCAAATTTCTTCTCTTGGCCATGCTCAGTCACTCACTTGGGTTCTACTCTTTGTGATCCCATGGACTCTAGCCCACCAGGCTCCTCTGCCCATGGGATTTTCCAGGTTAAACTACCAGAGTGGGTTACCATTTCGTCCTCCAGGGGATCTTCCCAACTCAGAGATGGAACTAGCATCTCTTGCATCTCCTGTGTTGGCAGACAGATTCTTTACCACTAGCTCCACCTGGGAAGCCCTGTTTGCCATATGGGCCTGTAAATATACTTTAGGCTTTGTAGGCCATATAATTTCTGTTGCAACTAGTCAAATCTGTCATTATATTGCTGAAGCATCTATAGACACTATGTAAGCAAATGAGTGTGGTATTATTCAAATAAAACTTTGTTTACTAAGATAGATGGTGGGCCAGATTTAGCCACAGACTATAAGTGATCAACTCTTGCCCTAGTTTCAAATTTATTTTTTAGTGTGTGTGCATATGTGTACATGGTGTGGAGGAAGGAATTAGAAAAGTAACATTTATCTCATCTCTTTAGCATTTATTAAGAACTATATGCTTTATATATTATTTAAATAGTTACACTTCTGTGAGTTGGTTATAGATACTAATTTTTAATGCTATTTTATAGATGAGGAAACTATGATATAAAAATATGACATGCAGTAAGTACAAAAGCAACTTGGATTTGAAATCCAATCTGTCTGGACTTTCACTTTGGCAGAATGCTTGCTATCACCATCAGCACCAACACCAGGGGCAGTAAAAGCAACAGGTAGCATTTCCACAGTACTTCTTAGTACACAAGGTACGTTCACATAGATTACCTCATTTGATCTTCTTATACACACACATACACACAAACACACAAAAAGAGCCAAAACCTCTGCAACAGGTAAAACAAGTATTACTATTTCCAGTTCACAGAAGAAAATGAGGTTCAGACAGCAAAGCCACAATTCTGACCCATATATTTTTTGTTCCTAATTCAAATGTTCTGTTTTTATGGATCACTTTGGAGGGTTTACTCATTTTAAGATTTCTGGAAATCAAATATTTCTCCTTTTTTTTGATACCTAATCTTTTAGCACAAACTTCAAAGTTATAAAATGTCCATTTCTCTGAAATGTACAAAATGGAACATAGAGTGAAAATGTGCATTTTATCTCCATCTCTATGAAATAGAATTCATGCTGAATCAATGGGAAAGCATCAAAGGTCAAAGAGATGGAAAAGACCTCAGCTTAGAATTAGTACAATTTCAATGAGGTATTCTTCTTTGAAGCAGAAGGTAATGGGGCTACTAGGACATTCAAGTGACCCAGAGTTATAGTGGATTTCATTCCTACCATAAATGAGAGCAGAAACCATTGCATCCTGTAGAACTGTGATGGTAATCTGTGAGCCTCTTATTGACCATTTTAAAAGTCCCAGATATACAAGTTGATATATCTCTTGGTGAAATATGTTTAGAACATGATAGTGTTAAGGATCCAGTGTGGATAAATATTTGCTTTAGGTTAAGAACAATTTACAAATCTATAAATTGAATGATAGTTTATATATCTTTCTTCTGAAAACACTGATAGCTAATTTAAGAAAGAAACTAAATAGAATAAAATATAAATTTATGGTAAGATTATTTTAAAAAGGCTATTTGTGCTAATGATGCAAGTGAAAAAAGGGAATATTTAAGGTTCCAAATCACCCCAGCATATTTTCCTGATAGGGTCAATTTTAGCTAATACTATCTTTAATGGCCCTCTCTCACTAGTCCTTGTAATGAGTATTCCCTTGCTGCCCATTAGCTATGCAGAGATCACCCATTGTCTAGATTTTTCTTCTTCTAATTGAATCTTACATGCTTTCCCCCACCCCATCAAAGAGGTGTGCTAGTAAAATAGCAGTAGGGAAGTGAGGCAGATCACTTCCAACTTCCGTCATCAAGTCTTCAGACATCAGAGGCCAAGAGATGATTATTTAATGAAAAGAAAGTTGACATTATTTTAGTATATAATATTTAGTATTTTATGTAGTAGTTAGTATTTGAGTATGTAGCAGGAAATATATGAGAAGGTGTGAAATAATGAAAAATATATAATCTGGTCTCTGCCTCCTGTATCTGGCATGTTGCTCCTAAATCCTTTATGATGGCCTAAGACAAGTTTCACTGTTGCTGTTCAGTCACTAAATTGTGTCCAACTATTTGTGACCTCATGGACTGTATCACACCTGGCACCCCTGTCTTCTATTATCTCACAGAATTTGCTCAAATCCTGTCCACTGAATCAGTGATGCTATCTAATCATCTCATCCTCTGCTACCCCCTTCTCCTTTTGCCTTCAATCTTTCCCAGCATCAGGGTCTTTTCCAATGAGTCAGTTCTTCACAGCGGGTGGCCAAAGTTTTAGAGCTTCAGTTTTAGCATCAGTCCTTCCAAATGAACATTCAGGTTGATTTCCTTTAGGATTCACTGGTTTGATCTTGCAGTACAAATAACTCTCAAGAGTCTTCTCCAGCACCACAATTCAAAAGCATTGATTCTTCAGTACGCAGTCTTCTTTATGGTACAACTCTCAGATCCATTCATAACTAGTGGAAAAACCACAGCTAAGAGAAGTAGAGATATCTTTCTTTTTATAATATTTTGTCTCTCTGACCTTGGTTTCTGACGCTCCCAAATTCCTTGGAATTCACTGGATGACAGTAGTGTCTTTAGTTCTAATGAGACAACTCTTGGCGGGCCCATCAATAACTTCATGTTGGGGGCTAACCACTAGAGACCAAGCCATGATTAGAAGCTGGAAACTCATGGCCTCACCTTTTATACTCTGGGAAGGGGAGAGGGACTGGAGACCGAGTTAATCATTGATCATGTCTATGTGATGAAGTGAAGTGAAGTGAAAGTCACTCAGTCATGTCCAACTCTTTGAGATCCCGTGGACTATACAGTCCATGGAATTCTCTAGACAAGAATATTGGAGTGGGTAGACTTTCCCTCCTCCAGGGGATCTTCCCAAACCAGGGATTGATCTCAGGTCTTCTGCATTGCAGGGGTATTCTTTACCAGCTGAGCCACAAGGGAAGTCTATGTGATGAAGCCTCCATAAAAAAACCCAAAATACAGAGCTGGGAGAGCTTCTGGGTTGATGAATACATCCAGGTGCTGGGAAGGTGGCACACTCCAACTATAGGGAGACAGATGCTAGTGTGCTCAGAACTCTCCTGTACCTTGCTCTACATCTCTTTTCATCTGGCTATTTATCTATATCACTAATTATATCTTTTATAATAAACCATTAACATAAGTAAGTTTCCCTTGAGTTCTGTGAGCCATTTTAACAAATAATAAAACTCAAGCAAGGGATTATAGGAATCTTGATGTATACAACCTGACAGAAGTACAGTGACAACCTGAATTTATGATTGACATCTGAAGTGGGGGAAGTCTTGCGGGACAGAGCCCTTTACTTGTGAGATATGAAGCTATTGATATATCGAGGCAGATAGTGTCAGAACTTAATTGAATTATGGGACATCCACCTGGTGTTGGAGAACTGCTTGATGTGTGGAAACCCCACATATCTGATGTCAGATTGAAGTAGGTAGTAGTGTGAGAACAGAGGAGAAACACAGCATATTTTTACAACTTAGAAGAAAAAATTAAGTTACATATCTGGTAAAACTTTGATCCTGCAACAATTAATCAATTACAGAAAACTTAGCCAAAAGAGTAGCTGAAACCAAATTGCTCAAATCACTAAATTCAGCAAAACCCCTGGCAACCTACCACAATAACCAAAATCTCAGCAGGGCTGAAGCCTAGGTGGTGTAATAGGTGTTTTCCATCATACTTTTCACACTTCTCTGATAATTGTAACTTTGCCTTCCTGCTATGTTATACTTCCCATTCTCAGAAACGACTTAGAATTCTTGAGTGAAATCTTGCAGAAATCAAGCTGAGAGGACTCTGAGAAGAAATGATGAATGCTGAGTTATTCAGCCACTTGTGATTATTTTAAGCCAAATATTACTAAAATTTTGACAAACTGTCATTGTATTATTATTAAACTTCTTGAAGAATTTCAAGATGGAGACAAGCATAACTTTAGAAATGCGAAAAGCAGGATGACAAAAATCAGTGGTTGATTTCTTAAGCTGATTTGGCCTCTGTGTGTGAAATCATGAATGCAAGAGGAACACAACAGACTATTTGGCAACCATGTAATGGATTTTGTCTCAGATACAATACAGATTTAAAATGGAATAGCTTGAGAAGAATCCATCCCATCACAAAGGAGCTCCAAAAACAGGCTTCCTTTGATAATTTCTGTTCCAGAGAACTTTGGTTTTCAACTTCCAGTATACCTAAAAACTACTTTGCTTCAAAAATAGTATGCTGAGAGAAGGAAAACAGAAACAATTATCTACGGTAGGTTCCATGTTGCTAAGGCTCAAGAACAGATATAACCAATGTATATTGAGAAAAGTCAGAATTGTGCTTAACACAGTTGGAGTACTGAGAATTGACTGAAAAAGAGCAAGATGAACTTTCTGGGATAACAATAAAATTGTTCTACATCTTGTTCTGGGTGGTCACCACACATAATTTACTACACACAGTTATGTCTCCATAAAGTACTATTTAAAAAATAATCTACTGGCTATCTAGTTAGAAATGCAAATTATTAAAACTCAATATCATGGATACTAATTCAGGAGATATAGGAGGACAAAGTCCTCAAATCCACAATTTGATCTTCAGTGGGGTAACTCTTAGATCATACTTTAAAATTTGCTGATAGATTGAACAATGCTTTACTTTTAAACAGAGCTACCTAGGGCCTTCCACAGCATGTTGGAGATTTCTGCTCTGCTTTAGGAAGACTATACTAGGTTCTCCCCGTCCCATCTCTGCATTAGTCAAGTGGACTATTCTCTTATACCTCTAGTCTCCTTAGGATAATTAAAATGGAATAATAATTTCTGTCTCCTATCTCACTGCTGTGTCTCCTGGTCTATAGGTTCTTACATGAGCTGCTCATGGAGTTGAATCTTAATTTTCATGATTGACACTAGAGATTGCTGTATTTTCTATTTGCAAGCTTGGAGAAGGAAATGGCAACCCACTCCAGTGTTCTTGCCTGGAGAATCCCAGGGACGGGGGAGCCTGGTGGGCTACCGTCTATGGTATCGCACAGAGTCGGACACGACTGAAGCGACTTAGCAGCAGCAGCAGCAGCAACACAGTAACTGGCAGAGCTGTCAGGGGTCATGGAAAGATGACAAAATTTTCAAACATTGATGAAAAATATACATACAGACATATATGAAATTGTTATTCTTCTTTTCTCAACAGGAATGTCTATTGTCTGGAAGCTAACAAATTGTAAAGATTGAAAACATGAACTTTAAAATGAGATATTTTCTATTTCTTCTAGTTTTATTTTTTAAACTCTTATTTTATTGATTTGTTAAAAGTAAAATGATTGTTATATATATTTAAATAGAATTAAATCAATCTAGCTTAATTGATTAAAAAATTTAGATAATTACCAAATAATTATTACTACATATATACAAAAAAGTGAAGCTTTATATATAATTTAACACTAATGAATTAATGAATTAATACAGAAACCATCAAATTTAACCAAACTATGAAAATACAGCTTTAAAAAAGCATTAAAAATTGGCAACTTTTTACACAAATTTCCAGTAGTATTTCACAACTGTGAGGTTTTGGAGGCAAGGAAGAAGTTCTAGCAGAACTGAACAGAGAAATAAACAAGAGGAATTGGAGATTTCAATACCCCTATTGCAATAATAGATAAAATAAACAGACAAAAGATAATAGAAGACTTGAACAGCACAATAAACCAACCAGGTATAACAGGTATATACAGAATTCTTTACCAAATAACAACCAAATATATATTCTTTTCAAGTGCACATGGGTCATTTTTCCATACAGGACAATGTTAGGACACAAATAAAGTCTCCAACACAATGATATGAAGTTAGAAACCAATAACAGAGAAAACTGCAGAATTCACAAATCAGTAGAAACTTTTTTAAAAATCAATTAATCAAAGAATTAAAAAGAGAAATTAGAAAATACTTATAGATCAATGAAAACAAAAATACAATATATCAAATTGATGGGACACAGTGAAAGGAGTGCTGCTGCTAAGTCACTTCAGTCGTCTGACTCTGTGCAACCCCACAGAAGGCAGCCACCAGGCTCTGCCGTCCCTGTGATTCTCCAGGCAAGAGTACTGGAGTGGTTTGCCATTGCCTTCTCCGAAAGGAGTGCTAAGGGGGAAATTTATAGGTATAAATGCTATAAAAAGAAACAAGATCTCAATCAGCAACCTAACCTTATAACTTAAAGAACTAGAAAAAGAACAACAAAGTAAACCCAAAGCTACCAGAAGAAAAGATATAGTAAAGATTTAAGGTTAGTACAGAGATAAACAATACAGAGAATAGAAAAATCAACAAAACCAAAAGTTGGTTCTCAGAAAAGATTAACAAAATTAGCAAACCTTTAGTTAGATTAACTAAGAAAAGAGGAAAAAAGACTCAAAATATTAAAACCAGAAATGAAAAGGAGGGCATTACTGTGGTATTGAGATCTATAAGAAATATATATTTCATCTTTGGCCCAGTTTCTGACACAGAATTCCTAAAATCCTTGTGATTTCTTGCAATAAATGTGTCTTTTGTTATGTTAACGAGGTTACTTAGGGAACAGGATAGGTTGGTTGTCAGTGGAGCCAACTTCCCACTCCCAACTTTTAGTCAGTCCCATTACCAACTTCTAGGAAGAGGAGAGGAGAGGGACTGGAGATTAATCAATCACCGATGGCCAACAATGTAATCAATCCTGCCTATGTAATGAAGCCTCCATAAAAACCCAAAATAATGAGGATTAGAGAGATTCCAGGTCAGCAAACATCTGGCAATTTAGGGGACAGTGTTGCAGCTAGAGAGGGCATGAAAGTGCCACACACTACCCCTGTGACCTTGCACCATACATCTCTTCTATCTGGCTACTCCTAAGTTATATCCTTTTATAATAAACCAATGATCTATTAAGCAAAACGTTTTTCTGAGTTCTGTGAGTTACTCTAGCAAATTGAGGGCTTCTCAGGTGGCTCAGTGGTAAAGAATCACCTGCCAATGCAGGAGATGCAGGAGACACGGGTTTGATCCCTGGACGAGGAAGATCCTCTGGAGGAGGAAATGGCAACCTGCTACCTGCTCCAGTATTCTTGCCTAAAAATCCCATGTACAGAGGAGCCTGGTGGGACACAGTCCATAGTGTCACAAAAAGTGGAACACAACTGAGTAACTGAACACACACACATGCACTAACAAATTATCATACCTACAGAGGAAGTCATGGGAACTTCTGAATTATACTCAGTCATTCAGAAATACAGGCAACAACCTGGACTTGTCACTGGTATCTTAAGTTCAAGAAAGCTGTTTTCGGAACCTCCAATCTATAGCAAATGGAGCAGAAACACTGGTGATAACCTGCTGATACCTGAGAATTTCTTGATGTTATGTGGGAAATCCCCACACGAACACTGAGATTCAATCCAGAAACCCAAAATAATTACTAACAATTCTATAGAAATAAAAAGGACTATACAAAAGTATTAAGAGCAATTATACAAGTATAAGTTATATAATTTCGATGAAAATACGAGAAACAAAAAACCTATCAAGACTCAACCAGAAAATCTGAGACTAAACAGATATAGAATATCTGAATAGACCTATAATTAGAAAGGAGATATGTACCAAACATTCAAAGAACTAAAATTCTTTCTCAAACTTATCCAAAAATTGAAGAGAAAACTTTCCAACTAGTTCTGTGAGGCCAGCATTACCTTGATAGCAAAGTCAGACAAAGACACTGGGAAAAAAAACTACAGATCAATATCCCTTAAGAATACTGTGAGGAAAAAACCTTCATAAAGTACTAGCAAATGGAATTCGATCACATACTAAAAGATTATACACTATGACCAAGTGTGATTTATTTCTGGAATGCAAAGATGGTTAACACATAAAACCAGTTGATGAAACAGACCATATTAACAGAATATAGGACTAAATCAACACAATCATCTAAATATATGCCAAAAATAAAAAATAAAAATCATCTGACAAAACTCAACACATTTTCACAAACACTCAAAAAATTAAGAATAGAGAAAAACTACCTCAACATAACAAAACCAATATATGAAAAACTCACAGAAAATATCATACTCATTATAAAAAACTGAAAGCTTTTCCTACAAAGTCATGAGCAGAGCAGTTAACCTGATTTTCCCACTTTTATTCAACATAGTACTGAGACACTTGGTCAGAACAATAAGGCAAGAAAAAAAATTAAAAGTGCCCAGATAGGAAGGAAGAAGTCCAATGATCCCTGTTAACAGGTGATATGATCTTATATATATATATATATATAACTTCAAATATTAAAAAGAAAGGTTAACAAAAAAACCCTGTTAGAACTAATAAATTCAGCAAAGCAACTGGATAGAAAGTGAACACCCAAAACTCAGTTCCATTTTTATACAGTAATAATGAACACAACTAAAAAGAAATTAGGAAAATGATTCCATTCAATGGTATCAAAAAGATTAAAGTACTTAGGAATCAATTTAACCAAGGAATTGAAAAACATACAAAGAAAACTATTAAACAGGTGAAAGAAATTAAAGATATTCTTAACAATAGAAATAAAGCTCATGTTAGTGGATTAAAAGACAAATTAACATTCTTAAAAGGATATTACCTGAAACGATTTACAGATTTAATACAAAACCTATCAAAGTCCCAGTAAATTTTTGCAGAAATGGAAAACCCATGCTAAAATTCATGTGAAATCTCAAGGGACACTGAATAGCTAAAAGAATCCTAAAACAGATCAAGAAAGCTAGAGGACTTACATTTTCTGATTTTAAAGCTAAATGCAAAACAAAACTACAGTAATCAGAAGAGTATGGTACTGGTTAATATATTCTAATGATTTTCAATAAGGATGCTAAACCATTAAGAAAAAAGACAGTTTTTCCAACAAATGGTTGCAGGAATACTGGATATTCACATGCAAAAAAAAGTTGCATTTTTACCTAAGACCATATACAAAAACTACTTCAAAACAGATCCATGATCCAAGCTTTACAATGTCAGATTAGCAACAATTTCTTGGGTATGACACCAAAGGCACAGATAACAAGAGGAAAAATAAACATATTCAAGATGTTTTTTAAAAAACTGTATATCCAAAGACACTATCCACAGAGTACAAAGACAACCTATAGAATGGGAGAAAATATTTGTAAATCACATTTCTTATAAGGAGTTAATATTTTAAATATATAGACAACTCCTAACACTCAAAAAAAAAAAAAAAAAAAACACAAAACAACCCAGTTCAAACATAGGGAAAGAACTTGAACAGTCATTTCTCCAAAAAAGATATACAAATTGCCAATAAACACAAAAAAAATGCTCAACATCATCAATCATTAGGAATATGCAAAGCAAAACTATTCAATACAGTGAAATACTATCGCACATCTCGTAGGATGGTTGCTATCAAAGCAAAAACAGAAGATAATAAACATTGGTGAGGATGTGGAGAAACTATAAACACTTGTGCACTATTAATGAGAATGTAAAATGATATAACCATTAACGAAAACAGTATAATCCTTCCTCAATAAAAATAAAAATTATCATAAAAATAATCCAAACAATTTCACTTCTGGATGTATACTGAAAAGTATTTGAAGCAGAATCTCAAAGAGATATTTGTACATCCATGGTCATAGCAACATTGCTCACAATAGCTAAAAAGTGGAAGCAATTGAAGTCTCCATTGGTGGATGAACAGATAAGCAAATGCAGTAAAAGAAGGAAGGAAATGGAAAGAAATACTGCAATATGCTACAATATGAAAAAACACTGAGGGCATATACTAAGTAAAATATGCCAGTTACAAAAAGACAAATACTATGTATTCCATTTATATGAGGTCAAAATCATACAGATATGAAATGAAATAGTATTAATAGTTGCTCAGGGACATGAGATGGGAAGTTATTTTTTAATGGCACAGTTTCAGTATTGTAACAGGAAAAGTGGGAAAGAGTTCTGGAAAGGATAGTGATAAAGATTGCACAAAAATGTAAATTTTACCTAACTAATGCCACTGAATTGCACACTTAAAAAGATGCTTAAGATAAAATTGTACATGTATTTTACGACAATAAAAAAAATTGTGGACTTTCCTCATGGTCCAGTGGTTAAGAATCCACCTACCAATGTGGGGACATGGGTTATACCCCTGGTCTGAGAAGACCCCACATGCCTCAGGGCAGCTAAACTCCTGCCCCACAACTACTGAAAGTCACACATCTACATTCTGCAACAAGAGAAGTGCTTCTCACTGCAAGGAGAAGCCCACTCACCTGTAGGAAGAGTAGCCCCCATTTGGCACAACTAGAGAAAGCCTGCACACAGCAATGAAGCCCCAGGATGGCCAAAAATGAATGAATGAACTTTAAAAACTGAATTAATGTACTGTAAGACCACTAAGGGTTGTGCTCTCAAAATAAGTGGAATACAAAGGTATCTGGAAACTTTCAACTGGACTTGCAAATAAATTGATATGTAAATTACAGGTTATTTATTTAATATACCTTTCATTTTAAAGCACAGAGTACTATTTATCATATAACAAATTATGTAACAAAATCCTTGTATGTACTATTCATATTTAAGCGACACATAATTCACTGTATTTGTTCCAGATTATACTCTTCATTTATAGGGAAAAAAATGTACTGCTGCTAAGTCACTTCAGTCGTGTCCGACTCTGTGCGACCCCATAGACGGGGGCTCACTGTCTCTGGGATTCTCCAGGCAAGAACACTGGAGTGGGTTGCCATTTCCTTCTCCAGTGCATGAAAGTGAAAAGCGAGAGTGAAGTCGCTCAGTCGTGCCCGACTCTTAGCGACCCCATGGACTGCAGCCCGCCAGGCTCCTCCGTCCTTGGGACTTTCCAGGCAAGAGTACTGGAGTGGGGTGCCGTTGCCTTCTCCGAAAAAAAAAAAAAATGTACAGATACAGCTAAACCCACCCCAGATCTTTCTCTTCTTCTCTTCTAAAAGGGAACTACTATCCTAAAGCCAGGAAATATGATTTTAATTCATGTTTATATAGTTCTATTAAGTATGTAGGCATCTTGAAACAATACATGTGGGGCGGCTATTTACATAAAGGGCATTTCTCTTAAAAAAATTTTTTTTTTCACTCTGTATCAGGATTTTGAGTTTTATTTGCATAGATTTGGAAAAAACAAAAAGCCAAGAAACCTCGTCTGAGTCTGGCCAGGTTACCGAGCCAACCTGAGCAGTCAGACAACCTGAGGAGACAACCGAGGGGACAACCTGAGGAGAAGACATCTGAGAGCTCAGAACTCACGGATCCAGACTAGGCCTTGTGGGAAGGCTCCAGAAGAAGTTGCCAGGGCAAATGCGCCTGGTGGAAAACCTCGTCTCCTCCCATTCCGCCTCCTGCGCGCCCACATACCTGACCCAGAGCTCAGAAGATAGGGAGTCGCACCTGTAGACACCGACCAAGGACCACAGGACTTCGGGTGCCCAGACCAAGTCGTCGTGGCGGCTGGACGCTCACAGGCCTTCACAGGGAAGCGGCGTCGCTGCGTCCAGAGAGCACAAGTGCCGCTTGCACCTGGTGACGCTATCAACCAGGTGACGAGCAACAGGAAGAGCGGAAGCGCAGCGCAGGCCTTGAGTGGGCGTGGTTTTTCCCTGAGCTCCGCCCAGAACACGGCCTCCAAGAGGTCCCACACCAAGACAAGCTCTGCAGACTATACTTACCCAGAGAAAAACCCAGTAGAGCTAGTTAAGTCACTTTGATTTCAGTGTAATATTTGGTTGATTAAATATATCTCGTGTTATTCAAAAGTCAAATTGTTTGCAATTTTTCCTGTTAAAATGTTGCTGTATAAAGAAATCCTACTATATGTATAGGTGTGCAAAATTTTTTCTAGGATAGAAAATAAGAGAAATTATTATATCATAGGGGCTTCCCCAGTGGCTTAGTGGTAAAGAATCTGCCTGCAATGCAGAAGAGGCAAGAGCCACAGGTTCCATCCCTGGGCATCTCTGGATTGGGAAGATTCCCTGGAGAAGGAAATGGCAGTCCACTTCAGTATTCCTGCCTGGAAAATTTCATGGACAGTGGATCCTGGCAGGCTACAGTCCATGGGGTCACAAAAGAGTCTGACAGGACTTAGTGACTAAACACATACAATGTATCATAGAGCATGCTCATCTTAAACTTCAGGAGGTATTCTAAATTGCTCTTCAAAGAGAGATTACTTAAAATCATTCTTTGTTTACAAAATGCTAATATATTAAGAAGGAAAGCAATTTTTTAGAAAGAGACTTGGAAAAGTGACATGGATCAGGCCAACTTAATTAGAAATACCTCACCACCATTTTCTTCTAAGATAACTCATACTCAAAAACTGGTTAAGGTAAACGTGCATTTCATTTAAAATGCCTTTTGTTACACTGCTAAGAAGCCTCTCTAATGACATGAAAGAGAGAATAAACTACTGAGAATTCCAACAATAAATGCAAAGTGTGTCTTCACTAAGGAAATGAAATAGATGCATGAGCAAAATATGTACATAATTGCTCATTCTAAGACACTTCAGTAAACATCCAATTCTTTGCATCCCTATGGATGGTAGCCCGCCAGGCTCCTCTGTCCATGTGATTCTCCCAGCAAGAATACTGGAGTGGGTTGCCATGCCTTCCTCCAGGGGATCTTCCCAACTCAGGGATCAAAACCACATCTCCTTCATTGTAGGCATTTCTTAAACCACAGAGCTTTACTAACCTACAGTTAATGTGCTCACTCAGTCACCAGGGAGCTCCACAGGTGCAGGTTGCACCTGGAGAAGCTATCAGCCGAGGGAGGAGCAACACAGGAAGAGGAGAGGAGGGGGAGATCCCGCTGTTTGTGACCCCATGGACTGTAGCCCACCAGACTTCTCTGTCCATAGGATTCTCCAGGCAAGAAGACTGGCATGGGTCACTTCAAGTCAGTTTTCATTTAAAGTGTGAAACATGTGTCAATATGTGTTGAGGTTCCTCTTTTCTTTTTCCCATCTTTTTTTTTTTTTTAAAGTATGGAGATATCCAGTTGTTCTAACACCTGGACAAAGACATATTTGTTCAAAGACAACCATTTGTCCATTTACTGGTTTATGCAATTTTATCAAAAATAAACTGATCATATATGTGTGGGCCGATTTCTGGCCTCTGTAATCTGTTCCATTTTCTATGCATTACATCCTTTCAACAACCCCATACTCTTTTAGTTACCACAGTTTATGAATAATCTTGAAATTAGATAGTGCGAATGCTCTAACCTCATACTTTTATGCGAATAATTTTATTTTTTCTGGTTGCTTTCCCTTTCCATATAAATTTCAGAATCTTCTTGTCAATATCTATAAAAATGCTTGTTGAAATTTTCATTGAGATAAATATATAGATCAAACTGGAGAAAAGTGACATCTTAATTCTCATCTTCAATTTTAGAACACAGACTATATCTCTCTCATATCGAGGCATACATAGCAGAAACTGTATTTCTTTCATCAGTGTTTTGTAGGATTAGGAGGCTTTATTTGTATCAATCAGATATGGAAACAACTTAAACAAATGCTCATCAATATATGAATAGGAAAACAGATTTTGGTCTCTGTACTGTGGAATACTACTCAGCAGCAAAAAAGAAGAAATTATTGATAGAAACATATAAGAACATATCTGGATTTTAAAAGTAATTATGCTCCATGAAAGAAGTCAGTCAAAAAATACTGCATTCTGTATGATTTTATGTATTTAAAGCTCTATAAATGTAAAGCTAATCAATACTGACAGAAAGAACATCAGTAGTTGCCTGGGTATGGGTTGGAGGTTGACAGAAGAGCGTAGAACTGAGGATTTACAAAGAGACACAGGTAAACTTTTGGGGATGATGGATATGTTCCTTCCTTTGTGGTGATGGTTTCATGGGTGTACACATAGCTCAATACTGATCAAATTATACAATTTAAGTGCTTACAATGTATTGTATGACACATATAACTCAATGAAGCTTGCTTGTTTTACTCTGTATTGTTAAATTTGGTTCTGCATATTTGACAACACACTAATAGCCATCACATCACCTGTCCCATATTTTCTCCCCAAAGAGGAATTTGAAGACTTCACGACAGAATCAATACATGGAGCTCTAATAACAAAACAGGACCAGTTCTCACAGGTCTACATTTTCTAAATATATTCAGACCACAAAGTAACCACATAATCACACATTTATAACTAAATACTCATCTAAGTTAAAGGAATATTTTTCTCCCTGGAAGTCATAAATTGTAACAATATATTGCATTGGGTATCACAATTTTGAAGAATAGATGGTATGCCATTCAGAGTGGTTACTTAGGACATTATAATGGCAGTGTTCCATTCATCACAGCATATAGAAGACATGACACAAATACAATAGAAAGGTCATTAATGTAGAAAGGTTTTAAAACTGTCATCAGATCCATTAGATTTGCTACCAGTATTTTACATAAAAATTGCCTGCTCTGAGGATACGCTACCTGAGATTAGATATTTGAAGAAAATCAAATCAGATACTTGATTGCTATATGGCATATCTGTTAAAAGGCCAGACACAAATATATATGAGTAGAAGCTTGATGCATTGAAGGCAGAAATGTCAAGAGACAAATTTCCTTGAGAAATAGCCTGATTCTTTGGTTAGGAGCTGAAATAAGATAGAAACCCATTTTTTCAAAACAAACCTGAGGATTATTATTTTTGTCTATCATGGAAAAATATTCATCAGTATATTCATATACTGTGAGTTCAGCCAAGTAATTCAATCAAGTAAGTTGTCAAAGTGACCTTTGTTCTCTTCTTTTTTATACCTTGACATGGAAAATGTCACTAGGAAGCTATTCAAACTCTTGTGGTGTGTACTCTGATAAAGATCCAATATAAACACATTAGTGCACAGTGTATTTCAGTTTTTAATAACGAGTATGCTATAAGGCTAGTGTGTGTGTGTTCAGTCATGTCCAACTCTTTGTAGCCCCAAGGACTGTAGCCCACCAGGCTTCTCTGTCCATGGGATTTCCCAGGCAAAAATTCTGGAGCAGGTTGCCATTTCTTTCTCCACAGGATCTTCCTGACCCAGGGATCGAACCCACCTCTTGCTAGTCTGCTCCATTGGCATTCAGGTTCTTTACCACCAGTGCCACCTGAGAAGCCCTGCTAGCAGGAGGAATTCTGTTTAATACAAAACTATATACATCTGGTGTCTGTCTGGCAAGATGAGCTTTTTAGAGTTCTGGAATGAACCTTGTCTTAGCCATTATGTTCAGTATTAGCAGAATTATTTGGAATTTCCTGAGGCTACTACATTTCTTAAGCTCAAAAAAGAATAGGTATTTTATAATGCAGCAACTGAAAGGAGAAGAAAGTTTTGCCCAATAGGTTATGATAATAGGATTTTAATAAATTTATGTCAGGGCTGTGATACAATTTCATTAATTCTCAGATCATTCTTTCACCTACTTGAAAGTTCATTCATACCTCTTCTATGATTAGCATCACTAACCAGGACGAGGTCACAATCCTATGTAGAGCCCAAGGGTTCTCACTTAGCTAGAATCTGAATGCAAAACATGTGAAAAGGGAATTAGAATAAAAACACCAGTGAGTATGCTAAGAAAGCACTGTTGCCTTGAAAAGCAATATGGTTGGACTTAAGACAGCCCAAGAATGATTCAAAGCTATTCCCTCTTGCCCCTGACTTTTCCTCTTAATTAAGGATACTGGCAGTAGATGGGGTGACTTACAGAGTGATCCCTTTCAATTTAATGGACACCCAGTCCAAACTTAGAAAAGGTAGAGGAACCAGAGGTCAAATTGCCAACATCTACTGGATCATCCAAAAAGCAAGAGAGTTCCAGAAAAACATATATTTCTGCTTTCTTGACTATGTCTTTTGACTGTGTGGATCAAAGTCAACAGTGGAAAATTCTGAAAGAGATGGGAATACCAGACCACCTGACCTACCTCTTGAGAAATCTGTATGCAGGTCAGGAACCAACAGTCAGAACTGGACATGAAACAACAGATTGGTTCCAAATAGGAAAAGAAGTACATCAAGGCTGTATATTGTCACCCTGCTTATTTAACCTCTGTGCAAAGTATATCATGAGAAATGCTGCGCTGGAAGAAGCACAAGCTGGAATCAAGATTGCCAGGAGAAATATCCATAACCTCAGATACGCAGATGATACCACCCTTATGGCAGAAAGTGAAGAGGAGCTAAAAGGCCTCTTGATGTAAGTGAAAGAGGAGAGTGAAAAAGTTGGCTTAAAGCTCAACGTTCAGAAAACGAAGTTTGTAGCATCCGGTCCCAAACTTCATGGGAAATAGATGGGGAAACAGTGGAAACACTGTCAGACTTTATTTTGGGGGGCTCCAAAATCACTGCAGATGGTAACTGCAGCCATGAAATTAAAAGGCGCTTACTCCTTGGAAGGAAAGCTATGACCAACCTAAATAGCATATTATAAAGCAGAGATATTACTGTGCCAGCAAAGGTCCGTGTAGACAAGGCTATGGTTTTTCCAGTGGTCATGTATGGATGTGAGAGTTGGACTGTGAAAAAAGCTGAGCACCGAAGAATTGATGCTTTTGAACTGTGGTATTGAAGACTCTTGAGAGTCCCTTGAACTGTAAGGAGGTCCAACCAGTCCATCCTAAAGGAGATCAGTCCTGGGTGTTCATTGGAAGGACTGATGCTGAAGCTGAAACTCCAATACTTTGGCCACCTCATGCAAAGTGTTTACTCGTTGGAAAAGACCCTGATGCTGGGAGGGATTGGAGAGAGGAGGAGAAGGGGACAACAGAGGATGAGATGGCTGGATGGCATCACTGACTCAATGGACGTGAGTCTGAGTGAACTCTGGCAGTTGGTGATGGACAGGGAGGCCTGGCGTGCTGCGATTCATGGGGTTGCAAAGAGTCGGACACAACTGAGTGACTGAACTGAACTGAATCCCAACAACCCCGTTACCTTTCTCTAATTCCGCAGTCATTTATGCTCTACCTGTGGACATACAGTTGATAACACTACAGTCTGTATTTACACAGTATGGTACTAACATCAGGGGATTTCTGAATCATTTAAATCACACAATTCATCAAAATGTTCATCACTGAGAGAAAAGACCCTATGGGGGGTTTCTTTTCTTTTTTTCTGCTTTACTCTATATTTCAGGTCAGTTCAGTTCAGTCGCTCAGTCGTGTCCAACTCTTTGGATCTCCTTGCTGTCCAAGGGCCTCTCACGAGTCTTCTCAAACACCACAGTTCAAAAGCATCCATTCTTCAGCGCTCAGCTTTCTTCACAGTCCAACTCTCACATCCATACATGACCACTGGAAAAACCATAGCCTTGACTAGACGGAACTTTGTTGGCAAAGTAATGTTTCTGCTTTTCAATATCCTATCTAGGTTAGTCATAACTTTTCTTCCAAGGAGTAAGCATCTTTTAATTTCATGGCTGCAGTCACCATCTGCAGTGATTTTGGAGCACCCAAAAATAAAATCTGCCACTGTTTCCACTGTTTCCCCATCTATTTCCCATGAAGTGAAGGGACCAGATGCCATGATCTTCGTTTTCTGAATGTTGAGCTTTAAGCCAACTTTTTCACTCTCCTCTTCACTTTCTGCCATAAGGGTGGTGTCATCTGCATATCTGAGGTTATTGATATTTCTCCCAGCAATCTTGATTCTAGCCCGTGCTTCTTCCAGCCCAGTGTTTCTCATGATGTACTCTGCATAGAAGTTAAATAAGCAGGGTGACAATATACAGCCTTGACATACTCCTTTTCCTATTTGGAACCAGTTTGTTGTTCCATGTCCAGTTCTAACTGTTGCTTCCTGACCTGCATACAGATTTCTCAAGAGGCAGGTCAGGTGGTCTGGTATTCCCATCTCTTTCAGAATTGTCCACAGTTGATTGTGATCCACACAGTCAAAGGCTTTGGCATAGTCAAGAAAGCAGAAATAGATGTTTTTCTGGAACTCTCTTGCTATTTCCATAATCCAGTGGATGTTGGCAATTTGATCTCTGGTTCCTCTGTCTTTTCTGAAACCCGCTTAAACATCTGGAAGTTCATGGTTCACATATTGCTGAAGCCTGGCTTGGAGAATTTTGAGCATTACTTTACTAGCATGTTAGATGAGTGCAATTGTGCGGTAGTTTGAGCATTCTTTGGCATTGCCTTTCTTAGGGACTGAAATGAATACTGACCTTTTCCAGTCCTGTGGCCACTGCTGAGTTTTCCAGATTTGCTGGCATACTGAGTGCAGCACTTTCACAGCATCATCTTTCAGGATTTGAAAGAGCTCAACTGGAATTCCATCACCTTCACTAGCTTTGTTCGTAGTGATGCTTTCTAAGGCCCACTTGACTTCACATTCCAGGATATCTGGCTCTAGGTGAGTGATCATACCATCGTGATTATCTTGGTCATGAAAATCTGTTTTGTACTCTCTATTTAGAGTATTTCAAATGAGTCTGCTCTAATATTTCAAAGAGGAAAAGCCAAAGACAACTTTGGGATGATCCAGAGAGATAATATTGGGTGGGAGGTGGGAGAGGGGTTCAGGATTGGGAACTCATCTACACCCGTGGCCGATTCATGTCAATGTATGGCAAAACCAATACAGTATTGTAAAGTAAAATAAAGTAAAAATAAAAATTAAAGAAATAAATAAATAAAAATAAAAGGTAAAAATAAATATGGTAAATTCTAAACACAGAAAAGTAGTTAATTACAGGGAAACTTTAAATGGACATTATACATAATGAGAAGGCAATGGCAACCCACTCCAGTACTCTTGACTGGAAACTCTCATGGACGGAGGAGCCTGGTAGGCTGCAGTCCATGGGGTCACTGTGAGTTGGACACAACTGAGCGGCTTCACTTTCACTTTTCACTTTCATGCATTGGAGAAAGAAATGGAAACCCACTCCAGTCTTCTTGCCTGGAGAATCTCAGGGATAGGGGAGCCTGGTGGGCTGCCGTCTGTGGGGTCGCACAGAGTCAGACGCGACTGAAGCAACTTAGAGGCAGAAGCAGCAGCAGCATACATTGACCATTTGGATACATAATGAAGCAACACAGGAAGAGGAATGACCTACCACCTGACAAATCACTGCAACCTTCTCGTAAACATCTTTAGTTTAGGTCATTGATTCCTAAATCATCATTTCATGTAAATCAGAGACTTTTTACATTACTTTGAAAGAAGAAGGAAATCTTTATCTCAGTTGGTAACATTGTTCATTGCAGACTATCTTTTGTTTCTGTGGTTAGTCTTGGGAACCTTCTTGTGAGCCAACTGGTATTATTAGTAAAAGAGGGTGCATTCGAATGAGAGGCAGAATACTCTTCATAGGTCTAGTTTGTGATAACCTTCCTCTTAATTCTATTTTGTGTTCTGTAAACCATTTAAGTATATCCTACCTTGGGAATATATTTGGAAATACTCCATCTAAACTGTTTTTTAATTGACAATTTAGGTCGGGAAATTGCTGTGGGCCATTTATTAATAATTTATTCAGTTCAGTTCAGTTCAGTTCATTTGCTCAGTTGTGTCCGACTCTTTACAACCCCATGAATCATAGTACGCCAGGCCTCCCTGTCCAGCACCAACTCCCAGAGTTCACTCAGACTCACATCCATCGAGTCAGTGATGCCATCCAGCCATCTCATCCTCTGTTGTCCCCTTTTCCTCCTGCCCCCAATCCCTCCCAGCATCAGAGTCTTTTCCAATGAGTCAACTCTCCACATGAGATGGCCAAAGTACTAGAGTTTCAGCTTTAGCATCATTCCTTCCAAAGAAATCCCAGGGCTGATCTCCTTCAGAATGGACTAGTTGGATCTCCGTGCATTTAACTTATATGCAGAGTACATCATGACAAAGCACAAGCTGGAATGAAGATTGCCAGGAAAAATATCAATAACCTCAGATATGCAGATGACACCACCCTTATGGCAGAAAGTGAAGAGGAGCTAAAAAGCTTCTTGATGAAAGTGAAAGAGGAGAGTGAAAAAATTGGCTTAAAGCTCAACTTTCAGAAAATTAAGATCATGGCAATAACTTATTAGGATACATAATTCTTAGACTCATTTGGTCATTAATGGTCTCAAATAAATTACAGTCCATCATGATTTTGACTCTGATGGTGAAATAATATGTAACTTTTATTCTAATTAATGCTTAGTTCATAAGATGAATAGTTCAGATTTGCACACATGAGTATATATATTTATATATTCTGGAATAACCAGTTCATAGTTGTATCAGTTTATTTCCTTTTAATTCTTTTATCACTATTCTTTAATGCCCATTTAAACCACCAGCTCTAGCTGATTAACTGCTATTAAAACTGGTTAATTAGGAATGCAGATTCCTTTGATTTGTTCAATAAAAATACTTTCTAAAAATATAGCAAAAGTAGAACCTTCTGTCCTTTACATTCAGTTAAAATTTCGTTACCTCATAGCCACTTGAAAATATATTCTTCTGCCAATGCTGAAAATATTTCTAATTTTAAAAAAAGAAAGAAAACACCTGTTTTGGGTCCAATTATGAATTGCAAAGAACTATCATTCCTAATTACTAAATAGCTACAGAATTCCCATTTAAGTCAAATCAACTACACTTGAAAATAAACCTAGAATTTACATGTTATAATCATTTATAATTCATTCTGCTTCTGCAGACAAAAATAAGGCTTGATTTAAAAGCAAGCCAAGGGTAGGACATGTACTTTGCGAATCTCACTGGGTGGTTTTAACATAGATGACACTAAATTTTGAGAAATTGAATGAGACCATTTGTTGTTTTTTTTCCTTCTAGCACATTTTCTAAATTAACCTCAACGTAATCTTAGCTTCCTCTCCCCCACCCCAAGAAAAGATAACCTGTAATATTTCTAAATGTATTTTAACATTACCAATTAAATCTTCTAGAACCCCAATATGAAATTATACTTGAGAATTTCCGGGCATAATATAAAAACTTACTCTTAATTTGTAAGAATGAGTATAATTAGATCTCAAAGATTGAAACAGATAGCACTTGTACTTTAGGAAGATCAATGACCCAAAGAAATCCAATGATACCTTTTAGACAAAATTACTGAGGGTGGAACTTTTAGAGCTCAAATACAGTTAATGTTCTCTTGGGAAAGACTCCCAGTATCAATCTATAACGTGTAGACACATTTCAGTCCCCCTGAACACTACAAATCAGTTCTCCCAATCTAGGCATCTTTCATGTTGATTTGTAAAAAGGATATTTTAGTCATTGCTTCATGCCATACATCACTAAAATACATATATTATAATTACATTTTTCTTCAAAAAGGCATTTAACTATACCCAAAACAATATGGGCTGCTATAAGGAATTCTAGTGGAAAACAAAAAAAAATCAATGGCCACTTTTTGGAACTTGGTTTTGTTAACTAAGCCTTCGTCTGTAGGTTATTTTAGACGTTTGTTTGCTGCTACTTAAAATAAGGTCACACATAACCTTGCTGATTATAGAAGTTCACTTCTAAAAACCACCTGACACAGCACATATTCTGACAAAAGCACACATTGCAGAGTTGATTTATAGGGGATATGACAATATTCAGGTTAGGTAGGTGGCAAAGTTTACCATTCCCTTAAGGCTCTATGTGTACATGCTGATTTACAATCAGTTGAGTACATCTTAAATTAAAACATGTATATACATCAATAGCAAAAACATAAATTTCTGTTATTATTTTTTTTCCGTTTGCATGCCCCCTTTTCTGCATTTTTCCGTTTAAGTAGTGATGTTTTTGAGTCCACAAATAAAGGAATGGATTCTTAGGCCTGCTGAGAAAATTAGGATGATCCTAGAAATGCTCACTACTCCTGTAGGGATTAAAAACAAAACAAAATAAAGAAACAAACAAAAATGTTGTCTTGCTCCTGATATGTGGATCTGGGAGGAAGTCAGTCAATATGCCTCATTCTCTAGCTTTTCTTCTAATAGTAAAGAAATTATTTAAGCACAGACTTTGGAATTGGCAGGCATATATTTGAGTTCTGGCTTTGCCACTCACCATGTGTGAGATTTCGGTCAGGTCACTAACAGCTTTAGATCTTAGTGTTACCTCCACTAGGATGGGGATAAAAATTGTATCAAATTTTTAGATAATATATGATACACTGATGAAACAATACATGTAAAGAAATTGGTAGCTGACCCACAACAGTCATTAAGTGTTACTATTAGTGTTATTTCTGAAAGTCACAATTTTTTGTCAGCTCTACAAGATATTTCACCAGTGAATTTTTACAATGTATACAGAAACATAACCATGACAATGGTTACCATAAAATAGAACATTTCATCATCCTAAAATGTTCCCACATAAAGTCACAAACTTTTAAGACTTGAAGAAAATTTTGTGGCATCTATCCAATGTCTTTATGTTATAAATAAGGAAGCCAAGGTCCTGTGCAGTGTAGAAAATTATGCATGCTTACTTACCTCAGTAGTGTCAAATCTGTTAACTATCTCACATCTCCTTCCTCTGGATTTTGTTCTCTTCTGCTGTACCACACTGCCTCCAGGGAGGGCCCCTGTAGGGAAGGCTCAGCACCCTGCAGAGCTAACCACAGAAATGCAACAACACATAGGACCAGGACCAATGGACACAGAACCAGTGAACAGCAAATAATGCCCTCATTTGGAATGTGAGCACTGGAGAGATTTCTTGCTTTTTCAGTCTAGAAGAACCTGAAAATTTTACTTTATTATTGAAGTTCAGAAATGTCAATAGTGTTTGCCAAGAGCAACATATTTAAAGAAAAATAATTCATACATCAAACAATGATATTTGGGGATAAAGTGGGTGTACCTTAGAAAAAGATGTTGTATTGGAAAAGGAGAAAGACTCCATGTACTGTAGGCACAAAACAAAAATCATATGGGTTTTGGATCAAAGTCTTGTTTTTAGGAGGATCTGATGCTTCATTGTTGGGTGAAACATTGATTCATTTCACACCAAGCTATGATGACCTTGTATCCTGATTGGGCTTTTTAAGTGTTTAGAGTAGGTCAATCAGAATTACAGAATTCCATACTGCTGGTTCTTTTGAGATGAAAGGGCCTTGCACTTCTATCCTTCATCAATGTCTAGGTGAAAGAGATGATATCTACACACCATAGATGAAAATAGTGACTTTCTAACATTTTATTTATATTCTCTAAAATAATTTTGAAAACCTATGAATCATCTTGCACATTTTAAGTTGATAACCAAAATTTCCTGTCATTATTTCAAATTTAAAATAGTATTTAAAATGTATAAGATCTGGTGGTTTTTAAAATACTAACTTTTAAAAACAAAATTATTAGATTTCAAACAATTGAAACATATTTCAGATATTTTCAAAGAAATCTAATTATCATTGTGATTTTAATGCCCATCATCCTCTTTTAAAGAAGAAAAAATGAATAAGGTATTTTTTGAAAATCTACCATAATTCCTTTTGGATCTTCTTCATATAGTTCCATTCTACTTCCATATACAGTTTATTCTTTATAAAATAACTTAATATATGAAAGTCTTCTCTAGATAATCCTACAACACTTAATTTCAGCTTGCACATATGAACAAATATATTTGTTTGTAATTTTCTATGATCATCTATGTTGACAGAAGCAAAATAAATTTATCATCAATTTCAATAGTGACTAAGGATAGTAAGTAAAATATAATTAAGAATGCATTTCTTAATGAAATACATGAGGGATGCTCTTGTTTTGTTTCAATTAGTTTATGCACTCTCTTTTAAAAATTCAGACTCATTTCTGTTTCTATTTTTTACTTGACATATTCAGTGAGATAACTTGCTCTCCTCTAAAGAGATGAGAATCCAAAGAATTTCATTATGGTAATGAAACAATTCATTGAACTCCTTTCAAGTTATAAGGCAAAATCACATATTGATCTCTCATTAAAAATATGTCTGTAATGATCTAATTACTAGATTCGTTTCTTCATTCAGTTTTATCAAAAGCAAAGAATTAGAAGCCACCTGACTGGCAAAAGAAATCATTTCTCAGTCATTAGTATCATTTAAATTATCCCTTTAATTGGGCCCTCTCACAGAGGTAATGTACCATAAGAAGATTCCCTTTGTATGAAATTTTGACTTTCTATGGCAAAGTGGGAGAAAAACAATTAGAAAAGAGAAATTAAGAAACTTTCAGCATGATGCATTGGCCACCAGCAAACTGTCAGGCTTATCCATTCTAGGAAACTACACATGTGGCATGTTGAATATTTGAAAATAGATTTCTTTAAAGCTATTCTTTCTTAAGTACCTGGTGGAACATGGACTCCCAGGGGAAAGTATATATTCCAGCATGAAGAACACTGGAGTAAAAAATGTAAGACTAATTTTATTCATAAAAGATTTTTTTCTATGCTGCTCTTTAGACCTCTATTAATTTGTATCATATGAAAGCTACACGCTTCCTAGAACCATTCCTCATTTATATATATATAGTCCTGATTTTGAAGGCCAAACATTAAAAAAATCATATATCATTACTAGGAATATGATAAACTCGACTGAAACTTAGGGCCAATTGGAAAAAAAAAAAACAACTTTTAGAGGTAATGTTAGCATTTTCTGTAAATGCTTATTGAAAATAATTCAATTACATTCCTCTCATTAAAGTCTCTTGCAATAAATTCTTTCCACTAATTTGTACTAGGAAATTTTTGTCAGTCTTAAATAATTAATAGATTTTATTTTATTATGGAAAAAAGGTTATAGAACATTTTGTGCTTCTACTTTTGTCTTAACTGCTAGGATACTTAGACCCCAATTTAGTTAAATCACTGTCAATATTTCTTAACTATAAAATATGCTTCTTCCCTTTTCTTATGATTTTATATTTTTTCAATAGTCTTATTATATGTATGCAATTCATTTAAGCCATAAGTCTTTTTTTTTTTAAGATTTAAGGTATAAGTTAGAGAATGGAGGAATTGAAATAGAAATAATTAAAATATTTACAATCTGGCTATATAGCTCGGGACGCTAAAATTTGTTCTTATGACAACTACCATCTGTTAGAAAACTGGTATAAATATGGTATACTCTGAAATGTTTTCCAGATTAGCAGTAGAATACTATACATAATTATTTACAGAGTTGCTATTGTCTGTAACCTGATAGCATTACTGTGCATGGTAGCAAATGCGCCTAAGTTTCTATTGGTCTCTGATTGGAGCTGCTACCAGAACTTCTGACAGGACTCATGACCACAAAAGCAACCATAGCTAGAAACAGCAATGGTAAGGAGACCTCATTGCCTTGCTCTACTTTCCACCAATTTTGAAAGAAAAAGTTCTGCAACCTATCTAATCCATGTGGGTGTCAAAATATGAAGAAACAGTTTTTGACATTTCTTTCATCAATGACATCATAATTTATTGCTTAACAACTATGTGAGAAGAGAGAAGACTAAGAAGCCCAAGGTAGACCCTTGACCCCATTGTGAGAACCTAATCAAAGAATTCTCAGATTTCAGGATCTAGGTTGTGACTCATTTGAAAAAAAAATAAAAGAATGGCTGGGTATTATTAGATTAGAAGTCAATTGACAAAGCACAAGTGTTAACTGGCTTTGAGATCCTTTTAAATTAAGTAACACATTATATATTTTTAGTCTATTAACAGATTTCTGAATGAATACTAATACTCTTAACTGAAAAGCAACAATAATTATCACATTTATTGTGGTTCTAGTTGTACCTCTAATACAAAAGAGTTGTTTATAGTAACACCTCATTCTTTGAATGCAGGTTTAAGATGGAAAACTACTTTAAATTTAGGTTAATTTAATGAAATTAAAGTCATTAAATACAGACGTACTTATAACATTTATGCACATTTTCTTTTACTGATAGATATAATTGGATGATAAACCATTAGAGACCTGAATTTAAACAGAGGATTGCAGTGGACAATCTAAGTATACACATGATGTTAATTATTCAGTTGGCTCATACCCATTTGCAAACTAATGTCCTGCTTATTTCTTAAGGTCTACTAGGCATATTGTACAAGAGAATGCCATAAAAATTATAGTAACCTCAATATAATATATGATCTCGACTCTAAAAAAAGTTCACATGTACATATGTAAGCGTGAAAATATTGGAAAACAACAATATTGTGTTGTGGCTATTAGAGAATACAGCTGATTTTTATTTTATTCTCTGTGCTCTTCTGTATTTTACAGATCTACTATGTATGCATAAATATATTGTAATATATAAGAATATAATTAGATATTTCTAAAATTGACAAGATTCTGACAGACAGATTTTTGGGGTTTTGTTTGTTTGGTTATTGGTGAAAGAAAGAGATTTAAAGTTAAATATAGCTTAGTTTCAACTTTATCGTTTAAGGCTATACATCTTTACAGGATCTTGCTTTATTATGATGCCAGATTGCAGTATTGGGAGAACAAATTATAAGGGAGGTAGCTTCAGGATCTTCATTACCAGGTTTAAAGTCTGCACTGGTTGCATGGTTATAGAGTACATATAAGATCAAGCTTACCATACCTAACCTGTCCCCCTGTCTCTCCAGCCTTCTTAATACTGATTTGAATGTCATTGTTCTAGGGAAGGCAAAACATGCAATTATCCCAATGTGCAAGAAAGTAATTAACTGAGTAAAAACTATAACTAGAGTCCATATTAGATGAAACTTTATCCAAACATTCTATATGTTACAAGTAACTAGGCAGAAGATAAATTCTAAACAGTCTAATAAGGTAAAATCAACTGGGAAACCCCCTTGTAACACAAATGCAATTGCAATAGAATCGTGTTGGGATATCCCAGCTTAAATAATAGAAAGTATAGCTACAGAAGAGACTAACTCTGGGACCACCTTGTAACCACCATCCAGTAAGCCTATGGGATGAAGGAAGGTCCCATTTTTAATCATGCTCTTGATAACAGATGTTACACTGTTAAATAACTGCACTTATCTCCAGAGAGAAAACCTGGCACAATATGAAGAAAAAAATCAGGTGATCATGACTTGTATAACAATGTGAATAACCAAATTCTCAATAAGTATGTTTAAAAGCATGAATTTTCTGAAGTTTTATCAAATATTCTATCCATTCATTTGCTTTTTCATCCACTTACCAAACATGCATTGAATACTTTTTTGGTATGGGGATGAGTCTAGACAGTTTTAAGAAATAATTGAAAAGCAAACAATTTGGAGAAGAGTCTGCGTTTTTTGACTTTGCATTCTGATTCTGACATAAACATATTGTATAGGACCAAAGCTTGTGTAATTTATGGGATCTCCTATGTGGAAAAAAAAAAAAAACCAAAACAAAACAAAATGAGGACTATGGGTCATGGAAGTGAGGAGCCCTGAATCTTCATCAACGTCATAGGCATCTCCCTTTGTAACTGGGTTTGATCTTGAATTTCAATTTCTTCAACCCATGGTCCTAATTCAAGACTCACAGGTAGTAAAAATCTGGGTAAGTGACTGCACCTGTCACATGGAAGACATGCAATTCATTGTAGTTCCAGATCTGCCTGCTCTTTGCATTTTGACAATATGATCACCCAGAACTATCCCTGGAATTATCTGCCAAAGCAGTTGACAGAGTCACCATATGATAGGGGGTTTGACTCACTGCAGATAGGGTTGTTAGGCAAACGTGTGCAGGCTCACTCACTCAGTCATGTCCTACTCTTTTGCAACCTCATGGACTATAGCCTGCCAGGCTCCTCTGTTCATGGATTTTCTAGGCAAGAGTACTGGAGTGGGTTGCCATTTCCTCCTCCAGGGCATCATATTGGCAGGTGGATTGTTTACCACTGAGCCCCCTAGGAAGCCCACTATGAAAAATACAGGACCAAATTGAACTTGAATTTAAAGTAAAC
This sequence comes from Aepyceros melampus, assembly GCA_006408695.1. Taxonomy (NCBI): domain Eukaryota; kingdom Metazoa; phylum Chordata; class Mammalia; order Artiodactyla; family Bovidae; genus Aepyceros; species Aepyceros melampus. Next base: position 212,705 of record SJXQ01007870.1, read on the forward strand.
AATGACTAATTTTGTAGTGTAAGCAATGCTTGAGTATCCTGTTTGCTAAAGCTTGCAACTAACTCAGAAAGTCCTATGCTTGATTCTTACCTCAACTGCTTAACTAGTTGTGTAATGTGACCTTAAAGCAACTCATTTAACTTGAAACTGTTTTCTGTAAAATGGAGGTAAACATTGTTCCTTACAGTACCATGTGCCAGTTAAATGAGACCATAATTATATGTAAAGTGCTTTACACAGTGCCTGGCATGGATGGGCTTGTATTAAATGGTAGCTAGGGGTGCTGCAGACAGAAGCCACAAGTGAGGCTTCCGAACAGTTTACACAGATCACAGCAGGCACTAGGTGCTCCCTTTGTTTATTTTTTTTTCCTCCCAGAAAGTACATACAGTCTAGCTGACTTCTCAGAAGCCCAGACAAATGCTAGAGTGCGCAAATAAGCTTAACAATGTATTAACCCTCTGGGAAGGAATAAAGGAGTACATCTGGCCTTAGGTACTCTTTTCTGCTCAGTTAATTGGATTCACTGAACCCTGTTTTACAATGACCAAAAGCAAATGTTTGGGATGGAAACCTTTCCTCTGCCTCGTAGAACACCACCATTTCAAATAAACATTTTGACCAAACATTTCATCACATAGATTCTGTTTGCCCAAAAAGAAGCTTCTGCACCTATGTGCAGAAGGTTTTCTCCTTCCCAAAATATTGGCTTGGCATTTTCTAGACACACATTGAAGGCACCAAAAATAAAATCTTTTTTATTTCTTTTCTGTTTCTTTTTTTTAACCATCAATTGTCTGGACTCACTGTCATTGTTTAGTGATTTTTTTCTCAGTGTTCTAGTCAATAAAAGGTACACGATAAGGAATATTTCACCCTGAATGAATGAAACCTTTTTTAACTGTGTCCTCTATTTAATTTCCTTACTTCTTAGCTTGAAATTCATGATTTGTCTCTCTCTTCCCATGTTTAGGCCGAATTCCACATCCATATTTCCCCTCTTCATTGGTTTCATTATCTTGATTGTCTTACTTATTCAGCAAAACTACTTTCCCGATAATGTTTAGACCCCAAAATACTAATAGGCTTCAATCTCTTCTCCCAAAGTGCACACAGCCTAGAGGAAGAGACAAAGGAGTAATGATTCCACCATTTTGTTAAAAACTCTATCACAGAAATATGTCCTACATATTAGGGAAGTACAGGAGACAAAATGCCTAAATATGCCACAGGATGGGTTCAGGTTAGAAGAGATAAGAATAAGGGAGGTAAAAATGCAGCCAAGTTTTAGAAATTTAGATATGGGTTCATAAAAAAAACAAAAAGCTAACAAACAATGAAAAAGTGTCAGTCGCTCAGTCATGTCTGATTCTTTGGGACCCCATGGCCTGTAACTCTCCAGGCTCCTCTGTCCATGGGATTTCCCAGGCAAGAATACTGGAATGGATAGTCATTGCCTTCTCCAGGGGATCTTCCTGACCTAGGGACTGAACCCTTATCTCCCTCATTATAGGCAGATTCTTTACTTTCTGAGCCACCAACACTAAGAGTGCACTAATGACAATTAACTGCCAAGAGGGGTGATCTTGCATGAAACCGCAAGGCACATCAGGGGAAGCAGAATGATTTGGTAAAGAGTTTGGTAAAGCTGAAGCACAAAAGTTGGAAGATAGGCTGTACCTGGATTTCTAAAAGACTTTTATGTTATTCTGAGGAGGTTAGGTTCTATTTTGTAGAAAATTAGGAATTTAAGGCAGCATTTGTTTTTTAGAAGATCAATCTGGCTAGAAGTTCTGTGAAAGCTGAATTGGCAGAGAAAGAGATGGAGCAGGGAAAAACTATATAGCTATATAGCTATGAAGCAGGGAAAGCTACATAGGAAAGCTACATAGCTATTTAGCTATGAAGCAAATAGTAAATAGTAAAAACCAGAAATGACTACTAACCAAGGTAAAGGCAATCTGAATGTGGAGGAGAGGATGAATTTAAATGTTTTCTAGGAAGCTGAGTGAAAACAATTTAGAGACAGGTAAGTTTGGTTGGTTTCTGAATTTCTGCATCTCTTTGTGAGTCTTATAGAAAAATTAGACACAGGCACCAATGCAAATACACACACAACACACCAAAGATAACATGCCTCTGAAAATATGTTGTGTGTATACATTTCAATAAAAGTTCCTGAGCAAATTGCACCATTAAATGTGTTTAACCATTTATGAATCTTTTATTAATATTTAATTAGTATGTTATTAATAGAACATGAGGCAAGAAAGTTGCATGGCAATTTTCAGAAAATTTGTGAGTACTTACAGGTTTTATACCCCTCAAGAAAAGTGCCAAGATTTTTAGCTTTTTGAGAAGAATTTGTTTATATATGAAATTTTAGTCTAGCCATTTGCTAAACTGGAGTACAATTTAATATTTTTTCCTTTCTTTTCCTTGTGGTGTTAGTCTGTTTTGATTTTTAATGGTTTATTAATTATCAAATATTTCTGAAATTATATTTATAATATAATGAAGTAAAAAGAGTAATAACTGAGGATCCATGTATTCCCATACCCCATTCTAGAAATAGACTATGACCAACACTTTGAAGACCTTGTGTTCCCCTCACTTATCTAACAATCTTCACTCTACCCAGCCCACTCATAAATAATACAAATTTGATTATATGGAGCTAATTACGTCCATTTTTTCAGTATAATCAATATTCTCAGATTCTTAATCAATAGTGATCATTTTATACATAAATTAAATCCTACCTATGTCTTCTTGGTGATTTTTATCTTTCACCAGAAAATGTATTTCTGAAATTAATCCATGCTGATGTATATAGCGATGCTCATTCTTTGATACAGAGTGCATGCATGTGTGCTAAGATGCTTCTGTCATGTCCAACTCTTTGTGATCCTTTAGACCTTGGCCCACAAGGCTTCTCTGTCTGTGGGATTCTCCAGGCAAGAATACTGGAGTGGGTTGCCTTTCCCTTCTCCAGGGGATGTTCTTGACCCAAGCATTGAACTCATGTCTCCTGCACTGCAGGCGGATTCTTTACCACTGAGCCACCAGGGAAGCCCTCTCTGAGAGTACCCCATGCCCAATTTGCTGAACAAAGGCACATAGGCAATGCTAGAGAAATATCAGGTGAATAAAAGTGTGCTTTACCCTGCTTTGTTTTCTACTAGGGCCAATCTGATAAACTTATTTGGGTTAACTTGTTCAGGCCGATAAAAAGGTGATCATGTTCAGCTAATGCGTGCCTGAGTGCTAAGTCGTGTCTGACTCTTTGCGACCCCATGGACTCCAGGCTGCCAGACTCCTCTGTCCATAGGATTCTCCAGGCAAGATACTGGAGTAGGTTGCCATGCCTTTTCCAGGGGATCTTTCTGACCCATGGATCGAACCTGCTTCTCCTTGCAGATCTTGCAGGTAGATTCTTTACCACTGAGCCATCAGGGAAGCCACATTCAGCTGATAGTTAAATATTTAAGAGAGACTCAAAACGTTTTTTACAAAACGTTTCCTGTGTAAATGCTAAGAAATTTTAGATCAAGTTACCAGGCCTAAGGACTTCCCAGGTGATGTAGTGGTAAAGAATCTACAGGAGACCCTGGTTCCATACCTGGGCTGGGAAGATTTCCTGGAGAAGGAAATGGCAACCCACTGCAGTATTCTTGTCTGGAAAATTCCATGGACAGAGGAGCCTGGTGGGCTACAGTTCATGGGTCACAGTCATTTACGACTGAGCAGACATGCACATACTAGACCTAAAGGGCAAGTAGGAATAAGAATTATACTTAAATTCAGCATACTCTTAAAAAATCTTTATTTAGGCTGCGCTGGGTCTTAGTTGCAGCATGTGAGATCTTTGCTGCATTATGTGGAGATCTTTAGTGGCAGCACACAGATTCTCTAGTTGTGGCTCAAGGGCTCCAGAGTACATGGGCTTCAGTAGAATTTATTATGATCATTCCTTAAATAAATTTTAACACATACTAAAGAGAGAGATACTCTGCCTTAATGGGAAGACATTGACAACAAATATAATAATAACAAAAGTACTTAATATTTTAGAATGCGTTAAGTGCCATGGAAAACCATTTAGAGCAAAATGAGAGTTCAAGGAAGCAAAAGAAAGAAAAATTAAAAATTCATTCATTAATTAATTTATTCATTCATCACTCAGCTAGCACTTCCCAAGCATCCGTATTGTCCTTAGCATTTGGAATATAAAGTCTCAGTAGCCATAGCCCTGCTTAATCTAGTTAACACAGGTGAACAACAAGAAGAGCCAAACTCTTGTTTTGTAAATACCCAATAAAAATGGGTTTAGACTGCTACTGGGATTCCAATAGCAACTAGCAATTCAGGGAAGGATTCAGAGATGAGAAATTTTACCTGAGATCTTAAGAACTAGGTGAGAATTAATCAGTAAAAAGGAAAGAAAGGACAATCCAAATGGCATGAACAGCTTACGAAACATAATGGAGATTTGAAAGAGGATAACAATTCAGAGGTAAAAAGTTTGTTGTTTATAACTACAACAAAAAGCAAACCAGAGAATGTGTGATGGGGTCCGGTATAGGAAGTGGGAGTCACCTTGCCTGAGAGGAACCTGGAAAGGAATCTATCTTCCCAACACATATTAAGAGTTTCTAAATATACTGAATGCATTTGTATGCTGCCCTGTAGTTTGATCACAGGAAATAGAGGCTTTAAAGTACTACGGAACAAAGCAGTATGCTTTTGTTTTTACTGTGGGTGTGCTTGGCTTTAACTTAGACTCAGAATACAAAAATCCAAACCTACAAACAGATAAAATAGGATGTGATTATTTTGTGAATAAAGGGATGCCTAACTTTATAAAAGGATTTACACTCTTTGTTCTCAAATATAAAAGTACTGCCTGAGCTTGCCAACTCTCTGGATGTCAGGAGTCTCCCATAATGGATGGGGTAACTTCTTGCAAGCTCTGATTCTTCAATAGAACTATTTTTATTCCTGCTTTGTTTCTAAAGTTAAAGTTCTACATCTACAGAACTTAAGACCAATTCTATAGACGACACAGATGTGTATATCCAATGTGCATCTAGTAAATATTGTGAGTCTAGCTTCCCTTCTCTTATCTGTAAACAAACTGAAGGCAAAAAGGGAAAGGAGTCATTCACATAATCCCCATGAGGTCAGATCAGAACACCCTAGAGACAGGCCTGGAGAACTGAGAAACAAAACTCATGGTGGAGATGAGGGTTCACATGTTTATAGGGAATACAAATGGGGCCCCTGGCACAGTGTAATAATTGGCACCAAAGATTCCTAGTAATGAAAGGAATCTGGGATACAGGGAAAGCAAGGATAATAATACAATTGTCTTGACTTTCCTGGTTGGTGCAAATGGAAGAATCACAATCTATAATGGGCATATGTATCTGGAAGATAAACTTCCCAAATTCCTTAATATAGTGATGTTTCATGAAAACATAATGTTGTTAGTAAGTCTTTGTCAGTTGTTATTCTTCCCTGTTTGAACTTTTAGAGAACTATAGTACTTTGTTAAATTTAAAAATAACACAAAAGTTTTGGGAGTGACCTCTTCCATGTACCCTTATGACCACATCTCTTCAAAATACTAGTATTAAATTCCTTAATTTGTTAAAGGCTAAAAAATGTCATGTTTGAGTTGATAGATATTAATACTCTATACTTAAAACTGAAAAGCATCCAGAGACATTGAAAGAATATTTAAATAAACAGAAATAAACCATTTTCAATAATTGGAAGGCTCAAACCTGATAAAATGTTCATTTTCCACAAACTGATCAATGTAGTTAATAAAATCTCAATCAAATTTACAGCAGCATTTTTTTTATTGTTGATGACCTGATTATAAAATTCATATAGAAAAGCAAAGGATTTAGAATAGTCAAATCAATCTTGAAAAAGAACAGAGTTGGAGGATATACACTACCTGATTTCAAGACTCAGAATATAGCTACAGTGATCATGATAGCATTGTATTGATATAAAGGTAAGCTTACAGAGCAATGGAAACAGAATATAGATTCCATTAACATACCACACATATATACATAATATACATAATATATACATATATACATAGCATACCATACATACCACGAGGGCTTCCCTCATGGCTCAGCTGGTAAAGTATCTGCCCACGATGCTGGAGACCTGGGTTTGATCCCTGGGTTGGGACGATCCCCTGAAGAAGGGAATGGCTGCCCACTCCAGTATTCTGGCCTGGAGAATGCCATGGATTGTATAGTCCATGGGGTCTATGACATGACTGAACGACTTTCACTTCACTTCAATTCACTTCATTTCACCATACATTTATGTCAAATAATTTTTCACAGAAATATCAATTCAGTTCCATGAATTAAAAAGTCTTTCCAACAAATGTGCTAAAACATTGAATATCCTTATAGAAATTAATTAACTTCAATACAATATCACAATGAATGAACAACAGACCTACATGAAAAAGCTAAAACTCTAAACCTTCTAAAAGAAAATTCAAGAGTAAAACTTTATATCCCTGGGGTAAGCAAAAATTTATGAGATAAGATATAAAAAGCATTGTCCATGAAATAAAAAGACAGATAACAGTCTTTACCAACATTAATAACTTCTTATCTTCAAATAACATTATCAAAAAAATGAAAGGATGATCCACTGAGAAAAAATATTTGTGATAACATTTATCTGACAAAGGACTCATATCCAAATCATATAAAGAATCACTATAATGCACTAATAAAAATTTAACCAACCCAATAAAATATGTGCATTTTCTTGGATCCCTACATAAGAAAATATTTCCAACAACAACAACTTCCATTTCTTTTAACTATTATCAAGACAATCTGAGCTCCAGGTTTTTATCATAATTATTTTTGGTGATAACAACCCAATGATAGTACCCAATCAGGATGCTCTGAAGTGGAGGCAGAGAAGCCCCAGGAATATAGGCAATAGGGTTTTAATGGGTTCTACTAACCTTGCACAAACCCAACCCATTACAGATTTATCATTTAGCTTTATGGTATCACAATCATATAAATGCTAACTGTAGGACTTCATATTCTTTCCTGTGCCCTGGAATTTTCCTAAGTGTATCCATTAAAAAGCAGTCTGATCTAAAAAACCCAAAAGAATTGTGAGAGAATTTTATGTTGACATAACTGAATAGATTGACAAAAATACAATCTCTTTATTGGATTAAGAAAGAAAGATGTGTAGAACTGTTATTGAATTGATATTAGTATATTAGTATAGACATTAAATATAATCAGAATATAATTATTTGATTAGTTTTGTTATACAAGTAAGTGATGTCTATTTAAGCAAGCCTCTTAACTCTTACTTAATTCATGATTATACAATCCTAAGAAATAAGTTCTTCTTATTTTTCTTACCAGAAAAAGGCTATAATAGGCACGCCTCATACTATGCAAAATACCACCCTCAAGTTTATAAACCAAAGTATTACAATTGAATCAACTTTATTTCCTTCAGTTGTTTAAATTTGGCCCTATATTTTTTTCTGATTATAAAAATAATATATACTCATAAGAAAAAATGGGGTATACAAAAAGTACATACTTTTTTTCTTTCAATATGAAGATAAATTATTTGATGTGTTTTCTATGTATTTTTAAGGCTCTGGAATTTTTCACATAACACTGTAATTACCTGTTTCTTGCAAACTCAGAAAAACTTGCTTGTAGAAGTTTCTGAACCAAGGGCTTTTTATAGCTACATATATAATAAGAATTTAAAGTTTTCTCTACTTTATTTTTTTTTGCATCAAATTAGGACTTCCTGGTATACTTGTATACAACTATGCATTAAATTGTTGTGTAAAGTTAAAATCTGTCCCCTTTGTTTCTTATACTTACTTTATTTTTAAAATAATATTCTTTTTAATAATTATATTTCCAAAAATATCCTTTTAAGAAAAATCTACATGTTTTTATCTATCCACACTTTTTTTATTTAGTAATTTCTAACTTTGTTTTTTCCTGCTTTCCTGGGGATTGCCTTCTTTAAAACTTTCTAACTTTATAAAAATGCTTATTTCATTTATTTTATCTTTCTTAAATGACAGCCGATAAGAATATTTTTACCTTTGAGTGTGTATTTTTAACTATCCCATAAATTTTGATACATACTATTCTTAATTCAATTATGTTATAAATACTTTTTAATTGCATTTCTATTCCCTCTTTAAGTAAATTGCTATCTAATGGAATCTTAATTAAATTTTAGTTTTGTTTATTCTTGGACAAAAGATGTAATATTGCCCATCCAGTTTCCATTTTTCAGAAAGCTGAGGTTTTTGCATGGCTTTAGATATGAATAATTTTATAACCATTCCTCAGGCATTTGATAAAATATATATTTTCTATCTGTGAGTATGCAGTGATATTGCTCATAAGTGTCTGTGCGTAATCCTTTGTATCTTGATTAGTCACAGTGTGATAGTACTAAGCAAAGGCACTTTACTATAATTGTTTTTTATGTCAAATTATTTCTAATATTTTTGCTATATTTTATCTTCATGGAGATTTATTACTGTTATCCTTTTATAATGGATTTTTTCAGGAGAATTTTCCACTGTCTTGTTCAATATCTTTTTCCCCTTGTGTTCCATTTTAATATTATTGTGACTTCTGCCTCATTCTCTTTCTTTTTTGCATTTGCTGTTAACAGACGAGTTTCACTCACATATAAATGTCATAATATATTTAACCTCAGTTTTATTTTATAACTTCTCTGTTTTTTTTTTTTTTTGCTTACTACCTGCTCTTTACTTCTGCATTTAATTTTGTAAACTTTGCTTAATTTGCTTTTCTTTTTAGTTTGCTAGGTAGAAATCTTATTTTTAATTTCTTGGAAGTTGTCAAGTTTTTCACATATTTTAATGACTTATTTTTTGAAGTTAATTGCTTAGAAAGATGCATTTAAAATAAATGTATTTCAACTAAAACCCAAATGATGCTATACATAATTGGAGTAGGGCACAGCATAATGAATGAATGGTATTAATACTTCTCAGTAAAAAATTGAAAAAAATAACTATTTACTATTGGTCTATAACTTATTAATAGAAACACTTATAATTGCAGCTGTCAGAGAAGGAAAAAAAATTGAATCAAAATGATGATTTTCTTGCACTATTTTCCCACCAAAATGTTATGACCGCCTTCTTTAGATCATGTTGCAAAAGCATCAGTCTTTACAACTCATGCATTTAAAATATATTTAATAATTTCTGTTATGCTTAGGGACTAGAGTTACTGCAGATGGTGACTGCAGCCATGAAATTAAAAGACGCTTACTCCTTAGAAGAAAAGTTATGACCAACCTAGATAGTATATTCAAAAGCAGAGACATTTGAAAAAAATAACTATTTACTATTGGTCTATAACTTATTAATAGAAACACTTATAATTGCAGCTGTCAGAGAAGGAAAAAAAATTGAATCAAAATGATGATTTTCTTGCACTATTTTCCCACCAAAATGTTATGACCGCCTTCTTTAGATCATGTTGCAAAAGCATCAGTCTTTACAACTCATGCATTTAAAATATATTTAATAATTTCTGTTATGCTTAGGGACTAGAGTTACTGCAGATGGTGACTGCAGCCATGAAATTAAAAGACGCTTACTCCTTAGAAGAAAAGTTATGACCAACCTAGATAGTATATTCAAAAGCAGAGACATTACTTTGCCGACTAAGGTCCGTCTAGTCAAGGCTATGGTTTTTCCTGTGGTCATGTATGGATGCGAGAGTTGGACTGTGAAGAAGGCTGAACGCTGAAAAATTGATGCTTTTGAACTGTGGTGCTGGAGAAGACTCTTGAGAGTCCCTTGGACTGCAAGGAGATCCAACCAGTCCATTCTGAAGGAGATCAGCCCTGGGATTTCTTTGGAAGGAATGATGCTAAAGCTGAAGCTCCAGTACTTTGGCCACCTCATGGGAAGAGTTGACTCATTGGAAAAGACTCTGATGCTGGGAGGGATTGGGGGCAGGAGGAGAAGGGGACGACAGAGGATGAGATGGCTGGATGACATCACAGACTCGATGAATGTGAGTCTGAGTGAACTCCGGGAGATGGTGATGGACAGGGAGGCCTGGCGTGCTGCGATTCATGGGGTCGCAAAGAGTCAGACACGACTGAGTGACTGAACTGAACTGAACTGAACTAAGGACTAAAGAACTAATCAGATATGGTTCCTGCCATTATGAAACATACAGCCTCATTGGAGAAACAGATAATAAATAAATGAAAAAGGAATACACACACACATACACACCCCTCCTGTCTTTTAATTGTTTCTCAGGTATATTTTAATGAGGTGAGACGAGACCTCATATATTAAGTAATATATATCAGTAAGCCCATATATTAACATGGATGTTTTTTCTTCAGTGATGCTTTATTTTCATTGCTTTGCCTTTCAATGAATTATGATCCTTAATATATTCACTTGAAATTTCCCCTATCAGAATTTCTGCTAACAATACCTTTTCTTTCACAGAGAATGATATATATGAAAGGGACCTTAGAAAGTTTTAGGCCCAAGATGTTAAACACAGGCACACTCACACCTCCTTTGTTCATGAGACACTGGCAATCAATCTTAATGCATGCTTAATTTGTTTTTTTTTTTAATTTATGACTGGATATTTTTTTATTTACAAAAATCTCTTTCATTATACCATTCTAGTTTGTATTAACCACTTAAAGCTTTTTAATGAGTCTTGTTTGAAAAATTCTTACCTCAAAGTAAATAAACTTGTTAACTAAAATGAAAAAGAAAAATTAGTAGTACATCCATAAGAATGCCCCTGAATAACAATTTTGTAAGATGGAGTTTTTAAATAGGGATTTATTTGAAAGTAAGGTAAGTTAAAATGTCATGCTGCTCATTCTTAGCCCTATGCCTCTTCCAGACAATTTTTACAACTGTTACTGGAGATCTTGAACTAGAACTGTGGCTTTAGAACATTGTACCCTACCTACATTATCTCAGACAACACTCTACTTTTGGGGAGTGCACATCCTTTCTCCGATTTTTTCTCTGTACAATTCACCCTTCATTTCTCATACTATTAAGGATTACACTCTGGTATATCTACATGACAATGCAAAAACTCATGCAGCCAACGAAGGCTTATTTAAGAATAGACATTGCACAATCGAGAATTTTATTATTTATTCAGTAAATATTAATTATCTACCATGTGCTAGGCAATGTGCTAGGCTTGTGAGGTACATCATTAAACAGAAACTGAAAAGGATTCAGACTGCTGTTGAGCTTTCTAGTTGGACACAGCAGAGACAGAGACAGATAACAAAAAGAGCAGTAAATTATGTTATATATTAGAAAGTGGTTTTTGCTCTAAAAAACAGTAGAGTAGAAGAGGGAGGTTGGGAACACTGAGGATGGTGGTGGGGTACAGTTTTAAATAGGACATTATGGAGAAGGTAAAATTTAAGCAAATATTTGAAATGGTAAGAGACTTTGCGTACATACAGCTAAGGGAAAGATGTTCCAGGAATAAGGAACAGTGGTATTTGAGGAACAGCAAGATGCCAATGTGCCTAGAACAGAGGGAACAAGAAAGAGAGCAATAGCAGAAGATGGAAGAGGCAGTAAGGAGGGGAGGGACAGATTATTTAGGATGTGTTTGCACAGACAACCAAAATGGTATACACTTAAAAAAAGATAGATATTAAATATGTCACTGCTTAAGCCCTCTCACTCTTAAGCTCTTAAAATTTTATCCTCATCACTGCTTTAATTAAATGAGTTCTACTTGTGAAATTTCCTTTTCCCTAATCTTTGCAAACTACGTTAACCTTATGCAACACTTCTCTAAATGCAACCTACATAACACATTTTCATATCCAGGGTTTGTGTTTTTTTGACATCAAACATAATTACCTGTGAAGTATCTTGTGATATTTCTGCAAAATAAATTATATTACAGTGCATTTTGGGCTCCATTTACTACCTAAAACAATTGATTTGAGTCCACTGCATCCTTGGCATAATTATGTGAACTGAAATGGATGTCATTAAAAATGCTAAAGTGCCTGATGCATACCCTTCAGGCTTCTCTAGTGGTGTTGAAATGAGGTAATGATTTCATGCAAACTCAGCCAGCAACCTAAGTGTCTCTGTACATCTGCATTCATTGCAAGAAGAGTGAGTCTCAGCTCTCAGGGAGGCAGCATTATGCCTGGAAATTCAACATGAGGAAGACACAGCCTTCCTCCCAATCCCCATCCTTCTAATAACAGCTGTGCTTCAGCCATGTTCCAGGGCACACAGCGTCCAACCAAACCATGGACAGCTACTGTGTGGCACAGTGGCTGCCCAGCACTGTGGAGGATACACTAAGATAAGGCAGCTCTCATATTTTTAGCTTTTGTATTATAGCTTATAAATTTCAAAACAGACTCATGGCTTTACCCAGAAAAGTTACACAATATGCTGCCTTTTGTTTTTTTAATTGGAAATAACTGGAGAGCCAAAGTTTGCATCTGTTAAATAGATAGTTATCAAGTTCCAAACTCTGTAGCCCCCACTATGATCGCTCTTATCAGGGGAGTCAGCCTAGGTAGTTTTAGATCCTGATTCTACTACTTTCTAAATCTAAGACTCTGGATAATTTACTGAAACTCCTTGTGCTCAATCTGCTCATCTGTAGGTTTGGTCCAACTAGAAACTAGCAAGCCTAATGCAAGGAGAGTCTTAATAAGTGCTTGCACATTAGGGCTTGTCATCTTGAAACAGCCTTGCTTAGAAGTCAGCCATCACGCTGTAAGGATGCCCAGGCTAGACAACAAAATTATGAAAGGCCAGAAGAAGGAAGGCACTAGAGGTTGAAAGGTCACAGTGGATGTTCCAGGCACAGCATATCTTCCAGCCGAGTATACCCACCCGAATGACCTCAGCTACATCATGTGGAACAGAAAAACCATGTGATTGATCTCAGTAAGTTCACAGAACCATGAGAAATAATAAAATGCTGCTGTTTTCAGCTAATAAATTTTGGAGTGATTTGTTTGCAACAAGAGATGATTGAAATAATTAATGTATTCTTCTTTTAATGTGATATTAAAATTTTTACTTTAGATTTGACCTTTGCAATATACTTTATTTATTGTACTGGTTCAGACAATAGCAAGTCAAGGAGATAAGAGAAGGTCTGTAACTGGTCCTGGGAATGATACAAGAATCTGATGTAATGAAGTGAAGAAAAAAACAAATTATTTCTATCTGACAATAGAATTTCTCTTAGGCTCAGAATTGCACTTGTTTAGAAAAAGAAAATCCTTTGGTAAGTATATCAACTAGGATTATGTTTGGCAGCATGTAATAGAAAAACACATGCAACATAATAATGGTGCCTTAAAAAGATAGATGTTTATTTCTCTTGAGTTCAAAACCAACATAGTCTAGAGCTGATACGGTATCCTCTGTTTTTCTGGAAATTAGACTCTTGTATCCTGACGCTCTGCCATCTAAATGTATTGACTCGTTGTCCATGATAGCTGCTCAGCCCCTACAATTCAGGTCTGTATTTCAGTTAGTGTGGGAGGTGAGGAGGAAGAAAAAGAAAAAAGATACACATAGCTACAAAGAATGAAGAGAAATGTAGTCTTTTACATTGTTACACAGTATGTTACATGAAGACTTCATATGGCCAATAGCCCTTCTTAAAGACCATCTTATTCAAATTACTTTGTATGTATCTTATCTGTATGTGTGTGTATTTGGTGAAAAGACTGAGAGTCATATATGGGAAGATGTGGATGGCAGAGTGACACCAATATGAGAGAAGATCCTAGAAGTGTAGGTGACACAATGTAAGCCTCCTGGAGTTTTGTGAATAAATTTTAAGAAGGACTTTATACCTCAACAATTTGCAAACAGAGATTCAAGCAATCATTTCTTTTTTTATTTTTTATTGTATAAGTTTTTAAAACATGCACAAGATTGGAAGTAATAATATAATACAAATGTTAGTTGTTCAGTCATGCCCGACTCTTTGTGACCCCATGGACTGCAGCCCACTAGGCTCCTCTGTCCATGGGACTTTCCAGGCAAGGATACTGGAGTGGGTTGCCATTTCATTCTCCAAATGATATAATGAACCCCCTACAAATCCATCATCAATTTCAATAATTTCAAGACATGCCCAATCTTGTTTCATTTACACATCATTGACTTTCCCCCCCTCCCAACACTGGATTATTTTGAAGCAAATAACATATCAGAGGCTAATGTTTTCCCAGTCACAAAGGATCAAAGACTCTGAAAGCATCTGGATTAAATGTGGAAAAATGTAAAGTCAATGATTGTAGTTAAAGGGCAGAGTTGACCAGCACTGAGAAAAAATAGTGGCTAATAAGAGTAGTTTAGAGTGAATAAAAATGGTATATATAAGGAACTTTAGGGTAATTAGGCCTCCCAACTGGTGCAGTGGCAAAGAATCCACCTGCCAACGCAGGAGACACCAAAGATGCAGGTTTGATCCCTGGGTCAGGAAGATCTCCTAAAGTAGGAAATGGCGACTCACTCCAGTATTCTTACCTGGAAAATTCCATGGACAGAGAAGCCTGGTGGGCTATAGTCTATGAGGTCAAAAGAGTCAGACATGATTAAGTGACTGAGCACACACATTAGGGTGCTTAAGTAACTAACACAACAACAGGCAATGGATTTGTGAAATAATGAAAAAGACATACAGAAAGAGAGGAGAAAATGATTCAGATACAGAACATTCAAGGAGTTGCCAACTGGATAGCAAACCAGGACCTTGAGGATGAAGATGAAAGGGAAAAGTGAAGATTTCAATGGTAAACATACTTGGTATTTGCCTAATATCCATCTTTTTCTTGAGTGACAGAACTTAATAGTATTCAGGCAGCAATGCGTCCTGCTGAAAGTGACATTTCTCAGCTTCTCCTGTCACACAAAGTAAGTGAAATTCATCTAGCAGAGCTTGGGAAAGATTCTTTAAAGAAGACATTCACCTGGATGGGCTTACTTTTTATCCTTTATCCTTTTCCCTCTGCCTCAAGTACATAAAGGAGAAGGGATTACTGGAGTCCCAACAGACATCATCAGCTAAGAGGCAGTGCAGAGATGTTGGAGCTTGCATTCCTGATGACTGTGGGGCCAACACATTGGCTGTGGCCTGCTGAACTCTGCATTCTGATAGAGGAGAGACAAATGAAAACCACTTTTGAGGGGAAGCAGATGTGTGTGTCCAATTCACCCAAGACTAATTCATATAGGTACAGTGAAAGAAATAGAGTAAAAAGTCTTTGAAGGGAGAATGGTAATGTTTATTGAGCAAAGCAAAATGAATAAACCATTTTCCATTGATCAGGAGATGCTGCTGTTGTGTAGACAGTGTCTCTCCCAATTGAATTTTTAGATGAAAAAGTTTAAGCATCAAACATTTATTACACAGCAGTTCTTCAAAGCTGAGCCAGAATCAAAGATTCAATGGTATTACCTATTATTACTTATTAATTATTACTATCAGTACTAACCTCTTAAAACTTGACAACACTTTGTCAATTTCACAGCACTTTCATATAAATTACCTTATATCCCTTCATGCATTTAATATTTTTGAGCTCTTAATATAGAATGGGGATAAAGCACGGAATGGATCATTGTATCAAGTGAGACAAAAAAATATTAATAGTTACCATTTATTGATTGAGTATTCTGTATGAGATACTGTGCGAAACATTTTACAGATATTTTCTCATATAATTTCAGGACAGCTTTATGGGGTGATTAGTGTTATCCTTCTGTTCTAGGGTGAGAATTAGTTTAGAGAAATTATAAACTTACCAAGTTAACTCAATAAGCAGAGGAACTGAAAGCCAAATCACGGAAATTCAAATCATGAACTATCTGACTCTCTCAAGTCTCCAATTAATTTTAATTCAAAATGGAAAATATTATACATCTGAAAAGGATGTAATAAATGGTACACATAAGAGCTTAGAGATTTATAAAGTATATGTAAAGGGTCTGGGTTCTATTTCTACAGCAGAAGAAACTAAATCTCAGATACCTTAGTGATTTACCTGACTTGCTTTATTTGTCGCTTATGTTTCAATACAAGTCATACGAATTATCATCTATCCTCCCCCTCCCCTTTCGTTTCACCCTCTATAAATCCAAGTGCCAGAAATTAGAAACGACGTGAAAGGGGCAAAGAATATTCATTTACTGCTGGCAAAAGGACTGTGAATGACAGGGGAATACTAGTTCAAAGGGAAAGAACAGTCTTCAGCTTAATCCAATCTACTATTTGTATGATAAATAGTAGCATGTAATCTCCAGGAGTTGGTAATGGAAAGGGAGGCCTGGCGTGCTGCAGTCCATGGGGTCGCAAAGAGCCAGACACGACTGACCGAATGAACTGAACTGACAGAAACACTTTGTGTGACAATGGGAAATTTCCCCTGGAGGAGATTTATGCTCTGCAACCAAATCTTAGAAGAGTCACATTATTCTCTTTTCTTCCGTATGGAGCCAGGCATCAGCCCTAGGCCAACAGTGAGAGATCAAACCTGACTTTAGCCTTGTTTTAAGTGAAAACATATTAGTTACTCCTAATAAAAATTGAGGCGGGTAGGGGTAGTGGCTCAGGGGAAAGTTGAGAATAGGAAAATGCACAAGCAACAGAAAAGTCAAACAGGTTTGTCTGATTGAAAAAGATAAACATATGGGTACCCAGTTAAATCTGAATTTTAGATAAACAATAACTATTAAGAATAAGCATGTCTCCAAATCCCAAACATTGATGACTCACAACAGATTGAAGAAAAATAGACAATTTATTGTCTCAAATATTGCATGGCACAGTGATTCATACTTAAAATTATTATTTTTACTTCAAATTCAAGTTTAGTTGGGTTATTTTATCTGGTAGCTCTAGTTAAACAAGAAAAAAAAGGCAGATAGAAAAATCTAGTTCTTAATTTCAGCTAATATGATCTCACAGAGTTTGAGAGACTGGGCCACATTTTTTGTTTATTTGTTCTGAGATTCCAAATATGGCAAAATATGAGAAAAAGTTTACAAAGTTTATGGAGAGTTTATGTATATTTTTCATTTTACAGATTAACATGTCTAACTCAATGAAAATATACTTTTGCTATTCACTAGAAACTTATAGAATATATATTTTTAAACCATTATACATTTTAGGGACTATAAATATGGATAATGGGAAACAAATTTAAAATTTCAAGTTTCTTTTTTATAAATTATGAAAGTATAACACATTTACAGGGGACTTGGAAATACAGGGCAAAGTCACATATAGTTTCAGTATATATTATAATTGTTTTAAGTAGGTAAATTAAGATTTTTAATTGGTGGTTCAATATCAAAATCTCAAAAATTATTAGACTAAATAGAAGATTTATAGAAGTATATCTCAGTTATTGTTTGGAAGTAATGACATCTAAAAGGAAAACTTTTCTATAATATTATGTGTGTGCTCAGACATGTCCAACTCTTTGCAACCCCATGGACTGTAGCCCACCAGGCTCCTCTTTCCATGGGATTCTCCAGGCAAGAATACTGGAGTGGGTTGCCGTTTCCTCCTCCAGGACATTTTCTTGACCCAGGGATCAAACTGGCATCTCTGGTGTCTCCTGCATTGGCAGGAGTGAGCACCTAGTAAGTCCCTATAATATTGTGCTGGGGGTCAAATGCCCCTCTCCTCTCCCAAATGATTGGTTCTGCCAGCCACAGAAGGGGCCTGACCAACTGCTTGGAAGATCTTTCTTCTATTTCATTCCCAGGTATAGAAATCTTTTCTAGACTTGGGGATTGTATTCATTTTCTTTGGCTGATAAAACAAATCACCACAAACTTGGTGGCTTGAAACAACACATATTTATTTTCATACAGTTTTAGAGGCAAAGTTCAAAATCCCTTTCCTGGGCTGAAATCACCGTGCAGGCAGGGCCATTATCCTTCAAGAGGCTCTTGGGGAGAATCCCTCTCTTGCCTCCTCCAGCACTGGTGGCACTCATAGGCTTGTGGCTGTATTACTTGAATCCTGGTCTCTGGTCATACTGCCTCCTCTTCTGTGCTGAATGCCTGTCTCCCTCTAATAAGGACATGTGATTTCATTTAGGGCCCACCTTGACAATCCAGGCTAATGTGCCCTCAAGATCCTTAACTAGCTACATGTGCAAAGCCCATTGTTTGCCGCATAAGGTAATGTTCACAAATTTCAGGGATTAGGATATGGATGTCTTTGGGAGTCATTATTGAGACTGCCACAGGGACTGAGGGGATGCCTTGCACAGATCAGGGCCTCTGAAGAACAGAAATCAGCTTGTTGGTAGCCTTAGCCAGGAGTCAGTTTAGGTGGGGTTGTCTTTTTAGACTAGAAAGACTGGCAATCCAACCTTGAAGCCTTTGCTGTCTCACAGACCTGAAATCATGAGCCTGAATTGTGTCCCTCACATGTTTCAAATATAGGTTACAGGGGGTGTCCATGATACCCTAAAGAAAGCAGTTCTGCTGGTGTCAGGGCCAATCATATGCCACTGATAATGTAAATTTCTTCTCATTTCATTACGGTCTTTTTTTCCTGCTATGAAACTAAGTGTAAATGAATAAATACTCATTATTTTAAAATATTTGCTAACATTTCTTAGGAGCAAGAGACTGTGGAAAGTCACAAGCAGGGTGATTAGACAGCAGCTTCTAAAACAGATTGTCAGGAATCGAATCCTTGTTTCACTCATTACTGGCTATGTGACCCCACTCTTCTCTCCCTCTGTTTTTCATTTATAAAAGTCTCCATATGATTGTTGGGTTGTTGAGCATTAAATGAGATTATATATATATGTCAAGTACTCAGAACAATAACTAGTCGTTACATGCTGTCTCTAATAAATGTTAGTTAATATTTTTTTTTCCAATGGAGAGACCAAAGAAATAAGAATCCCTGTGTAAGACACAAGGATAGCTGAGGCAAAATACACACCAAAAGAATTTCAAGTGTAAGAGTTAAGATAATAAGTATTATAAGCAGTCTGAGCTCAGATTTTTTTTTTTTTTTTGCTTTGAACTTAAGGGGGGTTAAGAGTTACAGAAGAGGGTATGAAAAGGGTAAATTTTCCTCTTTGGAGGAGAGCTGGTTGGGCAGGTTGGAGATCTGGTAGGTAGCTTTAGGATGTAGCACTGGACAGTCAAGGCAGTATGGTATATATGATAAGAACACCAGCCCAGGCAGCTTATGCTAGTCTGCAAAGACACTGAGCCTCAGTTGAAATACTTAGCAATTCAAGCTTAATGACCATCACCAAGGTAGAAAAAGTAGGAAATACCTACAAATGAGGTTTTAAGTACTACATTAAGGAATGCATGAAAAATCACCCAAATAAAATGCAAAAAGCTTTGTTTTCTACATGACCTATTAGTTGGGATACTGGCAAGTATGTGATTCCACACTTCATTCCTTTAAATACTGAGCATATAGTATATAGTGGAGACTATACAAGAAGCTGCTGAGAAAGTTACCACCATGACAAAGTTCTGCCTAGAGAAAGTTATGGACCAGTAACAGAGGCAGGTGAAGAGAGAACACCAAATGGGTGGTAAGCACTATCATGGAACTATGAATAGTGCTGAGGGAGCCCTTGGAAAGAAATCTCTAACTCTGCAGAATAGGGAAAAGTGAATATAAAAATCTTTTTATACAACAGCTAAAAGGAAGGGGAGGGGTCAGTAGAAAATGGTATTTTGGGTTTGGATTGGGTAAAAATGTGTTCAGGCATTTTGCTGGGCTTTTTGCATTTGGAGAAAGCTGGGCTGACAGTCCATCCCTACGCCCAGTGAATAGCTGCTAGGTAATTACTAGGTGACACACGGGAACAGATATTAAGTGACAAATGGCACATCAAAAATTACATCCTTATATATGGTACTCAGTGCCAACCCATCGCATTAACAACATCAGAATGATGGGCCCTGTGTCCACCAGGGGCTGGGGGAACACAGGCGAGGACCTAAAGGTCAGCCAGCCGCCATGGTCCCCGAGCTGGACCTGGTCTCCCCTTGGAGACGGTGGGGTTCTCCGAGTCGAGGTGGGGGCTCGGGCAGGGGAAGTTCGGAGCCGCCGGAGCGGCAGGAGCACGTGGGTTTAAGGGGGTGGGAGGACGCAGACGGAGGAGTAACGGGTGGAAGTGTCAAAGAGGAAGGAGTGGAGGGCCGCTGAGGTGACAGGGTGTGGTCTGTGGGGGAGCAGGCGGACCGGGGGAGGAGGGCAGCGAGACGCACCGGGGCTGAGGAGCCAGTGGGCAGCGTGCCTGCGTCGCTCGGTGAGCGGACAGCGAGGAGCGCGCGCGGGGCCGAGGGGCGAGGGGAGTTTCCCGTGCTCGCCAAGTGGAGCCCAGCTCGGAGCTGCGCCAGCGCCTTCAGCCCTGGGCCCGCGGTGCCTGGCACCTGCCGAGTCCGAAGCGGGAGTCCGCCCCCGAGTAAGTCTCGCCTTTTCTCTCAATTCTCCTCGGCCGCCTCAGCCTCTTTTATCCGTGGAGCTCGGAGCTCCCGTTGGGGGGGCCGCGCGAGAGGCGGACCAGAGGGCTCCGCCGGCGTCCAGGGATGCTCCAGCCTCCGAGTGCGCCCCGGCCGGCAGCGGGACCCGGCCGCGAAGCCCCGCCGCCGGCTGGCCCTGCGCAGCGCAGACGGAGGCGGTGGCAGAGTTGTTGGCATGGATGCGACC